>JAJQQW010000009.1:110928973-111488973 GCA_025583905.1 Ia io
GAAATACGCCATAGGAACTTCATCTAGTTTATATCAATCAGCCCAAGGTAGCACTGCTTTTGTTATACATCGTTCACTTAAAGTCACCGTTTCCAAGAGCCTGTTGACCACGTTAGGTGAGGACTTACTATACCTACGCCGGGTTAGCAGAATACTTCACATAGCAGACCACCTAGGCTTGAAGTGTGACAGTGATTATATCGATGGATTTTCAGAACCTGTTCAAAAAAGTGTTTGTCAAATTCCAGAATGTAAAAAACATTCAGCTCAAACATGATATGTGTTCTCTAGAGCCGTGCTCAGGGGCTGTGTCTTTTTGTGGTTCTGCTTCGTTCTAGTAAATGTCCCCTGTACAAGCCATCACTAATATTGTATTAAAATTTTGCACTTCTCCTGAGTGTAATGAGTGCCATTAAAATCGGAGCTTTGATAAAACCACACTGGTTACAAGCAGTTGAAACATGCACTGTTCCCAGAGCTTGGAGAAGCAGCTGCGGTTGAACAACAAGGCCTTCAGCCGGCAGCTGGCCATCGAGAACCAGAAGACGCTAGCCGCCCAGACCGCTAAGGAGACTCTGCAGACGGAAGTCAGACTCCTCCAGCAAAAACTGAAGGTACTTCTTTAAAGCAAAAGGCAACAACATTGGTGAAATTCTGCTTCCCACATTGTCAGGGCTATTCTTTCCTACGAATAGTCAATAAGCATTCCATAAGCGTTCCGAGATATGGATTTGATTTTCTTTCTTATTGTTTCTCTTGATTAACCAATTGAACACACCCACACAGTATCCTGGATTGTGTTCTGACCCTGTCGTCTTCCATTCTGGGCCTGCTCTGTGGTGGGTACCGACTTAAACCTTTGTTCCAAGCATGAAGGAGGACTGTCCTTCATGTTCCTTCCTTTTTTTTTTTTTTTTTTTTTTAGTATTTTTTAAAATATATTTTATTGATTTTTTACAGAGAGGAAGGGAGAGGGATAGAGAGTTAGAAACATCGATGAGAGAGAAACATCGATCAGCTGCTTCCTGCACACCTCCTATTGGGGGTGTGCCCGAAACCAAGGTACATGCCCTTGACCGGAATCGAACCTGGGACCTTTCAGTTCTCAGGCCAACGCTCTATCCACTGAGCCAAACCAGTTAGGGCACATGTTCCTTCCTTTTGACCTGGCCATCCTGCACCTGTCAGTCAGCACCTCTTGACCTGCCTCTTCCTTCTCTCTGCTGCTGACATGCATGCTGACCCTCAAATAAAAAGATGTAACTGAATTTTCCAGATCATCAAAACTTGCCCCTCTAAACATCAAGATCTTTTTTTGTCTCTCTTCACTCCCCATCCCTGGGCCCTTTCTTCCTGGGCTTTCCTCCCTGCTCAGACGTGGGAGACATCCTTAATTCATAGGCCCACCTCAGTGGTCCTGATTCTAACAGGCATGCCTCTTGATGTATGTGTAAGAAGCAGTGTTCAGTATTTAATTGAATCTTTCTTTTCCTCAACAAGCCAGGATTTCAAACCTTTTATTTTGCTGAGACTTTTAAAAGAATATTGGGATCTAAAGCTAAACAGTGATGTCTCTGTTCTAGCCTTCCCCATGTTGCACATGCTGGGTTCCTGCAGCCCTGGGGAGCAGCACGCTCTGAGATGATGGAATGTTCTGTCTGCATTGCCCAGGACTGTGGTCAGCAGCCACGTGTGCTACCGAGCACGCCAAACATGGATAGTGCGACTGAGGACTGAATTTTTTATTTTAGTTTAGTTTAATTGGCTTATTTTTATTTTTCACTTACAGTTTACTTTCAATATTATTTTGTATTGGTTTCAGGTGTACAACATAGTGGTTATACACCCATATACTTTACAAAGTGTCCCCCCAATATTTCCAATACCCACTTAGCACCATACATAATTATTACAATGTTATTGACTGTATTTTCTGTTGTACCTTATGCCCTTTGACTGTTTTGTAACTACTGATCTGTACTTCTCTGTCCTTTCACCCCATCCTCCTATCCCCCACTCCTCTGTGTCTATATGAGTCTGTTTCTATTTTGTTCGTTTATTTTCTTTCGATTTCACATATAAGTGAAATCATATGGTGTTTGTCTCTCTCTGACTGACTTATTCACTTAGCATAATACCCTCTAGGTCCATCCATGTGACACAAATGGTAAGATTTCATTCTTTTTTATGTTTTTTACTTAGTTTAATCAGGACATGGCTAGTGGCCACTATATTGCACCATGCAAAAGAATAAGAAACATAGGGAATAGAAAAAAGTGAAAGAAGCTAGCTCAGAAATTTTTCAAAAACATTGTCCCCATCACAATATGTCACTGTTAAAAAGTGTTTTTTTATGTCAGGAATAATATGTAATGTTATGGCTTATTTCTATTTCTGCTAGAAATACAGATTTTATTCAAAGAATTCTGAACTTGCCCTGGCCAGTGTGGCTCAGTTGGTTGGAGCATTGTCCCGTGCACCAGTAGGTCACCGGTTCAATTCCCAGTCAGGGCGCATACCTAGGTTGAGGTTTGATCCCCGTTGGGGCATATATGGAGGCAACAGATTGATGTATCTCTCTCACATTGATGTTTCTCTCTCTCCCTTCCTCTCTAAAATCAATAAAAATAAACATAATAAAAAGTAAAAAAGATATGCTCTAAAAAGAAAATACTGAACTCAAATGTTTTTTAGAAGAAATCAAAGTTGATAAAAACAAATACTTATAGAAAAACTGGTTCTGTGGTTCTTTTTAGGAGAAAGATCGAGAGCTTGACATTAAAAACATCTACACTAATCGGATAGTGAAAAATTTACATGACAAAGAAGATTATCCAATAGGTATGTTTTAACTATTTTCCCTCAAAATCTATTCTTAAGTATCTAGTCAGATATTCCTACCTTATATCACCAAAATAATGGATGTTTAAAAAATCATTTTATTAGGCATTGAAACACATCTTGTGACTAGGAGAATAATAAAACTGTGCTATGGTTGCAACAACTAGAGAAGAATAGAAATCCGTTCCTGTCTCCCCACCCTCTGCTCAGTCCTGCGTGTTACTTCAGGTCGAGTGAAAGGGGGACTTCTCAGCTTGAAGCAAAGTGGCTGCCAGATGTTGAACTTGCTAAGAATATCTACTAGCCAGAGTGTGGATGTAAAACTCAACGTTAGCCTGGCCAGTATGCTCAGTGGTTGAGCATTGGCCTATGAACCATAGTTCAATTCCCGGTCAGGGCTCATGCCAGGGTTGCAGGATCAATCCCCAGTGTGGGGCATGCAGGAGGCAGCCAATCAATGATTCTCTTTCATCATTGATGTTTCTGTCTCTCTCTCCCTCTTTCTTCCTCTCTGAAATCAATAAAACATATTTTAAAAATAAATAATAAATAAATAAGAATCAACTTTAGCCCTGGCCAGTGTGGCTCAGTTGGTTGGGCATCGTCCAGTGTTGGTTCAATTCCCAATCAGGACACAGGCCCGTGTCCCGGGCTCAATCCCTGGTAGGGGGTGTGCAGGAGCAGCTGATAGTTTTGCTATCACATTGATGCTTCTCTCTTTCCCTCTTCCTTTCTCTCTCTACAAATCAATTAAAAATCATTTAAAGAGCCGAAACCGGTTTGGCTCAGTGGATAGAGCCTCGGCCTGCGGACTGTAAGGTCCCAGGTCTGATTCCGGTCAGGGGCATGTGCCTTGGTTGCGGGCACATCCCCAGTAGGGGTTGTGCAGGAGGCAGCTGATCGATGTTTCTCTATCATCGATGTTTCTGACTCTCTATCTCTCTCTCTTCCTCTCTGTAAAATATCAATAAAATATATTTTTTTTAAAAAATCATTTAAAGAATAAAGAAATTTTAAAAAATAAAAATCAACTTTATTGAATTACAGTTTACCTCACTAAAATGCCCCCATTTTCAGAGTGCAGTTCAATGGGTTTTGACAAATGCATGTTTATCCCCATGTAACACCACCACAGTCAAAACATGGAGCATGTCCCTCTCCTGGGGAAGTTCCCTGGTGCCCACTTTGTGCCCAGTAGTCCCCCATCCCTGGCCCGAGGCATCCGCTGAGTCCCTTCTGTCACAGCAGCATGGTGTGCCTGTTCTAGAGCTCCATTAACTGGGATCCTAAGTGGCTACTCTTTTGTCTGGCTTCTTTTGTCCAGCACCGTGTTTCTGAGATTCACCCATGTTGCTGCTACTGTCATTAGTCACTTTTACTCCTGAGTAGCACTTTCCCCTCAAGACAAGATGTGCTTACTTCCCACCCCACAAGAGCTCCCAGCCTAACACTAGGGACACTCACCCTATTTCAGTAGAAGTAACTACGCATTTACCTGTTTTTAATGTATTTTTATTGACTTCAGAGAGAGGAAGGGAGAGGGAGAGATAGAACATCAGTGATGAGAAAGAATAATCGATCGGCTGCCTCCTGCACGCCCCCTACTGGGGATCAAGCCCACAACCTGGCCATGTGCCCTGACTGGGAATCGAACTGTGACCTCCTGGTTCATAGATTGACGCTCAACCACTGAGCCACAACAGCTGGCTCTTTTAAAGGCAACCACCTCACATTTCTTTGCATTCCTGTTTGCCTCTGGTTTACAATCCAGAATAACAGCCAGCAAAGAAAATGATAAAACCACCCATGGGGTCATTTAAATGGGAGAGAGAAGCGGTCACCCCCTTCGCCTGGGCCACCTAGCCCTTGGTGAGCAGGCAGGAGCTCTGACACGGGTGGCATGGGCGGCAGTGCTCGCTCTCATGGCTGCAGCAGGGACAGCCCTGTCCTCGAACAGCCACGCAGACCCATCCTAATGCCAGCTTGCTTTGGACGCGGCCTCTGGGACACCCATAATAAGACAAAAGTGAAATGGTGCAAATGTCGCACATAGATGGAAAGGTTTTATTTATTTATTTATTTATTTATTTTGTCTTTTATTTTATTTTATTTTATTTTATTTTTTTACACTTTTTTTTCCAATTTTTTTATTAAGGTATTATATGTGTACATATCTTACCATTGCCCCCCCCACCCCACTCCCATATATGCCCTCACCCCCCAGAGTTTTGCGTCCATTGGTTATGCTTATATGCATGCATACAAGTCCTTTGATTGATCTCTTATCTTCCCCACCTCTCCCTAACCTTCCTGCTGTAATTTGACAGACTGTTTGATGCTTTACTGCCTCTGTATCTATCTTTTTGTTCAAGTTTTTAATGTTCTTTATTATCCATAAATGAGTGAGATCATGTGGTATTTTTCTTTCATTGACTGGCTTATTTCACTTAACATAATGTTCTCCAATTCCATCCAGGTTGCTGCAAATGGTAAGAATTCCTTCTTTCTTATGGCAGCCATAATATTCCATTGTGTAGATGTACCATAGTTTTCTGATCCAGTCATCTGCTGATGGGCACCTAGGCTGTTTCCAGATCTTAGCTATTGTAAATTGTGCTGCTATGAACATAGGGGTGCATATTTCCTTTCTTATTGGTGTTCCCAGTTTCTTAGGATATATTCCTAGGAGTGGGATTACTGGGTCAAATGGGAGTTCCATTTTCAGTTTTTTTGAGGAAACTCCATACTGTTCTCCACAGTGGCTGCACCAGTCTGCATTCCCACCAGCAGTGCACGAGGGTTCCTTTTTCTCCGCATCCTCGCCAACACTTGTCGTTTGTTGATTTGTTGATGATAGCCATTCTGATAGGTGTGAGATGATAGCGCATTGTTGTTTTGATTTGCATCTCTCGGATAATTAGTGACCTTGAGCATGTTTTCATGTGTCTCTTGGCCTTCCTTCTGTCTTCTTTGGAAAAGATTCTATTTAGGTCCGTTGCCCATTTTTTTATTGGATCATTTATCTTCCTTTTATTAAGTTGTATAAGCTGCCTGTAGATGTTGGAGATTAAACCTTTATCAGTGATGCCATTTGCAAATATGTTCTCCCATGCAGTGGGCTTTCTTGTTGTTTTGTTGATAGTTTCTTTTGCTGTAAAAAAGCTTTTTATTTTGATGTAGTCCCATTTGTTTATTTTCTCTTTAGCTTCCATTGCCCTAGGGGCAGTATCGGTGAAGAAGTTCTTTTGACATATGTCTGAGATTTTGCTGCCTGTGGATTCCTCTAGTATTTTTATGGTTTCCCGTCTTATGTTTAAGTCCTGTATCCATTTTGAGTTTATTTTTGTGTATGGTGTAAGTTGGTGATCTAGCTTCATTTTTTTGCATGTGTCTGTCCAATTTTCCCAACACCATTTATTGAAGAGACTGTCTTTATTCCATTGTATGTTCATGCCTCCTTTGTCAAATATTAATTGAGCATAGTGGTTTGGATCAATATCTGGATTCTCTATTCTGTTCCATTGATCTATATGTCTGTTCTTGTGCCAGTACCAGGCTGTTTTGAGAATAGTGGCTTTGTAATACAGCTTGAAATCTGGTATTGAGATCCCTCCTACTTTATTCTTCTTTCTCAGGATTGCTGTGGCTATTCGGGGTCTTTTTTTATTCCAGATGAATTTTTGGAGAGTTCTTTCAAGGTCTGTGAAATATGCTGTTGGTATTTTAATGGGGAGTGCATTGAATCTATAGATTGCTTTGGGTAGTATGGACATTTTAATGATGTTGATTCTACCAATCCATGAACATGGTATGTTCTTCCATCTGTTTACGTCTTCCTCTATCTCTTTTTTCAGTGTCCTGTAGTTTTCCGTGTATAGGTCTTTTACCTCCTTAGTTAAGTTTATTCCTAGGTATCTTAATTTTTTTGGTGCGATGGTAAATGGGATTGCCTTTTTAGTCTCTCTGTCTGTAAGTTCACTATTGGTGTATAGAAAGGCCATAGATTTCTTGGCGTTAATTTTGTATCCTGCTACATTGCCGAATTCATTTATTAAGTCTATTAGTTTTTTGACGGAGTCTTTCGGATTTTTTATGTACAATATCATGTCGTCTGCAAATAAAGACAGCTTTACTTGTTCTTTTCCAATTTGGATGCCTTTTATTTCTTCTTCTTGTCTAATTGCAATGGCTAATACTTCCAGTACTATGTCAAACAGGAGTGGTGAGAGAGGGCATCCCTGTCTTGTTCCTGTTCTTAGGGAAAATGTTTTTAGCTTTTGTCCATTGAGTATGATGTTTGCTGTGGGTTTATCATATATAGCTTTTATTATGTTGAGGTATGAGCCTTCTATTCCCACCTTGTTGAGAGTTTTTATCAAGAAAGGGTGTTGGATTTTGTCAAATGCTTTTTCTGCATCAATTGATATGACTATGTGATTTTTATCTCTCAATTTGTTTATGTGATGTATCACGTTTATTGATTTGCGGATATTGTACCATCCTTGCATTCCTGGGATAAATCCTACTTGGTCATGGTGTATGATCTTTCTGATGTACTGCTGGAGCCGATTTGCTAGAATTTTGTTGAGGATTTTGGCATCTATGTTCATGAGGGATATTGGTCTGTAATTCTCTTTCATTGTGTTGTCCTTATCTGGTTTTGGTATTAGGGTGATGCTGGCTTCATAGAAGGAGCTTGGAAGTGTTCCTTCCTCTTGAATTTTTTGGAATAGTCTGAGGAGGATAGGTTTTAGTTCTTCCTTGAATGTTTGGTAAAACTCTCCTGTGAAGCCGTCAGGCCCCGGTCTTTTGTTTGCCGGAAGCTTTTTGATGACTTCTTCAATTTCGTCCATAGTTATTGGCCTATTGAGCTGTTGAGATTCTTCTTGATTGATTTTTGGAAGGTTGTATTTTTCTAGGAATATGTCCATTTCCTCCAGGTTGTCCAGTTTGTTGGAATAGAGCTGTTCGTAGTATTTTGTAACAATCCTTTGTATCTCAGCGGGGTCTGTTGTATTATTTCACCTCTTTCATTTCTGATTTTGTTTATTTGGGTCCTCTCTCTTTGCTTCTTGGTGAGCCTGGCTAGAGGTCCATCAATCTTGTTTATCTTTTCAAAGAACCAGCTCTTGGTTTTGTTGATCTTTTGTATTGTTTCTTTGGTCTCTATGTCATTTATCTCCGCTCTGATCTTTGTTATTTCCTTCCTTCTGGTTACACTGGGCTTTTCTTGCTGCTCTTTTTCTAGCTCTTTGAGTTGTAGGGTTAGGTAATTTATTACCATTGTTTCTTGTTTTTTGCAATAGGCTTGTAGAGCTATGAACTTCCCTCTCAAGACTGCTTTCGCTGTGTCCCATAGATTTTGGATTGTTGTGTTTTCATTGTCATTTGTTGCCATGATGTTTTTTATTTCTTCCTTGATCTCTCTGGTAACCCAGTCCTTGTTTAATAGCATGCTGTTTAGTCTCCATGTGTTTGATTTCTTTGGATTGTATTTATTGTAGTTGATTTCCAGTTTTATGCCACTGTGATCTGAGAAGATGCTTGATATAATTTCTATCTTCTTGAATTTGAAGAGACTTTGCCTGTGACCCAGCATATGGTCTATCTTTGAAAATGACCCATGTGCACTTGAGAAGAATGTATATTCTGTGGCTCTGGGGTGAAATGTTCTGAAGATGTCAATTAATTCCATCTGGTCTAGTGAGTCATTTCGGATTGCTGTTTCTTTGCTGATTTTTTGTTTAGAGGATTTGTCCAATGGTGATAGTGGGGTATTAAAGTCTCCTACTATGATTGTATTGCTATTAATCTCTCCCTTGATATCCTCCAGGAGTTTTTTTATGTATTTGGGTGCTCCTATATTGGGAGCGTATATGTTTACCAGAATTATTTCTTCTTGTTGGATTTCTCCCTTTAGTATTATGAAGTGGCCTTCCTTATCTCTTGTTATGGCATTTACTTTGAGGTCTAATTTGTCAGATATAAGTATTGCTACCCCAGCTTTTTTTTCATTTCCATTTGCCTGGAAGATATTTTTCCATCCCTTCACTTTCAATCTGTGTGAGTCTCTTGTTCTGAGGTGGGTCTCTTGTAGACAGCATATATATGGGTCATGCTTTTTTATCCATTCAGCCACTCGATGTCTTTTGATTGGAGCATTTAGTCCGTTTACATTTAAAGTTATTATGATGTAAAGGTTTTAGAAAGCATCTAGTGTACTTCGTTTCATTATGCTGCAGAGTGTCATTTTATACTTGCAGTCGATATTGCTTCCAAATGTCAAGACATGTTTCTTCTATGCAATGTACTTGTTCTGCAGTTTCTTCAACAAAATCAGTGCAGACAGACAGGAAAAGTGTTCCATTTACAAGTACGAGACAGCAGGGGACCCAGAAATCGGAAGACGTGCCATCTTTGACGACGAAGGTACAGCCAATCTGAAATCTTGCAACATCTAATTAAACATATCTTTACAAAATAGGCTATAGTCACTTGATCTATACAAAAAGTATTTGTATTCGTTAAATTAAATACAATTTAAAATTCTCTGTACCCAAAAGATGAACTTTTGCTGCTTTTCTGAATTCTAGGGTAAAAAGCTAACAGGAAACACAGGTCATAAAGAAAAGTCCACTGGCATAGTCCATGTAATTCCTCACTGTAGCAGTAAACTGCCAAGCCAAGAGGAGTCCAAGAGAAAATATGAAGGTGATTTAGCAACTTTTAAGTCATATTTATTCTATTTTTTTGTAAGTTGTGAATTCTGTATGTCTGGGTATAAAAGTATACATACGACATATACACTGTTCAAGGAATGATTATAGACTTTAACACTGTGTAGCCACTAGCCCTAATAAATGGAACATTAGTCCCCAGAGCACACTGTGGGCCCTTCCCAACCACATCCCCTCCCTGCCCCCAGAAACAACCAGTCTTCCATCTGACGCCGGCATTCATTCCCTTGCTTTGCCTCCCAATTCCCTGTCCTTGTGTGTATCCTTAAACATTATGTTCACTTCTGACAAGCTGAGTGGCAGACAAACCCAGCTGAGTAAAGGGCAACACGGCCACTCATGAGACCAACCAAAGACTTCCAGGGAGGGGTCAGCGGGGCAGACTCTGGCTTCTGGCCCCGGATGTACAAGGGCCTGTCAGGGCGAGGTCCTGCACCGTCCTGGGCACAGGGAACCCACCGCTCACAGCCTCCGGCAGGGCTGCTCTGCAGGGCTGGGAGAGGTTCGGGTGGAACAGGCTGCTCCGAGTCTCCCGTTCTAAGAGCCCAGAGCTCACCTGCAGCTCTGGAGTAGGTGGAGCAGAACACGCTGTGGGTGAAATGGGAGCCCTCGGCCGACCCGGGCTGCAGCACAGGGACAGGGCGCCGTCTCCAGCATGCCGTGGGCCAGACGGGCCAGGACCGGCTCACCTGGCATCGCTGCCAGAGAGGTACAGAGGAGCAGGGGTCTTGGTGACACCAGCCCTTAATGCTCGAGCCTCTTTACTACCAGACTGGTGGCCCTTGCCCTAGCTGGGTAGGCTCAGTGGATAGAGCATCAGCCTGCAGACTGAAGGGTCCCGGGTTCAATACCGGTCAAAGGCACATGCCCAGGTTGCGGGCTGGATTCTCAGTGTGGGGCGTGCAGGAGGCAGCTGATCAATGATTCATTCTCATTGCTGTTTCTGTCTCTCCCTCTCCCTTCCTCTCTGAAATCAATAAAAATATTTTTTAAAAAGCACAACAGACTGGTGGCCCGCTGCCTCTGGGGTGCAGCCATCATCCTGGCTTCGCCTTCACCAGCGGGACCAGAGGTGCCTCTTCCGACTGCGGTGAAGGAAGGGCAGGGCGGGGAGGCCAGGCCGCAGCCCGGTGCCATCACCCAGGCAAGAGACGCAGGTGGCCCGGACTGGGGCTGGGCGCAGTGGCGGTGGAAAAGAAGCAATTTCGCCTGTTAGCAAAGCTTAACATTTGCATTAAGTATCAGTAGGGAATAATATTACTTAAAACCAACTACGCATCTTGCTGGCTTCTTTGCTCACCACTAATTCTTTTTTTTTTTTTTTTTTTTTTTTTTCCAATTTTTTTTATTAAGGTATTATATGTGTACATATCTTACCATTGCCCCCCCACCCCACTCCCATATATGCCCTCACCCCCCCAGAGTTTTGCGTCCATTGGTTATGCTTATATGCATGCATACAAGTCCTTTGATTGATCTCTTATCTTCCCCACTTCTCCCTAACCTTCCTGCTGTAATTTGACAGACTGTTTGATGCTTTACTGCCTCTGTATCTATCTTTTTGTTCAAGTTTTTAATGTTCTTTATTATCCATAAATGAGTGAGATCATGTGGTATTTTTCTTTCATTGACTTGCTTATTTCACTTAACATAATGTTCTCCAATTCCATCCAGGTTGCTGCAAATGATAAGAATTCCTTCTTTTTTATGGCAGCATAATATTCCATTGTGTAGATGTACCATAGTTTTCTGATCCAGTCATCTGCTGATGGGCACCTAGGCTGTTTCCAGATCTTAGCTATTGTAAATTGTGCTGCTATGAACATAGGGGTGCATATTTCCTTTCTTATTGGTGTTCCCAGTTTCTTAGGATATATTCCTAGGAGTGGGATTACTGGGTCAAATGGGAGTTCCATTTTCAGTTTTTTGAGGAAACTCCATACTGTTCTCCACAGTGGCTGCACCAGTCTGCATTCCCACCAGCAGTGCACGAGGGTTCCTTTTTCTCCGCATCCTCGCCAACACTTGTCGTTTGTTGATTTGTTGATGATAGCCATTCTGACAGGAGTGAGATGATAGCGCATTGTCGTTTTGATTTGCATCTCTCGGATAATTAGTGACCTTGAGCATGTTTTCATGTGTCTCTTGGCCTTCCTTCTGTCTTCTTTGGAAAAGATTCTATTTAGGTCCGTTGCCCATTTTTTTATTGGATCATTTATCTTCCTTTTATTAAGTTGTATAAGCTGCCTGTAGATGTTGGAGATTAAACCTTTATCAGTGATGCCATTTGCAAATATGTTCTCCCATGCAGTGGGCTTTCTTGTTGTTTTGTTGATAGTTCCTTTTGCTGTAAAAAAGCTTTTTATTTTGATGTAGTCCCATTTGTTTATTTTCTCTTTAGCTTCCATTGCCCTAGGGGCAGTATCGGTGAAGAAGTTCTTTTGACATATGTCTGAGATTTTGCTGCCTGTGGATTCCTCTAGTATTTTTATGGTTTCCCGTCTTATGTTTAAGTCCTGTATCCATTTTGAGTTTATTTTTGTGTATGGTGTAAGTTGGTGATCTAGCTTCATTTTTTTTGCATGTGTCTGTCCAATTTTCCCAACACCATTTATTGAAGAGACTGTCTTTATTCCATTGTATGTTCATGCCTCCTTTGTCAAATATTAATTGAGCATAGTGGTTTGGATCAATATCTGGATTCTCTATTCTGTTCCATTGATCTATATGTCTGTTCTTGTGCCAGTACCAGGCTGTTTTGAGAATAGTGGCTTTGTAATACAGCTTGAAATCTGGTATTGAGATCCCTCCTACTTTATTCTTCTTTTCTCAGGATTGCTGTGGCTATTCGGGGTCTTTTTTTATTCCAGATGAATTTTTGGAGAGTTCTTTCAAGGTCTGTGAAATATGCTGTTGGTATTTTAATGGGGAGTGCATTGAATCTATAGATTGCTTTGGGTAGTATGGACATTTTAATGATGTTGATTCTACCAATCCATGAACATGGTATGTTCTTCCATCTGTTTACGTCTTCCTCTATCTCTTTTTTCAGTGTCCTGTAGTTTTCCGTGTATAGGTCTTTTACCTCCTTAGTTAAGTTTATTCCTAGGTATCTTAATTTTTTTGGTGCGATGGTAAATGGGATTGTCTTTTTAGTCTCTCTGTCTGTAAGTTCACTATTGGTGTATAGAAAGGCCATAGATTTCTTGGCGTTAATTTTGTATCCTGCTACATTGCCGAATTCATTTATTAAGTCTATTAGTTTTTTGACGGAGTCTTTTCGGATTTTTTTATGTACAATATCATGTCGTCTGCAAATAAAGACAGCTTTACTTGTTCTTTTCCAATTTGGATGCCTTTTATTTCTTCTTCTTGTCTAATTGCATTAGCTAATACTTCCAGTACTATGTCAAACAGGAGTGGTGAGAGTGGGCATCCCTGTCTTGTTCCTGTTCTTAGGGGAAATGTTTTTTAGCTTTTGTCCATTGAGTATGATGTTTGCTGTGGGTTTATCATATATAGCTTTTATTATGTTGAGGTATGAGCCTTCTATTCCCACCTTGTTGAGAGTTTTTATCAAGAAAGGGGTGTTGGATTTTGTCAAATGCTTTTTCTGCATCAATTGATATGACTATGTGATTTTTATCTCTCAATTTGTTTATGTGATGTATCACGTTTATTGATTTGCGGATATTGTACCATCCTTGCATTCCTGGGATAAATCCTACTTGGTCATGGTGTATGATCTTTCTGATGTACTGCTGGAGCCGATTTGCTAGAATTTTGTTGAGGATTTTGGCATCTATGTTCATGAGGGATATTGGTCTGTAATTCTCTTTCATTGTGTTGTCTTTATCTGGTTTTGGTATTAGGGTGATGCTGGCTTCATAGAAGGAGCTTGGAAGTGTTCCTTCCTCTTGAATTTTTTGGAATAGTCTGAGGAGGATAGGTTTTAGTTCTTCCTTGAATGTTTGGTAGAACTCTCCTGTGAAGCCGTCAGGCCCCGGGCTTTTGTTTGCCGGAAGCTTTTTGATGACTTCTTCAATTTCGTCCATAGTTATTGGCCTATTGAGCTGTTGAGATTCTTCTTGATTGATTTTTGGAAGGTTGTATTTTTCTAGGAATATGTCCATTTCCTCCAGGTTGTCCAGTTTGTTGGAATAGAGCTGTTCGTAGTATTTTGTAACAATCCTTTGTATCTCAGCGGGGTCTGTTGTTATTTCACCTCTTTCATTTCTGATTTTGTTTATTTGGGTCCTCTCTCTTTGCTTCTTGGTGAGCCTGGCTAGAGGTCCATCAATCTTGTTTATCTTTTCAAAGAACCAGCTCTTGGTTTTGTTGATCTTTTGTATTGTTTCTTTGGTCTCTATGTCATTTATCTCCGCTCTGATCTTTGTTATTTCCTTCCTTCTGGTTACACTGGGCTTTTCTTGCTGCTCTTTTTCTAGCTCTTTGAGTTGTAGGGTTAGGTAATTTATTACCATTGTTTCTTGTTTTTTGCAATAGGCTTGTAGAGCTATGAACTTCCCTCTCAAGACTGCTTTCGCTGTGTCCCATAGATTTTGGATTGTTGTGTTTTCATTGTCATTTGTTGCCATGATGTTTTTTATTTCTTCCTTGATCTCTCTGGTGACCCAGTCCTTGTTTAATAGCATGCTGTTTAGTCTCCATGTGTTTGATTTCTTTGGATTGCATTTATTGTAGTTGATTTCCAGTTTTATGCCACTGTGATCTGAGAAGATGCTTGATATAATTTCTATCTTCTTGAATTTGAAGAGACTTTGCCTGTGACCCAGCATATGGTCTATCTTTGAAAATGACCCATGTGCACTTGAGAAGAATGTATATTCTGTGGCTCTGGGGTGAAATGTTCTGAAGATGTCAATTAATTCCATCTGGTCTAGTGAGTCATTTAGGATTGCTGTTTCTTTGCTGATTTTTTGTTTAGAGGATTTGTCCAATGGTGATAGTGGGGTATTAAAGTCTCCTACTATGATTGTATTGCTATTAATCTCTCCCTTGATATCTTCCAGGAGTTTTTTTATGTATTTGGGTGCTCCTATATTGGGAGCGTATATGTTTACCAGAATTATTTCTTCTTGTTGGATTTCTCCCTTTAGTATTATGAAGTGGCCTTCCTTATCTCTTGTTATGGCATTTACTTTGAGGTCTAATTTGTCAGATATAAGTATTGCTACCCCAGCTTTTTTTTCATTTCCATTTGCCTGGAAGATATTTTTCCATCCCTTCACTTTCAATCTGTGTGAGTCTCTTGTTCTGAGGTGGGTCTCTTGTAGACAGCATATATATGGGTCATGCTTTTTTATCCATTCAGCCACTCGATGTCTTTTGATTGGAGCATTTAGTCCGTTTACATTTAAAGTTATTACTGAAAGGTATTTGTTTGTAGTCATATCTATTTTTGTGTCTGTATTCCTTCTTACCTGTTTATTTCTTCTTTTTACAGTATTCCCTTTAGCAATTCTTGCATTGCTGGTTTGGTGGTGATAAACTCCCTGAGTCTTTTTTTGTCTGCGAAGCTCCTGATTTCCCCTTCAATTTTGATTGATAGTCTTGCTGGATATAGTATTCTTGGATTCAGTCCTTTGCTTTGCAACACTTTGTATACCTCCTTCCATTCACTTCTAGCTTGTTGTGTTTCCGTTGAGTAATCATTTGACAATCTGATGGGTGTTCCTTTGTAGGTAACTCTCTGTCTCTCTCTTGCTGCCTTTAAGATTCTCTCTTTATCATTTATATTTGCCATTGAGATTATGGACATGTCTTGGTGTGGGTCTTTTGGGGTTGATCCTGCTTGGGACTCTCTGTACTTGCGTGACTTTTATCTTTCCCATATCCGGGAAGTTTTCTGTCATTATTTCTTCAAATAGGTTTTCTAATCCCTGCTGCTCTTCTTGTCCTTCTGGCAGCCCTATTATACGCATGTTACTTCGCTTCATGTTGTCCCGAAGCTCCCTTAGGCTTTCCTCCTGCTTTTTAATTTTTTTTCTCCAATTGCTGTTCAGATTGAGCTTGTTTCTGTACCTGATCTTCTAACTCACTAATTCGGTCCTCTGCTTCTTGTAGTCTACTGTTGAAACTTTCCATGGTGTTTTTGATTGTAGCTATATCACTTTTCATTTCTTCCTGATTCTTGCATAAGTTGTTGATTTTCTCATCCATCCGATGTATAAATTCCACGACCATTGCTCTGAACTCCTTTTCGGTCATGTTGCAAGCTTCAGTTTCACTAATTTCCTTTCTTGGCGACTCCACATTTTCTTTCCTCTGTGAGTTATTTCGTTTCCCCATTCTGGCTATCACCAGAAAGCTCAAGCTTCCGTTTGTGTGAACCTCGGCCGTGTGCTGTGGGGACTTCGCTCCACCCGAGTTTCACTGAAGTGCTCTGACACTAGGACGTATGGCTGTTTGGTTGGTGGGAACCAGACTTGCCCAGGGTCAGTGTCCCCAGTGTTCCGTGTGGTCTCGTGTGCACACTTAGAATCAGGGGCCCTGTCAGCACCACACTGTTGGTATGTGCCGAAAATGAGATCCTTAGCATGTGCCAGGAGTCAGAGTTTCCCTGTATCTGCACCAAGAATCGAGTGTCAGAGTCTCTGTTGCCTTGTGCAGTTTCTCGTTGAGAATCAGGGTCCCTGTGTGTGCATGCACCAACAATTGGGGTCGTTGGCTCTTAGTGTGAATGCGCTGTGAGTCAGGGATCCCAGGCAGCTGTGTCCGGCGTGCCAAATTCCCTGAAGTGGAGCTGCGTCCTGTGTGTGCTCTCACTACTGAGCCAAACCGGCTAGGGCGCACACTCTCAAATCCCTGAAGGTGAGCTGCCTTTGTGCGCTCTCCCAGAATCCCCGAAGAGGGGCGGAGTCCGTCCTGCGCGCCAAATTCCCCAAAGGGAAGCCCCTTTGTGCACGCTCTAAGATTCCCCGAAGGGGAGCTGTGACCCGCAAGCCAAATTCCCCCCCAATTCCCCAAAGGGGAGCCCTCTGTGCGCACTGACAGATTTCCCCGAAGGTGAGCTGCTTCTGTCCCGTGCGCCAAATTCCCTAAGGCGGAGCGCGCGTCCCTGCGCAAAGCTCTGCAGCTTGAGTGAGGGGCGTGTCTATTAGTTACTATGGCGCTATCCGCGTGCGCCTGCGGGGAGGGGGATAGGCTCTTTGACTCACGAGAATCTGCCGGGAAGTCTGGATTCTTGTTGTTTCTTCCACTGCAGCTGTGATAGCAGTTCTCTGTCCCCAGTGGCTGCAGGGTCCTGGTGTGTGTCAGAAGCCAGGATCCGAGTCTCAGGCAGCTCTGTTTCTCAAGATGGCGTGGTCTCCGCGTCCTCACCAGCCGCCGAGATGTCCGCTTTGTGCGCGGGGCTCCGCCGTCTAGGACTGCCCAGTTAGGCAGCCCCTTGGAAGCCCTGCAGAATCTATCTGACCCTAGCTCATACCCACACACACACCACACACGTCTACACGTCTACACTCTCCTCTATGGGTTCCTCACTCACACTCTCTCTCTCCCTACCTTCTTGCCGGTCGCCATCTTTCTCTCCCTGGCTATAAATAAATCAAAATATATTTTTTTTAAAAATCAATGGAAAATTCACCACCCTCGAGGGAGATTACAAAAAGAAAACCTATTTTGTGTGGTATAAGTCTTGCTGCCCCAGCTTTTCTTTTGTTTCCATTTGCATGAAATATCTTTTTCCATCCCTTTACTTTCAGTCCCTGTGTGTCTTACGATCTGAAGCAGGTCTCTTGTCTGCTCACCACTAATTCTTGAAACACATTTCGTCTCTTGCTAGAATTCCTCTCTGATTATTTTTGAGTATACGTGAACAGTTTCATTTCAGAATGTGTGGAATATGCGAGGAACTTGTCCAGCTCTGCACATCCAGCTCTGTCCCTCTCCCTCACAATGACTGCCATTCTGAGTTGTAAATGACGGCCTCCTCTGATCAGCTCCTTGGTCGTGGCTGCGGGGCTGTGGCTGCAACAGGCCTTCCCCCAGGGGAGGAGAGGGGAGAGCTGCCGGCAGGCTCCCTGCTGCTGGCAAGGACGGGAAAGGACAGCCCTTCTTCCCGTGGCTGTTTCACTAACAACACACTGAAACCTCTTCCTGTCGGCACGTCCATGCCCGTCGTTCTCTATCATGAATGCCCAGAATCCCGCAGGCTGCACATGCCGTCATGTATTTAACCAGGGCCCTCTGACGGGCATTTAGGACGTTCGCTGTTACTTAACCATGCTCAGTAACATCCTTACACGACGTGCCAGTGTGTGTGTTTGTAGGGCTTGGTCCCAGAAGTGAAGTTGTTGAGGCCAAGAATATGTTCACTCAAAATTGTAATCGGTCCTGCCAAACTGCCACCCAGATAAAGCTGTACCAAGTTACACACCCACTCATTGGGAACGAGAGGTCCAATTTCCCGATAGTCTCACCAACTCTGGAGATGACTTGACAATTGGGTAAAAATATCTTTATTGTTTTAACTGGCACTACATCCAGCTTAGTGTTGTTTGACCATCTAGTAATAACCTATTGGCAACTTTTCATTCTTTCAGGAATATCATTTTTCTTTTGGTTTCATCTTTCTCACTCATTTGCTGTGTTTAGGAGAGTGCAACATTCCTGCCTGTTAGTAGCACCTTTCTGTATTCTAGTGTTATATGCTCTTATTGCCTGGCCTTTTTTGTCATTTTAATGTGCTTGTCAGGAGATGTAAATAAGTGTGGCAAACATGCATGCCATCTTGACGTAAAAGCCATTATTTTAAAGATCCCCAAATTGACTATTTTTCTAATACAGATTTATCAAAGGAAGAGGAACACCTGAAAGTACCAGGAGCTCCGGAGAATACTGGAAGACAGAGAGAGAAAAAAGCAAATCAAGAGAAGAAAACCACTTTAGAAAGAGAACAAGAACTACCATCAAAAAGAATCCAAGTCATTCACCCTGAACGGGGAAGCCAACAGGAAAATGATGCAGCAAAAGAGCTTAAAAAAAGTGTCCCAAAAAGCGACATGGATGAGGTACCGAATAAAAATGCCCAGAATACCAAGATACACCTCCGGCAAAGAAAGCATTATTTATTCACAGAAGCAACGGAAAATTTGCATAATGGGCTTCCTGCTTCAGGTGGGCCAGCCAAATCAGGTGCCTGGAGATGCAACCACAGCACAGGCAAACGGCGTGGTGGTGCCAAAGAACTGAAGCCTAGGCACTCTGGGAGCGGGTATGAGCCCTCTTTTGGTAAGTCTTCCAGAACAAAAGCAAAAGACGCAACTTTTAGAGAAAAGAAAAGCAATCTGATGGAGGAACTCTTTGGATCAGGCTGTGTCTTTAAAAATGACCAAGCAAGTACTGTTAATGAAGGGTCTGAGGAGACTTGGAAAAGTAAGAAGATGCAGCAGCCACCCCCTAGTCAGGCCTCTGCCAGCAATGCTTTTGGAGATTCTAAAGTAACTGTGGTGAATTCTGTTCAGTCATCGTCACCTACAGAAGGAAAAATAAAAATAATTATTTAAATAAAATCGATATTCTAATACATTCGGTTCTTTTGTGCCTTTAATTTTGTACTGTGTGTGTGTGTGTGTGTATGTGTGTATGTGTGTGTTTTCAGTACATAAATTGACTTTGTATAATTAAGGTTTTGTTTTATTGCTAATCTAATTTTATTTTTTTAATGTATTTTATTGATTATTTTTACAGAGAGGAAGGGTGAGGGATAGAGAGTTAGGAACATCGATCAGCTGCCTCCTGCACACCTCCTACTGGGAATGTGCCTGCAACCAAGGTACATACCCTTGACCGGAATCGAACCTGGGACCTTTCAGTCCGCAGGCTGACGCTCTATCCACTGAGCCAAACTGGTCAGGGCTCTATATGTTTTAAAAACCACAAACACAGCAGTGATCACCAAGCTTGGTTTTATGAAAATTATTTTTGAGCCCTGACTGGTGTGGCTCAGTTGGTTAGAGTGTCATCCCATACACCGAAGGGTAAATGGTTCAATTCCCGGATGGGGCACATGCCCAGGTTGTGGGTTCCATCCCAGGTAGGAGTACATGTGGGAGGCAGCCAATCAATGTTTCTCTCTCACATTTGTTTTTCAATCTCTCCCTTCCTCTCTCTAAAATCAATAATACTTTTTAAAAATTATCTTTTGAGTGTTATCTTATTCAGCTAACCTGGGCATCTAATATCCTGCCTTTGTGGGCGACACTTTCCCATGTGCACCTAGGATTCAGCATTTTTTAATACATTTGTTGCATACCTGCACCTTGACCTTTTTTTTCTGTTAATCTTGTCCTTTCAAAATAGCATATGGGGCCCTAGCCAGTTTGGCTCAGTGGATAGAGCGTCGGCCTGGGAAGGGTCCCAGGTTCAATTCTGGTCAAGGGCACATGCCCAGGTTGCAGGCTCGATCCCCAGTAGGGGGCGTGCAGGAAGCAGCTGATCAATGATTCTCATCCTTGATGTTTCTATCTCTCTCCCCCTCCCTTCCTTTCTGAAATCAATAAAAATATTTGTTTTTTTATTTAAAGCACATGGGTATAGTGTCCACACAAGTTAGCTGCTCATTCCTAATTAATGTATTATTTACACCTAGAATATTTTATGACTATACAAAAAGGGCTGTACTCTCAATATTAACCAGTTAACTTGCCTTCATTCATTTTTTTTAGATTATATATTTAATGAGAGAAATATCAATTTATTGTTTCACTTATTTATGCGTTCATTGGTTACTTCCTGCATGTGCCCTGAATTGGAACTGAACCCTCAACCTTGGCTCATCGGTGGGCACTGTAACCAACTGAGCTACCTGGCCAGGGCTGCCTTCATTTATTTATAAGAGCAACTTATTTATAATTAGAGGCCTGGTGCACAGATTCGTACACTGGTGGGGTCCCTTGGCCTGGCCTGTGAATATCCCACATCCTGAGGGGTCCCAGATTGTGAGAGAGCACAGGCCAGGCCGAGGGACCCCACCGATGCAAGATCGGGGCAGGGGAGGGATCCTGGGAGGGCTTCAGGGCATGTCCGGCCCCACTGGCCCAGTCCCGATTGGCCAGACCCCAGCAGCAAGGTAATATACTGGTCAGAGCATCTGCCCCCTGGTGGTCAGTGCACGTCATAGCTATGGGCCAAACAGTCAAATGGTCACTTAGGCTTTTATATATATATTTAGACCATAGTATTTCCAAGGATATTTATGGGTTAGTGTGTAATATTAACACTTTTAAAAATTGAAAATAAAAAATAAGCTTTTAAAAGGAAGTGTAAAAAAGGGTGGGGTGAGTATAAGTCATGATGGGAAAAGAATTGTATTTAAAACCAAAGATAAAGACTACAAATGGTGCCCTAACCGGTTTGGCTCAATGGATCTCAAGGATCCTAGGTTCAATTCCGGTCAAGGGCATGTACCTTGGTTGCGGGCACATACCCAGTAGGGGGTGTGCAGGAGGCAGCTGATTGATGTTTCTCTCTCATCGATGTTTCTAACTCTCTATCCCTCTCCCTTCCTCTCTGTAAAAAAAAAAAAAAAAAAAAAAAAAATCAATGAAATTTTTTTTTTTTTTTTAAAGACTACAAATGGCATAAGCTTTGACCTTTATGAAAACTACAGTGGGGAAAAAAGAAGGAAGGAGAGACGGGGGAGGGGGAAGAGAGAACACTTAGAATTCTCACAGGCTTACACAGAGGACTATGCAAATGCACATGAAATGATGTAATTGCCTAGCCCTAAATTCTGGAGAAATTTACTAAAATGATTCTTAGAAATGGTGTAATAGTACAATATTACAATGTCTACTCCCAATAGCAGATGGAGGAGTTTTCAGGGGATCTTTCGTTAAGCCTACCCAAAAAAGCACAATCGTAACATTAAATCAGAACTACCTAGAAGTGCTTCTGTAGGGCACTATTTAATAAAAATATAATCTAAACTTATTACTTTCTAGTCATCTAATTAAGATTATTTTAAAGATATATGCATAAGATAATAAAATGCTAACTTCTATCTCTAAGGAAGGAGATTGTGATCCATTTTTCATTTATTTTCAGTGTATTTTCCATGACTTTCTATACTGAATATAGCTGTATAATAGGAAGGAAAAAGTTTTAAATAAAAAGAGACCCAGCCTGGCCAGCGTGGCTCACTGGCTGAGTGTTGGACCCATGCACCAGGAGGTCGCTAGTTCGATTCCTGGTCAGGACACATGCCTGGGTTGCAGACTCCATCCCCAGCAGGGGGTGTGCAGGAGGCAACTAATTGATGATGTTTCTCTCATGGATGTTTCTATCTCTCTCCATCTCCCTTCCTCTCTCTCTCTGAATCAATAAAAACATTTTTATAATAAATACTAGAGGCCCGGTGCACGAAATTCGTGCACGGGGGTCCCTCAGCCCAACCTGCACCCTCTACAATCCAGGAGCTCTCAGGGGGTGTCCTACTGATGGCTTAGGCCCACTCCCGGTGGTTCTCTGCTCTCTGTGGGCCTGGAGGTTTCACTGCAGCCATGGTGATGAAGCCCCCATGCCCTGCTCTCCGCTTTCTGCCGGCCTCCCCATGCGCCATGCGAAGGAAGCCCCAATGCCCTGCAGTGTGCTCTGTCTGCCAGGCCTGGGGGCTTTGAGGACACTGACACACTAAGGAAGCCCCAATGCCCTGCTGTCCAGGCTCTGTTTGCAGGGCCTGGGGCTTCCCCACTGCCGTGGAAGTCACCATGCCCTGCTGTCCTGGCCTGGCTCTGTTTGCAGGGCCTGGGGCTACCCCGCTGCTGTGGAAGCCTCCATGCCCTGCTGTCCCAGCCCGGCTCTGTTTGCAGGGCCTGGGGCTACCCCGCTGCCGCGGAAGCCTCCATGCCCTGCTGTCCCGGCCTAGCTCTGTTTGCAAGGCCTGGGGCTTCCCCGCTGCCACTGAAGCCTCCATGCCCTGCTGTCTGGGCTCTGTTTGCAGAGCCTGGGGCTTCCCCGCTGCTGCGGAAGCCTCCATGCCCTGCTGTCCGGGCTCTGACTGCCATATCTGGGGGCGGATCAAAAACCCCTCCGGAGGCGGATCCAGCTTCACTGCTCCTGCCGACAGGCTGGACACTCCAACAGCAGAGCTGAGCGGACTGGGCGCCGCCATCTTGTGGCTATGGGGGCCGCCATTTTGTTGCAGAGTGATGGTTAATTTGCATATTACTCTATTATCAGATAGGATTTTTAATTAAGTCAAGCACCAAAGCATAAATGTTAATATTTGATTGTTAGAAAACAGCATTTCCCCCCGTGTTAACATATATACAGCATTTGGCTTATGGAAATAATAACCACTTTAAATGAAATATTTTAGACACTTTGGTGTAGAAAGTGCTAGAGAATAAAGTACAATTTTACTTTACTGCTACTGAGAGCAACAAGAATCTGGTTAAATCTTCTGTTTTCAACACTTCGCATCACTGACCGAAGAAAAGAGACTGACTGAATTGGTCCACAAAACATTTTAAGTTCCAGTATATTTTAAATTGGAAAGATTTCACTAATAGAAGTTCTTAAGATTTCAAATTCCTTTTGGTCTGTTCACTGAGAATGAAGACATATTTTTAAAATATTAAGGAGAAATTCATTTCCTGTACTCTGGTAGACAGGTACTCTGGTGCTCCTGCTATAAAAAAGCTAAAAATGCTGTCTTCACTAGAACAGCGGCCGCCAACCTTTCGGACCTCCCGGGCCACCAGGGGTCAGAGCCACCGGCTGGCAACCACCGCTCCAAAGGTTTCCTTACTGCGACAAACGTGTTAAATGGATCAGCTGGTGAACACCAAGTGAAGCAGGTCCCCAGGGAGGCTGGCAAGCAGAGCTCTGACGTCAACTTTGGCCTGAAGGGCATTTGCCAAAACTGGAGAACTGAGCATCAGAAAGCCTCTAGGGCCAAACCCCTATTTTTATAATAAATATTTTTAATTAAGTCAAGCACCAGTTATTTTTTTAGGTACTACTTTTATAATTTAAAAATTTTTATTTTAAAACCACACATATCACCCTAGCCAGTTTGGCTCAGTGGATAAAGCGTCGGCCTTCGGACTGAAGATCCCAGGTTCGATTCTGGTCAAGGGCGCATGCCCAGGTTACAGGCTCGATCCCCAGTAAGGGGGCGGGCAGGAGGCAGCCGATCAATGATTCTCTATCATCATTGATGTTTCTATCTCTCTCCCTCTTCCTTCCTCTCTGAAATCAATAAAAATATTTTAAAAATAAATAAATAAAACCACACATATCAATATCCATAAATGTATGGGATCATCGGAAGAATCATAAGAAACTGGTAACAGTGGAAAATTGGGTGACACAACAGTAAAAGGGTCAGATTTTTTTGTGTTTTTTTATTTATCTTTATTGTTGAAAGTATTATAGATGTCCCCCTTTTTTCCCCACTGACCCTCTCCACACCACACCAGCCTCCAATGAACTTTTTTTTTTAAATATATTTTATTGATTTTTTACAGAGAGGAAGGGAGAGGGACAGATTGTTAGAAACATCGATGAGAGAGAAACATCCATCAGCTGCCTCCTGCACACCCCCTACTGGGGATGTGCCCACAACCAAGGCACATGCCCTTGACCGGAATCGAACCTGGGACCCTTCAGTCCGCAGGCCTACGCCCTATCCACTGAGCCAAACCGGTTAGGGCTGAACTTTTTTTTTTTTTTTTTTTTTTTTTTTTTTTTCTTTTTTTTTTTTTCTAGGGCTGAACTTTTAAACGTATCCTTTTCTATATATTTTAAATTCAGTACCATGTGGGGTTTTTTTTAATCATCTGAGGATCATCAAGGTGAGAGGGACACATCAAATGGTTGCCCCCTGCACCGGCCCCAACTGGGCCCAGGGAACGAATCTGCAACCCAGGTACATGCCCTTGACCAGGAATTGAACCCAAGACCCTTAGGTCCACGGGCCAATGCTCTAACCATTGATCACTGGCCAGGGCAATACCAAGTTTATTATCTATTTTAAAACAATTATGTGAAATATGATGAACATTTAAACTTGCCCTATTTAATCTTCATTAACTATTAATGTGTGTGGAAAGCGTTCACAGCTGTGAAATGTAAATCTTTTCCTCTAGCCTCAGTGAAATCTGTCAGAATTGCAGTACTAACTGAGAGAATCTATCCTTAGCAGATAAATAAGGGTCTTGTCAGGGAGGCTTGAAACGGATTAGTGTCCCAAGGACGTCCCTGGACATGTGCACCTGGCCGCTCGATCGTGACTACGCAACCCGTCCAGCTGCCTGCCGCTCACTACAAGTGGGCATCAGACTGTGGCCTCTACGGACCCTGGACCCTGCCAACTTCCCTGTGCTGCTGCCATCTCCAACTCAGGTTGGCATCTCCCCCTTGTGGCCACGTGTACCCTGTGGTGACTGACAGTGGACGCTGGAGTCGGATCCTCGCGATGCTGTCCGCAGAAATACAGCTGTGCTCCTCGCTCTGCATCCTTCCTCAAAGCCCCGTCAACCTGCTGCAGGTACGTCTGAATGACCGGGGAACCCGAGACCACTCCAGTCACGATAAGTAAAGTAACACAGCACTTTGTCATTTCACAGTACAACTAGCAGAAATCATAGGGAGCTCCCTACTGGATCATTAAGGAACACAAGAATATGATCTTTTCGAAACTAGCGATGGAATCTAGCTTTAAGGTGCTGCAGCCGACTCAGTTAATGGCTAACGCCCTCTGCCACCTGTCGGTTACAGGCTGTCCCAGCAAATGTGTGGCTGTAAGGAAGGAAGTCAGACAAGCACTTGCACAGATTTTAATTAGTAAGAAGTGTTTTAAAAATATTTAGCAGAATTATACTTTGCGGGCCAAACATGTATCCATTTAAATTCATTTAATCAGGCTTCCTACTTGTTTTTTAACTTTGTTCCGTTCTATGGAGGATAAATATTAAATGCTTATAAATACACTTCATTTGAAATGCTTTAAGTACAAAACACATAATTCAAGCACAAAACAATATGTAATGATCTCACGAATACAGTTATAAAACCCGGAAATGAAAAAAATAACAGCTTCAAATAAGGAGATAATACTCCACAAAGGCTTGCTCAACAGGTGACATTTTAAACCAAAGGTAAGCACAGGCAATGTCAGTTAGTGTTCTTCTTTTAGTGATACTGCATGAGATTAAAAAACCAATTTACAAATTCTAGTAGTGATATTAAATTGCTTTCTAATCTGGATTACAAGTAGTATGAAGTCTTTAAAGTACTTAAGTTATGAGAAAATGTTGACTTTCCAATTGGCAATGTGACCTTTAAAATATGCCTAGAGAATGCCCAGCCAGTGTTGCTCAGTGGTTGAGCATCAACCCATGAACCAGGTTACAGTTCAATTTCTGGTCAGGACACATGCCCAGGTTTCAGGCTTGATCTCCAATAGGGTTCATGCATGAGAGACAGCCAATTGATAATTTTCTCTCATCATTGATGTTTCTATCTCTCTCTCCCTCTCCCTTCCCGCTCTCTGAAATCAAAAAAAAAAAAAAAAAAAAAAAAAAAAACAAAAAAAAAAAAACACACCATACTTAAAATATGTCAAGTGTGCAAATCACAAGTAACAACGTGTAGATGCCTGTAATGTCACATTTCTTATCACAAACCTGCTGCTTTGCTGGCCAGACCTCTCTGCCTCCATGACAAGTGTACAAATCTAATTCCTATAAGAATCTCACATAAAGTCCAAGAACAGGAAGGTTCATCGAAAGAACTAACCTGTGCTCTTTTGTTTCTTAAACAAATAAACAAAAGACAATAAAACAGTATAAATCAGGTTTCTTAACCTAAGTGAAAATTCATTTTTAAAAGTATCAGAGCTGTATTCATCTTCTTTTTCAGCTAAAAGGATGAAGCATAATAGCTACAACTTTGTTACAGACTAAAATCCAACAGGTAATTCCAACACCACCTAAAAATAAAGAAATTCAACATGAGAGCACACCCAGAGTTCTGCCCACATTCCCTGCCTCTGCTACCTTCATCTCAGAGCAGTGGTTCCCAACGTGGAGGGGGGCAATTCGAGAATGAGTTATTAACAGTGAATTTTTTGCATTTCTTATAGTTCTAGGGGCCTCATATACAGTATATACATATATATTGTGACATGTTTATGCCAGTTCTCTATTATAAGTTTTGAAACTTTGCTATTTTTTCATATCACTTCATATTATTATTTTTTTACAATATCTTAGTGATTTCTTCCTCAGTACTTCAACTGTCCTTCTGTTCTTTTATTTTTCTGTTTATGGATGCCATGTTCTTTGGAATCTTGTTTAGACCAAGTTAATGGCCTTTTAGGCTTCCTCCACGTGAATAGGAGAGTTCACTTTTTGAATAATAAGAATTATATGTCACGGGGAGGGGGGGAATCAGAATTTCAGAGATGTTTAAGTGGGGCATGGCCAAAAAAATGTTGGGAATCACTGTCTTAGAGGAAGTAAGAGTAGTTCTATTCTTTTGGAGCAGTGCTGGGCTAAGACAAAGTTTGTATTTCGTGGGTTCCAATGCATCAGACTTTTGATTAATTCACAGGGCTGCCTTCCTTACTAAGCAGGAATTATACAGAACAATGATCACTGGTTTGAATTCCTCTTCTCTGCCAAGAAATATGCTTTATTTTTTACGCTATTAACAGGCTAGAAGACCACTCTGTGACATTATTTGGTCTTCCCGTCTCAGAGAGCGTCATGAATGAAGCAATGTTTACCCACACCGGTCTTGTCCCACTGGTCAATGAGAGACAGGCAGACAGGCTGTAAGAGTGGCCAGTGGCCTGCTGGCTCCCGGGAAGAGTGGCCTCTTGCACCAGTACTGCCCTCAAGGCTGAGTCCCACAGAGGGGGTGGGGGAGGGAAGTGGTTAAATTAAAATAGTCATTCCTTTTAATTTAGTAATTCACCTCCAGCATTACCACAAATCACAACCAAAAATTGACGGAAAAGGAGGTGTGCTACAGCATTATTCTTGGTAGAAAAAATTAGGACCTAATTTTTAACAGGAAAATTAGTAATTATGACACTTCCAAATGAAGAACAGCTGTTCAAAATTCCTTAATAAAGAAACGTTTATTGATATGGGAGAAGGTTTACAATATAAAGTAAAAAGGGACAAAAAACTAGACAACCTTAACTATACAAGGGTGGGCAAAAGTAGGTCTACAGTTGTTCGAATGGAATATATAATACAAGAATAAATAATAATACAAGAATAAACTGTGTTTCATGTAGTCATAACTGTAAACCTACTTTTGCCCACCCCTGTATAAAAATTAATAGAAAAATATAGCACAATCTAAGAGGGGTTATCTATAGCTAATGGGTTTTCTTTCATTTTTCTTTTATTTTTAGTCATCCTACAATGGCATGTACTACTTTTAACATCCACAAGAAATTATTTTCACATATAAAAAAATGGCCGAGAGCCATAAATGCCCTCGCTATGCCTAGAATTGAAAAGAGGCTGCAAAACCTGGGAACTAGAAGTAGTGTTTGAATAAGCAGGCTATCAACTGCAGGGATGGGCTTACTGGTCGAGTCCAGAAGCAAACGTGGCTTGAGCTCTAGCTCTGCTATTTAACATTTCCGTGACAGCGGACAAAGAACTTCTCTGGATCTGCATTTCCTCAGGGCCAGCCTTCAAGGCTGAGACACAAAGCCCTACCCCCCCCCACACCTCTCCCCCGGTGAAATGGATAATGAGGTCGAGTTGACTTAACCTACCACACACCTCCTCCTAAGTCTCTCCACAGTCTCCCACTATGTTTCCCAGGAAGCTCTTACCTGCTACTCTAGTGGGAAATGCTACCAGCCGGTCGAGCGGAGTTATCCATTTACTTGGCACCACAGCCACAGGAACAGAATAATACTTCCAAATGAGGGAGACCATCAGGGCAGCCTGCGGAGACACTGTGCTGAGTGCAAACCACCTGCCGTCACGCGGCCAGTCCTCACAGGAAGAAGAGGACGCTCCACAGCGACGACCTCCAGCCCTATCAATCCAGTCCCGGCAGCCCACAGCCGCTGGTAACATATGCAGCTGACCTTGAACAATACAGTGAATGGCACCGACCCCACACAGTCAAAAATCCCAGTGTAACCTTTGACTCCCCAAAAACATAACTACTAATAGCCTACTGCTGATAAACAGCTGACTAGCACATATTTTATGTTATATATATCATATACTGTGTTCTTACAATTAAGCTAGAGAAAAGAAATGTTAAGGAAATTATAAGGAAAATACAAATATATCTTTTATATATTCATGACATACCTTTTTCTTAATATTTTCAATATTTCTAGGCTATTCAGTGGTTCACCTGTGAGTTTTGTCAAATTGTCACAAATCTCCAAAAAAAAAATCTCCAATATATTTATTGGAAAAAAAAAATCCACATATAAGTGGACCCATGCAGTTCAAACCCATGTTGTTTGAACATCAACTAAATACACTATTAAATTAGCTGATAAATAACGAAGATTTCCCATAACACAAGTGTTCTTTTCTCATTGAATATCTCTTTTTAAATGGACTATGCTAAATACACAGTACTAGGGACAAAAGCAACCTTACACCTCTAGATCCTTGAAAAAGTAGTTAATTCTCCATCCACACTCCAGCGCTGGCCTTCTTATGCAGAAGTGGGCCTCTGCAAGTTTCAATGGTGGGGAGAGAAGAGATGCTCTCTCCCCTCCTTTCCCCAGCAGCATTCCCTCAGAGATGCTCTCTCCCCTCCTTTCCCCAGCAGCATTCCCTCAAGTTGTCTTCTGTCCCCTCTGGCCCTGAATATGTCACTCAAATATGCCCTGAAAGAGGACCTCTGGCACTGGCCGGGTAACTGGGTTTGTTAGAGCATTGTCCCAATATCCAGGGGTGGGGACCATTTAGCCCTCGGGCCATATAAGACCAGCAAAATCATTTGGTCTGGGCCTATTAAGGCATCAGGGGTGAGTTAATTAAATGTTTGACCACATACAGCAGACTAATTTTTAAGTCGTTAATTTTGTATGGCCCCAAAAGATGTTATAAATATCCCAATGGCCCTTGGCAGGAAAAGGTCCCCACACCTGCAATACGCCAAGATTGTGGGTTCGATCCCCAGTCAGGGCACATACAAGAAGCAACCAATGAATCCATAAATAAGTGGAACAACAAGTAGATGTCTCTGACTCTGTCTGTCTCTCTCTCTCTTCTCTCTCTCTCTCTCTCTCTCAAATCAATAAGTTATTATTTTTTAATTAAAAGAGGGTCTCTGGCTTAACTTCAGTCCCTGGAAAAACCTATCTCACATCAGTGACAGCGCCTCAGGATCAATGTACTTACTATAACCAAATAGCCTGAGTCCTTTACCCCAGTCCACATCATTCACAACACTGAACCTCACAGACCATTGAAAGCAGCCATAGCAGATCCGCAACCTCAGGGTAAAGCAAGTAAAAGTCCCCTCATAAGAAAGTTGTGAGTCAGTGGTATTGGACTTAATGACAGTAACGGGTTCCCTACCTGGAGAGTAGAGAGTCACTTACCTGTCTGTATACCATATAGGAAGCAACAGCCAAAATCACTGACCATCTCAGAAAACACAATTTCTAAGTAAGCTTCTCTCACTTCATCCCCCAGCCTCCCAAACCTGCGCTAGAGTAAAGGCCACATAAAGAACTCCAGAGGAGTGGCTTCGGCGTTCATTTGCTTAAAAATCCCAAGAGTTAACAACACTAACCAAGAGAAAGCCTTTACGTCTAACTTATAAATTCAGAGTGTTCGAAGTTACATGCTTGCAAGACACTCAGCACAGCAGCTGAAGGTGGAAAAACCTGGATTCCAGGGGCTGAAGTGGGGCAAAGTCCATTACCAACTTTAATGACCCAGTGACACAATAGGACACTTACCTGCAATATGTAGAAAGCAACACTCATAACCCACTTTATCTTGGCCAACTGAGCTGTCCGTGCTTTCACTGAAAGGAAAAACAGGATGAAATGATTATAGCAGCCCTCAAAAGAAAAGACAATATTCAAAAACACAGAAGTGCTATTTTGTCTTACAAAATATTGTCTAATTATGCATGTAAATATAAAATAGAATGTCTTACATCACCCACTATGCTATTATTTAAAATAGAGCTCGGCCAAAGTGGCTCAGTGGTTGAGCATCAACCTATGAACCAGGAGGTCCCAGTTAGGGCACAAGCCTGGGCTGCAGGCTTGACCCCAGACTGGGGCGTGCAGGAGGCAGCTGATCAAGGATTCCCCCTCATCATTGATGTTTCTATCTCTCTCTCCCTCTCCTTTCCCCTCTGAAATCAATAAAATTACTTTTCAAACATTAAAAATAAAATAGAATCACACACAGATTGGGAAATGTTCAGCTTTAATTTAAAAAAACCTTAAAGCTATTCATCTAGCCGCACTGGCGTGGCTCAGTGGTTGAGCATCAACCTGTGAACCAGGAGGTCACAGTTCAATTCCCGGTCAGAGCACATGCCCAAGCTGCTGGCTCAATCCCCAGTCTGAGGCATGCAGGAGGCAGCCAATCAATGATTCTCTCTCATCTCTGATGTTTCTATCTCTCTCTCCCTCTCCCTTCCTCTCTGAAATGAATATATTTTTTAGAAAAAGCTATTCATCTAAATCAGATTCTTTTCACAATGCACCTACCAATCAATAGGACTAAAGGTTCTTCCCCGAGTCCCCGGTCTACACTGTACACTAATTCATAAGGAAGGCGAATTGCCTGGGTGCTGGGCAGGCCGCTCTGCCTGTTTTACTAGCCATGCAGACGGCTCTCTCACAGTGCACGCTCTCAGCACACAGGCTGCCCTGTGAAAATCATCGTCATCACAGCAGACTGTTAGGGACAGTGGCAAACATCAAAATGAGGAAGACCTGAGCCCTAGCCTGAGTCTACACTCGGATAGCACTTTTTAGAGAACAGAATAAGAAAGGCCCTGAGACCCTAGCTGGTTTGGCTCAGTGGATAGGGCATTGGCCTGCAGACTAAAGGGTCCCGAATTCAATTCCAGTTAAGGGCACATGCCCAGGTTGCGGGCTTGATTCCCACTAGGGGGCCTGCAGGAGGCAGCCAATCAATGATTCCCTCTCATCATTGATGTTTCTACCTCTCTCTCCTTCTCCCTTCCTCTCTGAAATCAATAAAAATATATTTTTGAAAAAAGTAAGAAAGCCCTTGAGTATCCACTGTACGATTCTTTTCTAGGCTTTTCTCAGGAAAGTGTTGAATTTGAAAATGACAACCTATCAAGTTGGCTCTGAAGAAACTCTAGGAGTATCCTGAATGTTTCTGTTAGAAAGCAAAGGTTCACCAGCAAAATAAAGAGAAAGTAAAGTAATTATTATTATTGTGTTTCTTCTAGACAACTTCAAAGTTTATATCAACATTTAGAACATCAGCCGAAATTGGTTTGGCTCAGGGGATAGAGCGTCGGTCTGCGGACTGAAAGGTCCCAGGTTCAATTCCAGTCAAGGGCATGTACATTGGTTGCGGGCACATCCCCAGTAGGAGGTGTGCAGGAGGCAGCTGGTCGATGTTTCTCTCTCATCGATGTTTCTAACTCTCTATCCCTCTCCCTTCCTCTCTGTAAAAAATCAATAAAATATATTTTTTTAAATAAATAACATTTAGAACATCCAAGAATCAGTGCATGTATTCTACAGAAAAGATTTTTCTGTGCATGAATCCTTATAGAAAAGATTTTTCTATGAATCAGCTCTTATGAAGCTTTCCAAAAACTACAAATGAAAACAGTACCATGAGGGGAGCATTTGAGGTCTTGCTTCCCGGCAATGTCATCAGTTTGGCTCAAATAAACTCTTATAAAAACTCAAAACAAAAAAAAAACTGCACCATGAGTTTTGAGCTTATCTGTCATCTTGTTGATCTTCCTTTCCAGCCTGGCATATCTGGCGAACTCGTCCATCATGTTGACAGTGGAAAGTTCCTGCTTCATGTCCTGGATCTCTGCTCTCATCTGAGACTCCTGCTCTGCATCCTTCTGCAGCACCCTGGACATCTGGTGGAGTGGACAGCAGGGGTCAGTGCCTTTCCACTTGGGGAACAATTCTTCCTCGCCTCCACCATCCTACCTGCTGCCTCTCTCGCCTGGGCAGGCTGCCCTTTACCTAGATAGCCAGCCTCTGCTGCCTGGTCCTGGTCCTGCTCCCTCCAACCGCAAACATAAAACCTCCCTTCTGCCCAGCCAGCGTGGCTCACTGTTTGAGAGGGGACGTATGAACTCGGTCAGGGTTCGATTCCTGGTCAGGGCACATGCCTGGGTTGTGGGGGCATGCAGGAGGCAGCCAATCAATGATTCTCTCATCATTGATGTTTCTCTCTCTCCCCCTCTCCAAGGTAGCCAGCCAAACACTAGCAGAGCCCACGTGGCATCCGTTCTCGACAGGGGGTGGCAGTGGGAGAGCAGTTATAAAGGATTCATCAAACAAACATATTAAGGATAAGGGGAGCCAGTTTTTGCACCGTCAGGCCTCGGGCGCCTGCGCAGAACATGCGACTCGCTGGGTCCCTCACCCCGCCCTCCACCGTGTCAGTCCTGGGGCGCCTGCGCAGTGCGCCTCCTGTACCCCACGCAGACTGGGTGCTCAAGAAGTCCCCCTCCTCCTCGGCCGACTTTGACTAAAGCAAGTCCTGCAAAATGAACAAGGTCCCCTCATCCTGTGTCCTGTGACCAGCTGGAAGGGAAAAAAGCAAGAGCTCTCAGGAAAATTCCAAGTCAACACCAGGGACTAGGGTGTCCTTATCCAAGCACACATCCCATCCCAATATTCGGCTGAGATCCCCACCCAGGACCTTGCAAGGCTTTGCTGGGCAGAGGATTCCCGACATTAGTATTCCTCAAGGGCTCGGGCCAGGGGGCCAGCCAGCTGCTCAGCCAGTGGGATGGTGCACCCCTCCCTTGCTTCTGGCTGAACGGAGACCATCAGGAACATTGCAAGAAGGTTATGATCTGAAGTTCAGGGGTGTGGCCCATTCCCAATCCAACTCTTCCTCCTAGGAGCCGTTCCCACGTGGGTCCTAAATCAGGGCCTGTGACAGTGCAGCACTTTTCCTACATGGGGCCAGTACATTCCTTAAGCTGTTCACTGACCCTCAGCACCAACCCAGGGACCAGGTGGAACAACAGGGCTGGACACTAAGAAAACCTGAACCTGGCTAACAATCCCGACAAAGAGTGCCATAACCAAGGGGAAAGAGATTTAAGAAAGCTAACCGGTTTGAGTTTAGAAAGGTTATAGAGCCTGTAAGAAGCAGCATTGAGCCGAAACCGGTTTGGCTCAGTGGATAGAGCGTCGGTCTGTGGACTGAAGGGTCCCAGGTTCGATTCGGGTCAAGGGCATGTACCTTGGTTGCGGGCACATCCCCGGTAGAGGGTGTGCAGGAGGCAGCTGATCGATGTTTCTCTCTCATCGATGTTTCTAGCTCTCTATCCCTCTCCCTTCCTCTCTGTAAAAAATCAATAAAATATATTAAATAAAAAAAAAAGAAGCAGCAGCAGCATTGATGTGACACAGGTCCAAGGTCAAACCAAATCCTCTTTCATCTAAATGATGAACAGCCACCCGTACGGGGCAGCAGCTCACCCAAGTCCAGACTGCAGCAATAACCTCTTGTGACAGTGCATGGTGTAGGCATGGTGAAGAAGCCTGACATAACGGTCTTATCTATAGCTGCTGGCATACCCCAAATACACACTTCAACTCCCCCCTCAGCTAAGGAGAAATTACAAACAATTCATAGAGGAACATAAAACACAGCCTCTGAGAACTGAGATTAGTTGCATGTGGCTCCAACATGAGGTGAAATGGGATGGGGTACATAGGAAGAATGGAGGAAGAATGAAAGATGAACAGTAACCCCACAAAAATGGAAGACAACACCTGCAAATCATGTGGAATAAAGAGTTCATATCCAGAATATATAAAGTACTCCTAATTCAACAACAGAAAAAAACAAAACAGCCCCTCACTCCTGCTGTGGGCCTACAGAGGGCGCTCTTCTCAAAGGGACAACTCGTGGTGCCCAATTTAAAAAATGGCATAAGGGCTTGAATAAACATTTCTCTAAAGAAGAGATACAAATGGCCATAAGCACAAGAAATGATGTCCCATACCACTAATCATAAGGAAAAATGTAAATCAAAACCACAATGATATACCATTTGCACCTACTGGGATGGCAATTCCCAAAGAAAACCTAACATGACAAGTGGTGGAGAAGGTGCAGTGCTGGTGAGAATGTAAACGGTGCAGCTGCTGTGAAAAATAGAAGGGTAGTTTCTCAAAAAAAATTAAACGTGGAGTTATCATATGATCCCGCAACTCCAATTCCCAAAAGAAGTGAAAACAGAGACTCGCACAGGTATTTGTACACCAATGTTCCACCAGCACTACTCCCAACAGCCAAAAGGTGAGAACAACCCAAATGTCCACCCAAAGATGAACAGGTAAACACAATGTAGGACATACATATAATGGACTAATCTTCAGCCTTAAAAAGGAATGCAATCCTAACAGTCACTACAAGGAATAACCTTGAAGACATTATGATACGCAAAATAGGCCAGTCACAAAATGACAAATACTGTACTGTTTCATTTCTATGAGGTGCTTAGAGCCGTCACATTCACAGAGACCGAGAGTAGAATGGTGGGTGCCAGGAAGACAGAGAATAGGAGTTAGTGTTTAATGGGTACAGTTTCAGTTTAGGAAGATGAAAGACTTCTGGAGAGGGATGGTGGTGATAGCTGCACAACCATGTGAATGGACTTAGTGCCACTGAACTTTACACCTAAAAATGGTTAAAATTATATATATATACTAGAGTCCCAGTGCACGAAATTCGTGCGTGGGGGGGGGGGGGGGGGGGGGGAGGTGTCCCTCAGCCTGGCCTGCACCCACTCCAATCCCGGACCCCTTGGGGGATGTCCGACTGTCTCTCGCAATCCAGGACCGCTGGCTCCTACCCACTCGCCTGCCTGCCTGCCTGCCTGATCATCTCTGCTTCCCTGCTGGCCTGATTGCCCCTGACTGCCTCTGCCTCGCCCCACAGCCGAGCACCAGGCACAGGCACAGCCGCTGGCGCCCAGGACTACGGGGCGGACAGCTTGTCCCTCTCCCGGGCCTCAACCTGGCTGGTCCCCATTCCTCTCTCCTGAGCTCATTTGTGCCTGGCTGGCCCCCATGCCTCTCTCCCCAGTGTTGAGTGTCTGAGCCATTATGGTGTGAGGGCCTGAAGACCATTTGCATATTAGCTGTTTATTATATAGGAGGATGTATGGATCACCATAATTTTTTAAATATATATTTTATTGATTTTTTACAGCGTGAAGGGAGAGGAATAGAGAGTTAGAAACATCGATCAGCTGCCTCCTGCACACCCCCCAACGGGGATGTGCCCGCAACCAAGGTACATGCCCTTGACCGGAATTGAACCTGGGACCCTTCAGTCTGCAGGCCAACAATGCTCTATCCACTGAGCCAAACCAGTTAGGGCATAATTTTTTTAAAAGAAGAAAAATGGCCAGGGGCCAGCTCTTCAAGAGTCATTCATGCAATTATAAGAAGTCGGGACATCATCTTAAAGACTAAGCAGCATCAGGAAAGATTCTGAATGGGCGCTACAAGAGAAGTCTCTGTGCCTCAGAACAGTAGGGCCTCGGGCAATACACAAAACAAGCACTCAGTGAATACTGACAGAACAAAACGCAAAGAAGCAGAAATCCTGCCTAGTCTTAAATACCCATCACCAGCAGCAGTTTGTATCAGGAGAGAAAAGCAGGGGGAACTGAGTTTCCAGAATAATGCTGCAACCCTGCACCCAACGTTCGAGGTCTCAGCCCGGGTCAGACAGCCCCTCACTCCCACTGTGGGCGAATAGAGGGCGCCCTTCCCCAGGGAACAGCTCAGGTTTCTCCCACACACCCCCCATCAAAGTTGCCACGGTAGCCCCTATTCATGCTCCAGTCGGAGCAGAAGTAAGAGAATCACAAAACAAGGATCAAACTTCCGACCCAGCAGTCACTAACTGGATGACTGTCTGAGTCAGACTCCTCTGGGAGGTCAAGGAAGAGGGGAGGACAGGCACCTCTCACCGCAGCCACGACAGCTGGACACGCGGTGATGTACGCGCCTTGGCAAGGCGCCCCGCTGAGACCGTGCTCCCCGGCGCCGGCGCCGCCCTGAAGGAAGGCGGCATCACACCATCCTGAGGTTCTCGGTCCACACTGTCAACTACCCCACCCCTCAGAATGGGGCTCCTGCACCCTTAGATCCATCTCGCCGGGACCTGCGAGGAAGGCCGAGGCCTCCGGCAACCCCTGGGCGCCGCGTTGCCCCGGGCACTGTCCCCCTAGCAGCCGAGGGCTGCCGGATGCCCCCAGAGACGAGGAAATAACGGAAATGAGTGCGGGGAGTCGGGCGGGGGGTTGGGGGGCACTAAGAACGCCCAACCTGAACACTGCTGCCGCCTGAAAACGTGGCCACGTGCCGCCAGGTGTTTCTGTTACGTGTGTGTGTACGGGTTTGAGCATTTCTCAAAACACAGAAGGTCCAACCAAGACGCTTCTGCAGGCCGAATGCGGCCATCACGCGGCCAGTTTGAGACCCCCGTGGCTACGCCCGGTTCGGCGGGACTGAGGCCGCGACCCACCGGCCCCTGGAAGGCGAGGCAGCCACTTACGAAGGAGGAGAAGGACGGGAGGAGGATCCTGAGGACATTGCACCCAAACACGAAGCAGAGCACCAGCAGCCACGCCCAGTGGTCGGCCTCCACGGCGCTCATGCCGGACGCTGCCTGCCGCGTGAGCTCCGCTCCAGCGGACGCCGGGGACCCAGCCGGCGCTCGCACCCGCGCCTGCGCACTGAGGCCTAGCCCGCTGCGCCTGCGCACTGCGCCGCGCTGACAGGGAGGCGGGGCCGCTTTCCCCACACCTTCTCCATGGCCTTCCGGGCTTCCGTAGTCTCCTCGCACCCACCCCTCAACTCCCGCGAGACCAGTTTCCCAAACTCTGGTGGTTCGGGTACCACTGTCTCTAGTTTGGGTGCATCTGCAAACCACTTGTGTTATTATGTACCACTTTCTTTACATTGATTCACTTTTATTTTATTTAAAATAAACCTTTCTAGAAATAGAAAACTACCATGATTATAGTGGCAGGTATCTGTAAAGAGAAATGCTTTGGAGTTATATGTAAAATGTATTTTTACATGTCAAAACTAAACACTGTAACGATTTCCAAAACTGCATACCTAATTAAAAAGCAGTTTACAATCAGCCTGTAATAAACTAGTTACCCTACAAATAGGTGAAAATGGGATATAATAGCAAAAGAACACCAATTCATGTTTATGAATAGTAAATAAAAGATGTCTAGCTGCCTCTTCTGCTATGATTGGAGTCTAAGAACTAAAACCTAATTAAAATGGATCATGGAGCTGTGGTTCTACAAATTTCAAGAAAACATGTGAAGCTAAGCTACTTAATAATTGCAGAGTGAACTCTTTCTGTGGAAACACATCTTGGCTGGTAGGTGATGCTGAACTGACCAAAAGACAGGCTTGGAGTCTGCCTCTCCTCCATAGCCTTCCCCTCCAGCAAATGCAGCCAGGCTACTGGCTCCTCTACACACTAGCGATTTAGAAGAACTTACAGGGAGAAACCACCTCGTGGAAAGTGATGGCAGCTCCCCTTCTGTCTCTACCGTTTGGGCTGAAGAGGAGAGTTTCAGCTGTTCCCTACCCCTACCACACCATACACCACTATTACATCCTCCCCGGAAGAGGTTCACCAATTTCTGGTGAGGCAAGAATTTGACAAAAGACAAAACACATACCAGAGAAATATCCCTGACTGTGCAGCAGTGATGGGAGAGGCCCTGGCCTTCAGGAGCAACCCAACCTGAATAACTCAGCTCTCTCCTATTGCTTCATTTGGACTGGCTCAAAAAAAGCACAATGGAAGGCTAAATTTTCCTAACATGTGGAAAAGAAAATATGAAAGCCAAGACATCTCAGGAGAAATCAGTCTAGATCTAAGAACTAGAGATGTGCTCAAAACTGAGTGCCTTAGAGTCAGTTACTGAGGACAGCCAGCACAAAGTGGATTCTTCTCAAGATAGGCAACCCAGAGGCAGCACTGAACTACGAGGTGAAATAAAGATGGCCTCAACTATTCCCAAAATAGTGAAAACCAAGGGTACAATGAGTAGAAACAATTTAGCGGGAATGGATTTACCTATTCTTTGGTTTGCCCACTTGATTTTACTAAATGAAAATGATGACAACGACAGTGATGATTATGATGATGAGTACATACAGTGCTGAGTCAAAGAGCAGACTGACCATCTTTCCAGAATGAATTAAGTGAAATCTGCAGTGTTTATTTTGGTGACTGGCACCAAATAAGCTCAGGGAGTTACCTTGAATGCACAAATTTATAGCCATCATATTTTTCATTAGCTGTCACAGTCCGATAGGCTGGCAGCCTGTTTTAGGATCCAGGATAACTAACAATGAATGAAGTATGAGGATCTCTTAGGAAATTGAATTCTAGCATAGCTGAATATTCAAGTATTCCCTTTCTATGCACACACATATATGTACTGTATATGTGTATGTGTGTGTGAGGAGCTAATCAGAATGAAAAACATAACATTGTAATTTGAGCTATTTTGCTGTTTTTTTAACTTGTTAAAAAATATGAAAAAATGTTAAATGCAAATGTTAAAGTATATGTAAAGACAGCACTGTTGATATTGCTAGGTATAAATAAAGAAAAAAAAGATATTGCTAGGTAGTTGTTAAACAACATTGGGAATATACTAAATGCCCCTTAAAATGGTTAGTTGCATGTTATGTAAATTTCACCTAAATTTTTAAAAACTGCTAGAACCACCCTGGCTGTGTAGTTGTTGGTTAGAGCATTGATCCCAGAAGCCAAAGTTGTTGGTTCCATCCCAGGTCAGGGCATATATAAGAATCAATCAATAAATGCATAAGTGGAACAATAAATTGATCTCTCTCTCTCTCTCTCTCTCTCTCTCTCAAATCAATTTTAAAAAATAAAAAATAATTGCTATCACCCTAGCCAGTTTGGCTCAGTGGATAGAGTGTTAGCGTGTGGACTGAAGGGTCCCGGGTTTCATTCCGGTCAATGACACATGCTTGGGTTGCGGGCTCAGTCCGATATGCAGGAGGCAGCCAATCAATGATTCCCTCTCATCATTGATGTTTCTCTCTCTCTCTTCCTCTCCCTTCCTCTCTGAAATCAATAAAAATATATTTTAAAAAATAATTGCTAGAACCAAATAACCTTTAAAATTTTATTTTAGCGTGCCCGGAGTGCCTCAGTTGGTTGAGTGTCCTCCCATGCATCAAACAGTTGTGGTTTTTGATCGCCACTCAGGAACCTATGGAAGGGAACCAATGGATGTTTTTCCCTCTCTGACCAACAGGATTTGAATTCAGTTCCTCCACATCCTATCCAACGTCAATCTTTTACATTTTAGTCATCCTAATAGGTGTGTAATAGTATCTCATTAGACTATTTTGCTGTATATGTATTTCCTTCATGACTATTGATATTGAGGTTTTCATGTGCTCATTTGTCCCTCTTATGCCTTTCTTGATGAAGTATTTGTTGAAATCTTTTGCCCCCTTTTTACTTAGTTATTTTCTTAGAATTGGATAGCGTTTTGAGTTCATTCTGGATACAAGTCCTTTATCTGGTATATGTTTTGCAAATATTTTCTCCCATTCTGTGGCTTGTCTTTTCATTCTCTTAAAAATGTTCTTTGAGGAGCAGAAAATTTTAAACTAGTGACAGAAAGCAGATCAGTGATTGCCTAGGGCCTGAGAGTGTGACAAAGATTGGCTGCAAATGGACAGGAGGAATTTTTTCCAGGTGTTTTATATGTTCTCTAACTGGATTGTGGTGATGATTGCAAAACTGTAGATTTATTAAGAATCATTGAATTTTACACTTAAAGCAAGTGAGTTTTATGCAATGGCCTTATAGTACAATTTTACATTTTTTTAAATTATTAAGGTATGAAATCCTTGGGTGTGTCAGACACTATACTAACTGCAGAGTATAAAATGATGGTGAACAAAACATCCCCAGTCTTTATTCTCCTGCAGACTTGGCTAAACAAATACTATAAGTACTGCCCTGCATGGTATGGCTCAGTTGGTTGAGCATTGTCCAGTGCACCAAAGGGTCACTGGTTCGATTCCCCAGTGAGGGCACATACCCAAATTTCGGGTTCAATCCCTGGTTGGGGCAGGTACAGGAGGCAACTGATAAATGTTTTCCTCTCTCCATTTCCCTCTCTCTATAAAATCAATAAACATGTCCTCAGGCATGGATTTGTTTTAAAAGAAGATACTGCCAAACAGTTTTCCTACTGAATTCCAGTTGTTCCATGTGCTTGTGTTGGCAACTTAAAAAAAAAATCTGGAGGAGAAACCAAGATGGCAGCATAGGTAAACACCTGAACTTGATGCCTCGCACAACAACTTCAAAACTACAACTAAAAGACAAAACGGACATCATCCAGAACCACAGGAAGGCTGGCTAAGTGGAAATTCTACTACTAGAAGGGAAGAGAAAAGCACGCTGAGACTCAGAGGAGCTGCGGAAGTAAAGTGCAGAGGTACGGAGGTGTGCACGCGGAGAGGGCTGGCAACTGAGGACACTACTGGCTTTTTCAATCCAGAGAGAGACACAAGCTCCCGACTGCTCTAAACTCCAGTTCCGGGCAAGACTCTGGGGACCCAGACTCATACGGGGAGAAACTGGACTGTCTGGCAGTGGGTGGAACTCGAGGGCGGCTTTCTCTAAGAGGTGCTTGCAGCGATTACCAAGGGACACTGAGACCCGGAGACCTCTTAGGGCAGGGCTGACGGGAAGCCATTGCTGTTTGCTCTGCCCTGGGACTCAGCCTCATCCAAGCTGTGCACAAAGGCTTTTGCATATGAATGGCCTGGTCCTTTGAAATCTAAACTTACCTAGCAAACTGCAGCTGAGTCAGAGAGACCCAGAATACCCAAAAGAAGGCCCAAGGTCCCACAGCAGCTTGCATTGCTTTACAGCTGGGCCTCATCTGGGCACCTCCAAAGCCCAAAGAAGAGGAATCTGCAGATCTCTCCCTAGCTCCTGCTGGGTGGCCTCAGGCAGAGGCTAAATTAGATCCAAGAGCCAGTGTACCCAGGGGTCAGAGTAGGACCATCCAGATTACAACTCCTCAGATCCATAAGGGACACACTCAGGGGGCAGACTCAGTGAGCATCAAAGCCCCACTGAAGCAAGTCTTGTCTCATAAGGGTGTCTCCAGCACAGAAGTCCTCCCAGCGTAGACACAGCTGATCCTCATAGCCAATTGGCCTGGAGGTCAATTCCTCCCATGATACCAACAACAATCAAGGCTTAACTACAAGACTGTGCTCACAGCCCACAAAGGGGTGCACCAAGAGTGTCCATCTCAGGTAACTGGGGAGGCTGAGCCACTGGGCCATATAGGACACCTAGCACACAAAGCCACTCTATCAACTCAGGGAAGCAGCCAAAATGCGGAGACAAAGAAACAGGTCACAAATGAAAGAAATGGAAGAAAGCAAACGACTGGATATAGAGTTCAAAACCACGGTTATAAGGTTTTTCAAGAATTTTCTAGAAACCGCCAATAAATTTAGTGAGACCCTCAAGGATATAAAAAAGGACCAACTAGAAATTAAGCATACACTGTCTGAAATAAAGAATAATATACAGAGTCCAACAGCAGACTAGAGGATCACAAGAATCAAGTCAAAGATTTGAATGACAAAGAAGCAAAAAACACCCAACCAGAAAGGCAAAAAAGAAAAAATAATCCAAAAATATGAAGATAGTGTAAGGAGCCTCTGGGACAACTTTAAGCATACCAACATAAGAATTATGGGGGTGCCAGAAGAAAAGAGAGAGCAAGATACTGAAAACCTATTTGAAGAAATAATGACCGAAAACTTCCTCCACCTGGTGAAAGAAATAGACTTACAAGTCCAGGAAGCACACAGAACCCCAAACAAAAGGAATCCAAAGAGGACCACACCAAGACACATCATAATTAAAATGCCAAGGGCAAAAGACAAAGAGAGAATATTAAAAGCAGCAAGAGAAAAATAGTTAGTTACCTACAAGGGAGCACCCATACGACTGTCAGCTGATTTCTCAACAGAAACTATGCAGGCCAGAAGAGAGTGGCAAGAAATATTTAAAGTGATGAATAGCAAGAACCTACAACCAAGACTACTCTACCCAGCAAAGTTATCATTCAGAATTGAAGGTCAGATAAAGAGCTTCACAGATAAGAAAAAGCTAAAGGAGTTCATCACTGACAACCAGGATTATATGAAATGCTGAAAGGTATTCTTTAAGAAGAGGAAGAAAAAGGAAAAGGTAAAGATAAAAGTTATGAACAACAAATACATATCTATCAACAAGTGAATCTAAAAATCAAGTGAATAACAGAATAAAGTGATGAACAGAATAAACTGGTGAATATAATAGAATCAGGGGCAATAAAAGGGAGTGGATTGACAATTCTTGGGGGGGGGAAAGTAGTGTTGGGGGTGCGGGAAGAGACTGGACAAAAATCATACACCTATGGATGAGGACAGTGGGAGGGGTAAGAGTAGAGGGTGGGGTGGCAACTGGGTGGAGGCGAGCTATGGGGGGGAAAAAGAGGAACAATTGTAATAATCTGAACAACAAAAGATTTTTTTTTTAAATCTGTATGCCACCAGTTTGTCACCTGTAACCTAGGCATCTTCAGTTCTCTAGGGAGAAAGATCTTTATGAGCTAAGTTCAGATCTCAGTACTGTCAATGTCTTAAGACCTTGTAGTGTCTCCTCCCACTCCTTGGATAACAGCCAAACTGCTTAGCCTGGCATCAAACACCTCCTGTAGGCTGTGGCTCTACTGTTTTCTGCCTCTTCCCTTAAATCTTCACCGCCACTCTCCATATCTCCATCCCTTCCACTCTGAAGGCCCAGAGGGCTGTCAGGATCTATTAAGAGTGCATGCTGTGGAATGTGCTGTCCCCCTGGCCATTTTGTGTGCTTTCTCTCCCACTAAATTACCACCCGAGTCCTTGGGATAGGTATCCTGTCTGCAGTCTCTCTACCCCAGGGCCAAGCATAATGCCTGGCATTCAGAACATATCTGTGCCAGGCCCTCTCTGGTGTCATTTTCTTTTAAATGCAGATCGGAGAGAAAAGGATCAATTTTAATATTACCCTGCTGCCCCCAATTGTTCTCTCCAGAAGCAACCACTGGCAACTTTCTTGTATATTTTTCCTGAGATATGCAATGAGTGTGTAATTTCACATTCAATATACCTATATACTCAATAGATGCTATTGAAAAGCAAGGCTGAGGTGGACATGAGGACAGAAGGAGTTGTTATTTTAAATGGAATGTCAGGAAAGGCCTCACTGAGAGGGTGACCTTAGTGCAGACGGAAGGAGGTTGAGGAAGAGAACTGCAGTGGTCTGAGGGAGCAACAGATGACAAGGCCCTGAAGCAAGGAGTGCTGGGCCTGTTGGTGGGCCGGTTTGTGGTTTGGAAGGTGGAACAGGGTGAGCAGCAGTGAACATCATGAAGTGGGCCAGATCAGAGGCCTGTATAAGCCACTCTAAGGATTTCAGGCTTTCCTGAATGAGAAGCGAAGGCACTGGAGTTATTGATCAAGAGCTAAGTCTAATGACTTTCAAAATTCACTTCCTTAGTAAAGCGATGCCTCAATTTTTCTTTCCAATGGCTCTGTTTTCACTATGTGAAGATGCCATGGTTTATCTGGGCCCCTCAAATGATCGACATTTGGTCTATCTCCAAGCTTTTGGGTTCGAAGTAGCCTAATGTTTCTTCCTCTCCAAGAATTCCAGCTGACAATTTTCCGATTAAAACCTTTTTCTATAATCACCCAACTCAATTCCATCTTTTACACGTAACTATTTCTTCACTTAAAAACACACACACACACACACACACACAACAGAATAACGTACGGCCTCACTGATTCTGGGGTTCCTAGCTCAGATCCCCCAAGTCAGAAGCCCTTATTTCCCCTTTAAAAGGTGCTTGCCAAAACCGGTTTGGCTCAGTGGATAGAGCATCAGCCTGTGGACTGAGGGGGGGGTCCCGGGTTCGATTCCGGTCAAGAGCATATACCTTGGTTGCGGGCACATCCCCGGTGGGGGGTGTGCAGGAGGCAGCTGGTCGATGTCTCTCTCCCATCGATGTTTCTAGCTCTCTATCCCTCTCCCTTCCTCTCTGTAAAAAATCAATAAAATATACATATATTTTAAAAAGGTGCTTATGTGAGCAGCGGTTAGAAACTGGCAGGATCGCCAAAACCGGTTTGGCTCAGTGGATAGAGCGTCGGTCTGTGGACTGGAAGGTCCCAGGTTCGATTCCGGTCAGGGGCTTGTACCTTGGTTGTGGGCACATCCCCGGTGGGGGGTGTGCAGGAGGCAGCTGTCGATGTCTCTCTCCCATCGATGTTTCTAGCTCTCTATCCCTCTCCCTTCCTCTCTGTAAAAAATCAATAAAATACAAAAAAAAAGACAAAACTGGCAGGATCGCTTCTCGGCCTTTGGGCTAAGATCAAGTGTAAAAACTGGCAGGAGCTGCGTGGGTGTGCTTCCCGCTTCACTTGAGCGCTAGAGGGTGACCGTGGCTCAGGAACCCACAAAGCTCCTGAGTCGACCTCCGCGCACCCCCCACTCCTGAATGGATGGGTGATCAAAAGGAAGCTACGCCGAAAGAGCGGACCCCGAACAACCTGGCTGGGGAACACGGCCGGAGTCGGCGGACGTCGCAAAGACCTGCGCCTGCGCGGTTGGCGCCTCGCGAGTCGCCCGCTCCCGCTTTCCTTCCCACGACCTCCCTTCCGGCGCCTGCGCATTGAGACCAGCTTCCCGCCGGCCTGCGAAGCTAGAGACCCTAGATACCCTTTCTTGCCGACTGAGGTGGGAGAAATGGATCCTACTTGCAGCCATCCCCTCCCCCTTCTCAGTCTACGAGACTAGCTTTAAGTGTTTCATCGCCAGTCACCCTGGATGGAAGGGAATGAACCCCTGTGGCACGCAGAGCTGGCCGGAGCCCAGGTATCCTGGAGCGCTGTGGGTGGGATCACGCGCAGGTCACGTGGCGGGCGTCCACCAATCGGCAGGCAGACCGCACTTTGCGGCTCGGCTTCAAACTGCCGTGAGGCGAGAACGGCCTGCGAGGCCCCGCCCCCCTCGCCTGGGTCTGGGGCCCCGCGAGATGGCGGGCGGGAGTGGGGGCGCCGGGAGCGGGGGCGGGGCGCAGTGGTCGAGTGACGGCCCGCCTCACCTATTCAGGACGCGGACCGCAGCCGAGTGGGCCCCGCAGCCAATGGGAAGGGGCGGGGGCCGGCCCGGTCGGCGAGGAGGGGGAGCGAGCGGCCGGGGGACGCGGGCGGGGGAGAAGGCGGGCTCCCAATCCGGTTTCATCTGGTTCTCCCACTGCCCCCATCGCGGGTCCGAGCAGCTTGGGCGGCGGGAGACGCGGCAGCGGCCAGGCAGCCCAGGTTCGCCAAGCCACTAGGCGCGCCGCGGCCCTCAGGCACCCAGCACGCGCCCGGCCCGCCGCCACGATGCCCAAGAGGAAGGTGAGCGGGGACCGCGGCCCGCACACGCCCCCTCGCCGCCCAGGCCTGCTGCGGCGCCCGCGAGGCCCAGGCCTGGCGCGGTCACGGCGGTGTGGGCCCAGGAGGCGCCCCGGGACCGGCGGCGGCGGCGGCGGCGGGCGGGCGCGCGCACTGCGGCCTCGTGCGCGGTGCCGGGGAACGCGCGGTGCCCGCAGCTCCCGGGGGTGCGGGGGGAGATTCGAACCGGCGGCGGGAAGCCCCTGACGTCAGCCGGGCATTGTTCCGCGGGCGGGCGGGCGCGGGGCGCTCGGCACTTTTGTTTGCGGGCTGCTCCCACTCGCGTGCGCTTCCTCCCCCAGGTCAGCTCTGCGGAGGGGGCGGCCAAGGAGGAGGTAAGGGCCCTGCTCCCGGCCCTGGGGGGAGGGGGCGGCTGGGGCCGCAGCCTTCGTTCGTCGCTCATTTTCCTTTTCTCTCCCCAAGCCGAAGAGGAGGTCGGCCAGGTTGTCAGCCGTAAGTAGAGCCAACCCCACCCCGTGTCCTTCCCGTGGGATCGGACCCAGGGAGGAGACTCAGTGCTCCCTTTGCCTTTCAGAAGCCTGCTCCTGCCAAAGTGGAAGCCAAGCCCAAAAAGGCGGCGGGAAAGGTGGGTCCCCAACTTCCCCTCCCGGGCCCTCGTGTCTTCGAAGTGCTGCTGCTGAACGCTGGTGCCGGCGACGAAGACAGTGATTTTTGGGAAGTTAAATGTCAGGCTCCTGACTTGTCGGCATTTTACCTTTTTTTTTTTTTTTCCTTTTTTTAAGCTTTACATCTTAATAACTATAAACTTTTTTTTTTTTTTCTGGTCCGAGTAAAATAGGGACATAATTGACCTGGCTTTAGGGGCTGTAATGTGTCACATTAACGCTGCTGCAGAATTTAGGAAACTTAAGAAGGCTAAAAGTATTAAATATTAACTTGAGCTTGCCAAGGAAACCCTCCTTTGTGCTGTGTGCGTGTGTGTAGTCGGTGCTTGCCCCTGGTCGCATGCTTGTGTTTCTTTTGACAGTAAAAGCGAGGCTGGGACTGAGGCCAGGAGGAAAGGAATGTGTAAGTTTTCGCATGTAAAGTTCACAAGCCGAGGTAGCGGGTCTTGCCTTTCGTGTGTGGGTAGATCCAGAGTGGTGTTCTCTGAGAACATGCTATTCTGGGAGTATTTCGTTGGCAGTCGTGTGTAGAGGAGTTCACGAAACCGTGTTAATCATGACACTTGCTCTGGAAGAGATGGATGATCGCATTGCTCACCTTGCAGGTCGCTGGAATGAAGTTCCTGGGGATGTGTACATGTGGAAGCTTGAGTTGGAAAAGGCAGGGCATATGTAAATCTTTTGTAACTTTTGTTTTTGGATATGGCAGTGAAATCACCCTCAGCTGAGCTCTCCATGTTCTCCAAGGCGAGCACACGGTGTGATTAATTTCTGTTCACTCAGAACTTGAGAGTTTGGTATTTTCGATCTCTTCCCCCAAAAACGCCCCTTTTCTAAAAGTGTTTCTTTATTTAAGCATTGTACAGAGCTGGGTGTAAAAATCTTAATTTTTCTCTAAAAGAAAGTTCTGCTTTGTAATGGTTTTTTTAAGGGTGCAAGGAAGGTATGAACATAGTATGTTAGCTTAGAATTTGTCACACCAGAAGATAACGCAGAAATTCTCGGTAAATAAAGTTTGAGTTCCCCAGAAAGTTTTCTTGGCTGAAGGAAAAAAAGGTGGATCATGTTGCAAAATGTTGGCAAGAACAGTGTACTATTACTACCCATCTTTTATTTTTTTGCTTTTTAAAGAAAAAAATCATTGTTGATTTCAGAGAAGGGAAAGGGAGAGAGAGAGAGAGAGAGAGAGAGAGAAACATCGATGAAAGAGAATCATTGATCAGCTGCCTCTTGCATGCCCCCTACTGGGATCCAGCTCTATCAGCTGAGCCAAACTGGCTAGGGCTTATTCTTTGCTTTTTTTAATAAACCAGTTGGATCAAAGACTATGCTTACTTACCTCTTAAATTGTTCTTTCTTTCCTTATCGACCTCTGTCTATATTTTGGTCTGCCTTAAAATTATTTTAATGTAAACAGTTAAATTTTAACTCCAGTTTGGGACATCAAATGTAATAAACATTTTATTTCCTTCCTCTCAGAGGTCAACAGGTAAGTCCTTGTCGCAGTGTTCCTTAAGGAGCAAGCCTGTCAGTTCGTCTTCCCAAAGGAAAAAGAGGGTCAGTGGCTTTTTCCTTTAGTTTACGTAGTACATCTTTGGTTTTATAATTGAACTATTTGTTCCCATAATTAATCCATTTAAAGCCTTAAATGAAAGTAAAGCTTTTGATGTATTGATTACTATACTACAGGTTAGACATGCTGTTTTCAAAGCATATATATCCAGTATGTGCTCCTGGCTTGGATAATTTCCTTAGAAGGATTTTGAAAGTAGAAGCATACATTAGAGAAATGTGTTAATTTATTTTGTTTCCTCTAGTTTTCTGACTATTAATAGTTAAAAGTATTTCAGCCCTAGTTGGTTTGGCTAAGCAGATAGAGTGAGCGTATTGGATTCTGGTCAAGGGCATATGCTGGGTTTCGGACTCGATCCCCAATAGGGGGCGTGCAGGAGGCAGCCACTCAATGATTCTCATTGATGTTTCTCTCCCCTCTCCCTTCCTCTCTGAAATAAAATATGTTTTAAAATAAAATAAAAAGTGGTATTATTTCAATCCATTTCATGGTAGCAACCTGTGGAACAGTGTTATTATCCCAAATATGTTTGTTTACCTAAATTTAGTACTTATCCTAAAGGTATGGAATTAATAGTTATCAAGCAATCTTTATATATGGAATGCCACAACTGGTACAGAATATAGTGCACTTGATTTTTCCCTCTTAGCATTGATGTTTGTGAGACCACATGCCTGCCTGTGTGGCCATTTAACTCAAGTATGGGGGGTATTGATCAGTATTGATAGGGGTCTTGATACAACTTCTGGTGACCTAATATAATTTAATTTTGGTGTTGCTACATTCTTTATTTATAGGAAATGGTAAAATATTTGTTAAACTTTCCATTGATGGGTGGTCCAAAAATATTGTTCTGTAGTGCTTTGAACGTGGCTTAAATTTTAAACCTATTTTATCATCATACTAATTAATATGTGTGCTTTCAGATTCTTCAAAACACCTAAATGATAACGATAAACTCAAAATTGATCCTTTTAGCTACTCATTATATGATAGTCAACCTGACCATACAACATCTTTCAGGTGAATGGGCTACTTGTGAGGGTGATTGTCTTGTCAGCTCAGTGGACATTTGACTGTCTGATTATTGTTCATGCTTAAGAGAAGTTGGAGAGTTACCAGGGAAAGAGATCCCTCCAACTCATTTGTTCTGCCGTGAGGACATTCAGAAAATAGTGGGTGATGAGGAAGGTGTGGGGGGAAGTTGTGTAGCTCAGGCCTTAGGTTTAAACATCATTAAGGCTTGCTAGGCAAGTCCTGTTACAGTTCTCCTTAGTGGACTTGGTTATCCTGCTTACTGGGGGTGGTGGACCTTAAGGTGGCTCCTGCTTACTGGGGGTGGTGGACCTTAAGGTGGCTCGTGTAAAAAATGTCATGTGACTCAGGCTGACAAGCAATAGAACATTCACATTGCAACTATTGCGGCTACTGTCTCTTTCATAGGATAAGTCTGCGGACAAAAAAGTGCAAACGAAAGGGAAAAGGGGAGCAAAGGGAAAGCAGGCCGAAGTGGCTGACCAGGAACCTAAAGAAGATCTACCTGCGGAAAACGGAGAAACTAAAAACGAGGAGGTTGGCATGTTTGTTGTTGGTTTTTTTACTCTGACAGTAGATAGTAAGTTATGTAGCTGATAAGACAGTCTATATTTTATATTAACATTTTGTGGCTCAGTGGTTGGCTGACATCCCATGCACAGAGAGGTCACGTTCGATCCCCAGTAGGGGAGTGTGCAGAAGGCAGCTGATTGATGTTTCTCTCATCTATTTTTCTTTATCTTTCTCCCTCTCCCACTCTAAAATCAATAAAAACATATATAAATAATAAGTGGACTGCAAGGTTTTGATAACTTCTTAAGCCAGCTAAGCCTCTTTTTACATTGGCTAAACTGGGAAAGAAATAATTTAGGTACTTAATTTTAAGCTTTTCTATTTAAAGATCAAATTTTAATGTAATCATCCCCTTCTAAATTGTAAGATTTATAATCACAATATACTTTGAATTCCTAGTTCTAACCACAACATCTAATATGTGATATAAGAAGACATTACTAAACTAGTTATGAAGGAAGTATTGAATACATGTTATCAAACTACAGTTGATTCTTGTTACTCATGATGGTTATGTTTTAAGAGGCTGCTGTGAATACTGAACAGTTGGGGGAAATGCAGTGTTAGAATCATTCAACTCTGATCATAACACTTCGATCAACTGATTATAACCTTATTTCATGTGTGTTTCTGTTTAATACATGTTGTCAGGTCATTAGCATTGAACTTGGGGCCAACAGAAACAGCACTGTAACTCATGCCTACATGAAGCTACCCCCCATGTGTATTTTCTCCATAACACACATTACAACAATCTTGCACTTGACAATACAAGAAGACAATTGACAATTCTATACTTGTCTAGACAACATCATCCCCCACTGCTCCGCACCCAACTTCCCCCCCCAAAAAAAGAAAAAAAAAAACGTGAAATGTGTGTCACTAAATAGAGCGTGGAAAAGATGCTTGTTTATTGTGTTAGCGCTGAAACAAGAAGGCAGCACAGCCCTGATCGGTTTGGCTCAGTGAATAGAGCATTGGCCTGCGGACTCAAGGGTTCCAGGTTTGATTCCGGTCAAGGGCATGTACCTTGGTTGCGGGCACATACCCAGTAGGGAGTGTGCAGGAGGCAGCTGACCGATGTTTCTCATCGATGTTTCTTACTATCCCTCTCCCTTCCTCTCTGTAAAAAAATCAATAAAAATATATTTTTTAAAAAAAGGGGGCAGCACAACCTCAGCTGGGAATGTGCATGTTGGATGACTGAGATTATTGGTGTTATTATGGAAGCACCATGAATATTGATTGGGGTTATAAATAAATTTTAGTGAGTGGGTGAATTACAAATAATGAGGATTGACTTTTTTCTTTTTTGATCCTCACCTGAGGGTTTTTTTTTTTTTTTTTTCCCTAGGGAGAGAGGGGGAAATAACAGTTGGTTGCCTTCTATGTGTGCCCTTACTGGGAATGGAACCCGCACTCCTTTGGTGCATGGGACAACACATCAACCAACTGACCCACACCGGCCAGGGCAAGAACTGACTATATTTTTAAGACCTAAGAGTTACATGTATATATTAGTTATATATGTGTAAAACTTATATTGTGTTAAATTCTAATCTCAAAGATCATAGCAATGACACAGAAACCAAATGTTTAATCATTATTTTTCCTTTGATTTGCAGAGTCCAACCTCAGATGAAGCAGGAGAAAAAGAAGCCAAGTCTGATTAATGTCATATACCATGTCTTATCAGTGGTCCCTGTCTCCCTTCTTGTACAATCCAGAGGAATATTTTTATCAACTATTTTGTAAATGCAAGTTTTTTAGTAGCTCTAGAAACATTTTTAAGAAGGAGGGAATTCCACCTCATCCCATTTTTTTAAGTGTAAATGCTTTTTTTTAAGAGGTGAAATCATTTGCTGGTTGTTTATTTTTTGGTACAACCAGAAAATAGTGGGATATTGAATATGGGAGACTTTGATTGTCTTGGGTGTCAGCTTAACATTCCATAGATGGGGGTAGTTTTTATATCCTATAATACAAAGCATACTAAATGGCAGTTTGGAGTCAGTCATGCGTTTGCTATGTCTTGAACATTTTAAATTACTTCTACTCACATGTTTTTGGTAGAATTATTTCCTAAAGAAAACCACTCCTTGATCTTGGCTCTCCCTGTCAGAATTTTGTGCATCTGTAACATCTTTGGTGTGGTAGTCCAGTTTTCCTAGTAACTTTGTCAATGTGCTGTGAAAGATTGAAAATTTGATTATGTAGTATATATGATATTAAATTGTGAATTAGTGGGACTTTGATGTAACAGCGTATCAACATTTGAAGATATTGGTACTTGATACTCTATTAAGGAAAGTTAGCCTCTAAATTTTAAGCTGGAAAGTCACTGGAATAACTGTTTAGAAAAGAATCACAATTACATGACTTTACATTTTTGGTACGTATGTTAAGAATTGTGTACAAATTGAAATGTCTGTGTACTGATCCTCAAAACAATAAAATCTCAATTATGAAAGAATTATTTGAGGCACATGGATTAAGTTCTGGCTTAAATTTTATTTAAACAAGTTCCATGCACTTCCAAAACTTCCTTAAAATTTAATTTTACTGTAAACTACTTGGATGTGAGGTGAGGGCAGTCTGGGATGTGTGGGCGATCTGGCTGTGACATTTGTCACCCCATTGATCGCCAGCGTTGTAAATTACTTGAACACATCTACATTGTACTTTTTTGTTAATCCTTACCCAAAGATATTTTTCCATTGATTTTTATTTTTATGAGAGTGAAAGTGAGGGGAGAGACAGAAACATCAATTGGTTGCCTCCCACGTGCGCCCTGGCAGGGACCAGGAATCTAACCTGCCCTTGACCAAATCAAACCTGTAACCCTTTAGTCTGAGGGCTGGTGCTTTATCCCCTAAGCCAAACCTGCTAGGGCTACATTGTACATCAAAATAGTCTTTAGAGATGTTTGGTGTTGGGCACTAGTGCTGATTTGTCAGATGCAAAAAGGAGGCCCAGAGAAGGCACTTGCCAAGATTACTGCTGAAGAAGGGGCCTTGGAACAAAGTTGAGAGATGATCTACACTTGGTGTGTGATTGTGCCTGTAGACTGGTGGGTGGGAGGCAAGAATGCTTTAAAAACAGGATTCCTAGGGGATCACATCTCTGCAAGGACTGTGCACAAATGACCATTTTGAACAGAGTTCACAGGGAGTGGTGAGATAATGACATCTTAAAAGTGTGAGACTAGGAAAAGCAGGTGCAAAAGGAGGGCTTTGGCAACGGCTGGGGCATGGAAAAGGATGAAGCAGGTTCCCCAATATGTCAAGTAAAGGATTCACACACTTGAGCAATTTTTGTGTGTGTGTGTGTGTGCCAGGATTTCTCTAGCTCCTATTTGTACCAGTTAAAGGGATACCTAAAAACAAACTGCTGAATTTTAACTAATCCATCCAGCAGTATTCATTTGTACTATCCAGCTTCCTCAGCCCTAGGAATGGTGATAAATTGTACCGTCAAAAAGTTTCTTAATTGTTCTCATCACTACTAACATTTTTCTCTAAAAATAGTACAAGGGTTTTTTATTTCTTATAGATTGATACCTAAAAGATTGTCTTCTCTACAGAAAATTGGAATAGAAGTAATTCCAGATGCTACTTGCCTTAAGCATTATTCTTTTGTGATAAAATGAACCCTCAACCCTTTATTGTCAAAAGAAAACATTTTTTTTTTTTTTTTACTGATCCTCTTTGATGTAATGTGGTAATGTGGGATCAGTTACAAAAAAAAAAATCTCTTGCCCTTTCAACTAGTTTTTTGTTGTTTTTCAGAGAGATAAACACACTTTGATTTGTTGTTCCACTTAGCTATGCATTCATTGGTTGATTTTTGTATGTGCCCTGACTAGGTATCAGACCCGCAACCTTGGTGTATGGGGTCCATACTCTAACAAACCAAACGACCCAGCCAGGGCTCAACAACTAGTTCTGAACAAAGAACTGCGTGATAAGAAAGAATGGCGAAAAAAATAAAGAATGTCTGGCTTGACATCAATTCAGACATCCTAAAAAAGAAGGAAGATAACTTTAATAATGATGCAAACAAGTCAATCTAATTAACTAGAAAAATCAGTTACCAAGCACCCTTCGGGCTTGTCTGGTGGAATTTGTCCTTTCCAATGAGGATTAATCAGGTCTTAAAGCACGGAACGAGTGCCGAGTACTCACGGAGGCCCAAGGGAAAAGATATGGTTGTCGAAGGCAATGTTCAGAAGTGTGTATAAAAGTGTTTGTAGGGGTTTGGGCAGGTGCAGGGGGGAGAAATGTGTATGTGTCTGATCTCATACTTCTATCTTAGTGTAATTCTATAGCATTTGTAAGTGCTGTATAGCATTTTGAGAACATGGTTTTGTCTGATTTAGAGATTTTTCCCATTGAAACAAGCATGGTGGAATGAAAATATGGGTAATTTCTACTAGTCTTTACAGATAACATCCCTAAAGATATATTTGCCTATTACAATCCACAGTTGTTCCATGAGTTTGCAGCAAAAATACTTAATTGCAGGACAGTTGCAAGTTAAAAAACATTAAGCTTTGAATAGGTAAGAAAGAGTCTTAAATAGATTATGGGAAGCAGCTCAGTAACAAGCTGGTTTACATTACAGCAATAATATGTAATGTTTTGTTTAAAAAAAACAACAAAGACCTGAGCCCAGCTGCGTGGCTCAGTGATTGAGCATCAGACTAGAAGGTCACGGTTTGATTTCTGGTCAGGGCACATGCCCAGGTTCTGGGCTTGATCCCCAGTGTGGGGTGTGCAGGAGGCAGCTGATCAATGATTCTCTCATCATTGATGTTTCTATCTCTTCCTCTCCCTTTCTGAAATTCATAAAAATGTATTTTAAAAAAAAAAAACACATGAAAAATAAAGTCAAACCACTTAATCCCAAAAGTGAAAAGTAGTTATTTTAGACATGATGAATTTCCTTCATATATATTTGAGTTTTTCTTTACTTGTAAAATGTATTAATATTTACTTAATAGTTAATCCTGTGACTATGCCATAATTTGGCAGTTACAGTTAGATGTGTGCGGTTTTTTAATTAGGAATAATTTTACCCATAGTCAAAGGCAGTAAGTACAATATATTGATCCCCATGTACCAGTCAGTCACTCCCAATAGCCATCAAACTGTTGTCCAGATTATTTTGAAGCAAATAAAGATGAACACTTTTAAAATTATATATATGTGAAATTAAAAGTGAACAAAATTCACATAAAGCAAATTTAAGTTTTACACATTTTGTCAGGATTTGATGCAAATTCAATTTAACTTAACAAGAAGTTTTCTTTTAATCCAATGTGGCTAGTTCCGTCTTTAGAATCAACATATGTCTTTCCAGAAGCTAATTCGAATGGATTAAAAAAACCAAGTAAGTAAGTGGGTGTTTTGAAATCCTTTGAGGGCATGGAAATGTAAAGTGATGTGATTAAATGATAGGAAAGCATTGGGCGGAGGGAAGCCACAGCCCAGAGATGCAAGAGGGACTCTCAGGGTGGTGCCCGTGCAGGTGGAGTTAGGGGCGGTCACTGCACGCCTTCTTGGTTGGATATGAATGTGACCCCTCAGTGGTAGGGAGGGAAGATGGGCACTAGGGCTTACCTGAAGTGATCATTCCTTTCTCAGAGGGTCTGAGAATCTGCAGTGCCAGGTGCACTGGATTCCTGGTGGGTTCCCCCCACCTTTACAATGATGCACGTCTGTTATTGAGTAAAGCTTTCGAAAATACACTTGACTTAACTAACGTTAGGTGAGAGTTATAATGGAGAAGACCCAGCTGTGGTATCTTACTGGTCTATGACAATTATTAAGTCCAGTGTTTCCTTACATCCTTAACTGGAAGGATTACTGCTGTGTTTTAGTTTTGCTTCTTAACTGTAAATAATGTTAATATTAAATGTTATCTCTTGCCGAAACCGGTTTGGCTCAATGGATAGAGCGTCGGCCTGCGGACTCGAGGGTCCCAGGTTCGATTCCGGTCAGGGGCATGTACCTTGGTTGCGGGCACATCCCCAGTGGGGGGTGTACAGGAGGCAGCTGATCGATGTTTCTCTCTCATTGATGTTTCTAACTCTCTATCCCTCTCTCTTCCTCTCTGTAAAAAATCAATAAAATATATTTTAAATAAATAAATAAATAAATAAATAAAATGTTATCTCTTTATAAAATGTGTGGGCACTTCATGTTACCCATAGAAAATTCTAGTTGAAAAACATGAAAGCTGATGATAAGTTCAAGTTATATGAGACTGATGATAAGTTCAAGTTATATGAGAAATTTAAGTACGCTCATCTGTTATGCATGATTCATAAAGAGGAAAAGCTGACAGTCTTCATGCTTGGATGTGTCCGTGTCAGGATTGGCTGCACATTATACTGTACAAGGTTATAATTTTTACCAGTGCTGACTTGGGTTTTCACAAGAAATATATTTCAAGGCAGTCTTAACTTGATTACTCACTTTTGCTTCATTTCTTCTTATCTTTGAAGCCAAAGAGAACTAAATATTAAATTCAACAAATTTAACTGAGCTACTATGAATAAGGTTGTCCCTCAGATATCAGGAGAAAAAATCCTGAGTGCTTGGCAAGGGAGCTCACTGCTCTCCCGAACTTCCGGGACTCAAACTGCGTCTTGGTCCGTGTCAGCTGCACAGTTCAGTGGTCTTAAATACATCCATAGTGTGCAACCACCAGCACGGTCCATCGCCATCGCCCTTTTCATCTTGGAAAACAAACCCTGTACCAGTTAACCCTTTGCACTCGCTTGCTTTTTTCTCGATTCCTTTATTCTAATGCTAACCGTGTCGAGTCACACTCGACATCAGAGTGCAAAAGGTTAAACAGTAACTCCTCAGACCTCATCGAAGTGGAATTATACAACCTGTCCTGTGACTGGCTTATTTCACTTAGCACAATGTCCTCAAGGTTCATCCCTGTTGTAGAATATGTCAGAAATTTCCTTCCTTTTTAAGGCTGAATAATATTCCATTGCATGTATGTCCCACAGTTGGTTTGTTCATTCATCTGTTCATGGATGCTTGGGTTGCTTTCATTTTTTGACCGTTTTGCAGAATGCTGCTATGAACACAGGTATACAAATATCTTTTATTCTTAGTAGGCACATATTTAATTATTTGAGGAGAAAAGTCGTGTGTGCAATTTCGTTTCAAACAGTTCACTATAATAAACAAATGGGGCAAAAAGTAAACATTTGTGGGCCTGGCCGGTGTGGCTCAATTGGTTGAGCATCCTCCCATGCACCAAGAGATCCTTGATTCAATTCCAAGTTGGCACATGCCCAGGTTTTGGGCTCAATCGCCAGTGGGTAACATGCAGGGGGCAGCTAATCGATGTTTCTGTCTCTCCCTCTCCCTTCCTCTCTCTAAAAATCAATAAAAACATTTTTAACAATTTTAAGTAAATAATTGATATACATGAAGGATATGTAATTTTTTAAAATATATTTTTATTGATTCCAGAGAAGAAGGGAGAGAAAGAGAGAGATAGAAATAGAAACATCAGCCCTAACTGGTTTGGCTCGGTGGACAGAGCGTCAGCCTGCGGACTCAAGGGTCCCAGGTTCGATTCCAGTCAAGGGCATGTACCTTGGTTGCAGGCACATACCCAGTGGGGAGTGTGCAGGAGGCAGCTGATCGATGTTTCTCTCTCATCGATGTTTCTAACTCTCTATCCCTCTCCCTTCCTCTCTGTAAAAAATCAATAAAATATATATTAAAAAAATAAATAGAAATATCAATGATGAGAGGGAATCATTGATTGGCTGCCTTTTGCACATTGGACTGAGCCTGCAACCGAGGCATGTGCCCTTGACTGGAATCGAACCCAGGACCCTTCGGTCTGCAGGCCTACACTCTATCCACTAAGCCAAACCAGCAAGGGCTGTAAATTTCTTTATACCATTCTTTCAACTTTTCTATAGCCTAGAGAATGTTCAAAATAAAAATTTGAGGAGGAATAAAACAACAGAAAAAGAAAACCATCACTCGGTTAATAAAACAGGCTTGTGCTTAGACATTGCTACACTTGGCATTGCATTTATTTGGAATCTTGAAATGTTTTTAAAATGTGGATGCTTTTGCTGAAGCCTCTAAATTTAGATTACAGGGTAGCCATGGAGAAACGTTTGCTCCTTGAATCAGACATTGAAAAGGTAGAGTTGATTTTGGCAGGATATACCTTACCTACTGGCTAGAAGAAAATGTTCTCCCTCGGCTAATCATATTTGAATTTTACAGTACAGCTATTCAGAAGATGCATTTACTGTTAGGAGTTAGAAGTTGTCACTCTTCTGGAATGCCAGAAGGAGGAGCAAGAGGTGGCCAAAATATGGGATAATGATAGGAAACTGTATAGCAAAGGTGAGATGCATGCTTGATCTTGGGAACACAGAAAGGACCTAATTCTAAACATTTATGTATGGAGGAGAAGATAAAATAGAGATCGTGTGAATGGAGTCAAAGGACTTATGAGCCCGCCAGTTGGCATGGCTCAGTGGTTGAGCATTGACCTATGAACCAGGAGGTCCAGTTTGATTCCCAATCAGGGCATATGTCCTGGATGTGGGCTGGATCCCCAGTGGGGGGCATGCAGGAGGCAGCCAATCAATGATTCTCTCTCATCATTGATGTTTCTCTCTCTCTCTGATAGCAATAAAACATATTTTTTTTAAAAAAGGACTTCTGAAAAAAGACAAAGGGTGGTGATCTGTTTCAAAAATAATGTGTAAGTTTATTGTAGATGATATTGAAGACATAGAAAAAGCACAAAGAATGCCCAGCCACAGTGGCTCAGTGGTTGAGCATTGACCTATGAACCAGGAGGTTGTGGTTCGATTCCCATTCAAGGCACATGCCTGGGTTGAGGGCTTGATCCCCAGTAGGGAGCGTGCAGGAGGCAGCCAATCAATGATTCTCTCCTCATTGATGTTTCCATCTCTCTCTCCCTCTCCCTTCCTCTCTGAAATCAATAAAAATATATTTTTAAAAAAAGAAGAAAAAGCACAAAGAAGAAAACAAAACAACTGACATCCCACCACAGAGGTTAGCATTTAGATCTGCTGCTAGTATACACAATAATGATGATGATGATGAGCAAATGTGTATTGTGCACACCCACATTTTCTAAGCACTGACTATTTTAAGTCGGTACCCACATTTTCTAAGTTAATAAGATGACTCTGAGGTAAGAACTGTCACCCTTCTTTTACTAACAACACAGTCACCATGTTCATGCAACTTGCCCATACAACCAGTATGAGGTGGAGCCCAGAGTCAAATTCATGAGAGCCATCCTATATAATAAAAGCCTAATATGCTAAGTGTCTGACCATTCGACCAGTCGCTATGATGCACACTGACCACCAGGGGGCAGACACTCCAACCAGTAGGTTAGCTTGCTTGTGGGGTCCAGCCAATCAGGACTGGATGAGAGGGGCTGGACACACCCGTGGACCCTTCCCAGCCCCTATCGTGCACCAGTGGAGTCCCCGGTCTGGCCTGTACCTTCTAGCAATCCGGGACCCCTTGGGGGATGTCGGAGAGCCGGTTTCAGCCTGATCCCTGCAGGCCAGGCCGAGGGACCCCACCAGTGCACAAATCTGTGCACCGGGCCTCTAGTCTATATATATATAATAATCTAAGTGAGCAAACAACCAGTCGCTATGACACACACTGACCACCAGGGGACAGATGCTCATGCAGGAGCTGCTCCCTGGTTGTCAGTGCGCTCCCCCAGTGGGAGCGCCACTCAGCTGACCAATGGGCGCCAGATGCCAGGCTCAGGGCTGGCAAGTGCAGCTGTGGCTGCTCAAGCCTCTCCTGCCACCATGGCAGCGCTACCAAGAGGTGGCAGGCGCAGCACAGCGGGGATGAGCGGGAGTGGTGTGGGGCCCAGCCCGGGCTCTGGCTCCTCCCCAGCCGCTTCATGCACCACTACACCCCTTGGAGGATGTTGGACTGCTAGTTTCAGCCTGATCCTGAAACCGGCAGTCCAACATCCCCCAAGGGGTCCTGGATTCCGACGGAGCGCAGGCCAGGCTGAGGGACCCCACTGGTGCACGAATCAGTGCACTGGGCCTCTGGTTTAGTATAAAATACTTTAGCCTAGCCCTAACCAGTTTGGTTCAGTGGCTAGAGCATCGGCCTGAAGGGTCCCAGGTTCGATTCCGGTCAAGGGCATGTACCTTGGTTGCAGGCACATCCCCAGTAGGGGGTGTGCAGGAGGCAGCTGATGGATGTTTCTCTCTCATCCATGTTTCTAACTCTCTATCCATCTCCCCTTCTTCTCTGTAAAAAAATCAAGGAAATATATTTTTTTTAAAAGAGAATTTCATTAAAAAAAATAATAATAAAATACTTTAGCCTGGTTGGTATGGCTCAGTGGTTGAGGGTTGATGTATGAACCAGGAGGTCCTGGTTTGATTCCCAGTCAGGACACATGCCTAGGTTGTGGGCTCAATCCCCAGTGTGTGGCCTGCAGGAGGCAGCCAATCAATGATTTTCTCATCATTGATGTTTCTGTCTCTCTTCCTCTCCCTTCCTCTCTGAAATCAATAAAAATATTTTTTTTAAAGATATTTTATTGATTTTTTACAGAGAGGAAGGGAGAGGGATAGAGAGAAACATTGATCAGCTGCCTCCTGCACAACTCCCACTGGGGATGTGCACACAACCAAGGTACATGCCCTTAACCGGAATCGAACCTGGGACCCTTCAGTCCGCAGGCCGATGCTCTATCCACCGAGCCAAACCGGTTAGGGCAATAAAAATATTTTTTTAAAAATACTTTGTTCACTTGCATGTAATAGATGTCTTTTACCATTTTAAAGAACTAATTATCTTTATGAGTGACACATTTAAACAAAAAGCACATTCTTTGAGAATCTAAGTTAGTAGTGGGATCAATGAAGTAATTCAAAAATTTGAGTATCTTATAATCTAGACATGGAACCTAGAACTTATATTATTTCACATAATTTGTTAGCATAAGAAACATTCAAACCTGTGAAGAATTTTTGTGATTTTATTTGAGCCAAACTGTCGACAAATGGCAGGAAGAATTTCAAGGGATTGAGACTATGCTCCGGAGAATGACAGTTTTTCACTTTATTTTATTTATTTTTATTTTTTTTTTAAATATATTTTATTGATTTTTTTACAGAGAGAAAGAGAGAGGGAGAGAGAGTCAGAAACATCGATCAGCTGCCTCCTGCACGCCCCCTACTGGGGATGTGCCCGCAACCAAGGTACGTGCCCTTAACCGGGAATGGAACCCGGGACCCTTCCGTCCACAGGCCGACGCTCTATCCACTGAGCCACACCGGCCAGGGCAGTTTTGCACCTTATTTTATACATTACAATCAAAAGAGGAGGTGGGAGAAAGCAAAGTGTAGTTGGGGGAGAAACCTCTGGAATTGGATTAAAAGTAAGATGATAGACACATCTTTTACAAAGGTGAGTACAGGATAGTTAACAGTCACCAATGATCAGGGTACAACAATGAGAGGATTTATGGTCTCCATCCTAGTTGTGCCCTGTGGGGTCAGGAAAAAAGGGGAATTACCCTGACATTCCAAAGGATTTTATCATAGATGCAAAAGACAATAGACAGACTTAATCAAGGTAAAGCTTGACCTTTGTTAGGGAAGATACAGGCCTGGGACATGACTAACTGCTTTTACTAGTAGTTTAAAAAAAGCTTTAATTTCTGACCATCATTTGTGGTTACTTTAGGCCTCTGAGTTTGCAAAGCTGCCATGCAGGCCTTCCCTGTACTAGTCACGTTAGCATGTGGCCCATATTTGTCCACAAATTCCATCCATGGGTCATTATTATTGTTTACATTGTGCAGATGGAGTGAAGGATGCCAGGGATGCCAGCTAATCAGGGTGCAGCCACGTGGTAGCTGTGAAATGGGCCGACTTGGTAAGCTGAGCCACGCTTCCCAGCATTCTCCTCTCTGAGTGTTCCTCGTAGAGTGGCTCACAAAAGCCATGCAGCAGCAGCAGATGGGGAGGCAGGAGTGGAGCCAGAGCCACGTGAGCTGTTACACTCTGCAGGCCCACGCAGGGCACCCAGGAGCTGTTGGAGTTCACATGCAACCATATAGTTGACCTGCCCACCCAGCCTCTCCAGAGATACTCTTTCACCCTCTCCCCCCTCCCCCCCAATTCTCCAGCTGTGACTTAGCTCTTTGACAAAGGGTGTCACCTTCTCTCACAGGACATCGCCATCCTCAAAAGTGGCGGTAGTGAGACACCCACACAGACTCAGGTCTGTCTTGTGGATTCCAGCCTGTCCTCCATCACCCCACCTGCTCTCCCTGCTGCCTGCCCCAGAGCTTCAGGTTCCAGCATCAGAAAGGAAGACATCAGCCTCGCACAGACGGCTTAACCAGCTTCCACACCTGCAGGTCAGCTCCTCCTCATAGACCCCGGGATCTGCTTCTGTGGTTGAACTCCAATTATTGCTAGAAGCCAGAACTTTAAAAAAGAATGTAGGTGGCCTCATGGAACTAACTTTGATCATTCATATTTAAATAGCTTGGAGTCACATCTGAACTTATTCCGAGAAGCATCTAATTAAGCGAAGAAGGAAGTTGTTTCTGGCACCTCTTGGCTGCTGTAACAAATCACCACCAACTTAGTGGCTTAACCCACGTTTATGATTTTACAATGGAGGAGGTCTGAAGTCTAAAATGGGTGTCAGTGGGTCATAATCAAGGTGCCAGCAGGGCTGTTTCCCCTGGAGGCGCTAGGGGAGGGTCTGTTTATTCCCCTTCCAGCTTCCAGAAGCCGCCCACTTTCCTCGCTGGACGGCCTTCCTTCGCGTAGAAATGCTCTGGAACCTGCTTCTTCCTCTAAGGACCTTGTGATGACGTTAGGCCTCCCTGGATAATCTTGAGACCCTTGACTAAGTCACATACCAAGTCCTTTTTGCCATATAATAGAATATATTTACAAATTCTGGGAATTAGGATGTGGACATTTTGGGGTAACCATTATTCTGACTACCACAGGCACTGTAGAATTTTTCCTTTTGTCTCTCTCTCTCTCTCTCTCTCTTTTTTTTTTTTTTTCATTGAAGCAATTTTTGGACTGGTCAGGATGTCCCGGATTCTTTGTCCGCAGGAGTGGAAGAATGAATCCACGGACAGAAGGCGATAATAGCAAAGGTGGAAATTTATTAAAGAACAAGTCCAGACTCCCACGTGGGGAGGGGGAAAGAGTCCCACTGAGTTCCTTTGGCTATGATTTATAAAAGCTTCAGACCTTTGTGCCTTGATGTTCCCTCTGATTGGTCACTATTCCCTGACTGGTTACTATGGTAACTCCTGAGCTCAAAGGTCAAACCTCACGTGGGACAGGTGAGGTTTTTCCTCCCCTCCTTCTTTATTGTTTTCCTATTCCCTCTGGGCTTTCTTCTTCTCCTTCTGGATGAAGGGCATCCTTCCCTTTATTTTGTAAATATAGACCTTCTGATGTTCCCAGCTCCCTCATTCTATGGAAATGTACCTGTTGCAGCTTTTCAGCTCCCCTGTTCTATGGAAATATACCTTCTGTTGCCCTGCGCTTCTTCCATGGTCCTCTTCTAAAATTTCCTAAACCTGTCTTTTTCACCCCTAAAAATTCCTGTTTCAAAATGAATTTATTTTTGAGAGGCAGTGGGGGAGGCAGAGGATGGAAGTGTGAGAGAAACACAGAAACATTGATGTGATAGAGAAACAGCAATTAGCTGTCTCCCATAAGCGCCCCAACTGGGAATTGAACTCACAATCTACGTATGTGCTTTGACTGAGAATTGAACGTACACCCAACCAGCTGAGCCGTCCACCACGGGCTGTCTCTTTTCTTTTAAGGTAAACTTTTTTCGAGAGGAAACCAAGATGGCGGCATAGTTAGACACCTAAACTGCTGCTTCACACAACAATTTCAAAACTACAACTAAAAGACAAAACGGACATCATCCAGAACCACAGGAAGGCTGGCCGAGTGGAAATTCTACAACTAGAAGGAAAGAGAAAAGCGCACTGAGACTCAGAGGAGCTGCAGAAGGCAGAGGTATGGAGGCACGCGCGGAGAGGGCTGGCAACTGAGTATGTGGCTGGCTTTCTCAAGCAGGAGGGAGACAAAAGCTCCTGACTGCACTGAACTCCAGTTCTGGGCAAGACTCTGGGGACCCAGACTCATTTGGGGAGAAACTGGACTGTCTGGCAGTCGGCAAACCTCGAGGGCGGCTTTCTCTCAGAGGTGCTTGCAGCGATTACCACGGGACACTGAGACACAGGGGCCTATTAGGGCAGGGCTGACGGGAAACCAATGCTGTCTGCTCCACCCTGAGACTCTGCCCCATCCAAGGTGAGCACAGAGGCTTTTGCAGGTCTTGTCTCATAAGGGTGTCTCCAGCACAGAGGTTCTCCCATCATAGACACAGCTGATCCTCACAGCCAATTGGCCTGGAGGTCAATTCCTCCCAGTGATACCAACAACAATCAAGACTTAACTACAAAAGACTGTGCACACACCCCACAAAGGGGTGCACCAAGAGTGTCCACCTCAGGTAACTGGGGAGGCTGAGCCACTGGGCCATATAGGACACCTAGCACACAAAGCCACTCTATCAACTCAGGGAAGCAGGCAAAATGCGGAGACAAAGAAACAGGTCACAAATGAAAGAAATGGAGGAAAGCAAATGACTGGATATAGAGTTCAAAACCATGGTTATAAGGTTTTTCAAGAATTTTCTAGAAAAAGCCAATAAATTTAGCGAGACCCTTGAGGATATGAAAAAGGACCAACTAGAAATTAAGCATACACTGACTGAAATAAAAATATTATACAGAGATCTAACAGCAGACGAGAGGATCGCAAGAATCAAGTCAAAGATTTGAATGACAAAGAAGCAAAAACACTCAACCAGAAAAGCAAAAAGAAAAAATAATCCAAAAATATGAAGATAGTGTAAGGAGCCCCTGGGACAACTTCAAGCGTACCAACATCCAAATTATGGGGGTGCCAGAAGAAGAGAGAAAGCAAGATACTGAAAACCTATTTGAAGAAATAATGACAGAAAACTTCCCCCACTTGGTGAAAGAAATAGACTTACAAGTTCAGGAAGCACACAGAACCCCAAACAAAAGGAATCCAAAGAGGACCACAACAAGACACATCATAATTAAAATGCCAAGGGCAAAAGACAAAGAGAGAATATTAAAAGCAGCAAGAGAAAAACAGTTAGTTACCTACAAGGGAGCACCCATATGATTATCAGCTGATTTCTCAACAGAAACTATGCATGCCAGACGGGAGTGGCAAGAAATATTCAAAGTGATGAATAGCAAGAACCTACAACCAAGATTACTCTACCCAGCAAAGCTATCATTCAGAATTGAAGGGCAGATAAAGAGCTTCACAGATAAGGAAAAGTTGAAGTAGTTCATCACTGCCAACCAGTATTATATGAAATGCTGAAAATCTTTAAGAAGAGGCAGAAGAAGAAAAAGGTAAAGATTAAAATTATGAACAACAAATACATATCTATCAACAAGTGAATCTAAAAATCAAGTGAATAAAAAATCTGATGAGCCGAAACCAGTTTGGCTCAGTGGATAGAGCGTCGGCCTGCAGACTCAAGGGTCCCAGGTTCGATTCTGGTCAAGGGCATGTACCTTGGTTGCGGGCACATCCCCAGTAGGGGGTGTGCAAGAGGCAGCTGATCGATGTTTCTCTCTCATCGATGTTTCTAACTCTCTATCCCTCTCTCTTCCTCTCTGTAAAAAAATCAATAAGATATATTTTAAAAAAAAAATCTGATGAACAGAATAAACTGGTGAATATAATAGAATCAGGGGCATAGAAAGGGAGTAGACTGACAATTCTCAGGGGGAAAGGGGTGTGGGGGGTGCGTGAAGAGACTGGACAAAAATTGTACACCTATGGATGAGGACAGTGGGGGGTAGGAGCAAGGGTAGAGGGTGGGGTGGGCACCAGGAGGAGGGGAGCTATGGGGAGAAAAAGAGGAACAATTGTAATAATCTGAACAATAAAGATTTATTAAATTAAAAAAAAAAATAAAGTGCCCTAACCGGTTTGGCTCAGTGGATAGAGCATCGGCCTGCAGACTGAAGGGTCCCCGGTTCGATTCCAGTCTAGGGCATGTACCTTGGTTGCGGGCACATCCCCAGCAGGAGGTGTGCAGGAGGCAGCTGGTCGATGTTTCTCTCTCATTGATGTTTCTGGCTCTCTGTCCCTCTCCCTTCCTCTCTGTAAAAAATAAATAAAAAATGTATTTAAAAAAATTAAAAAATAAACTTTTTTCAAAGTATACCATATAGTTTGGAAAAAGTCATACATATGGCTCAATGAGTGTTTCACCAAATGACACGTATATCCCAGATTAAGAAAGAGAAGATGCCCAGAACTCCAGAAGTGTCCCTCCAGTCACTATCCCCAACCCACGGGCACCCACGATGGGCACCCTTGCCTGGTTTGGAACTGCACTTCCATGGAACCACACAGAATGTCAGCTTTGGTGTTTGACTTCTTTTGCTCAAGCCTTATGTTTGTGAGTTATGTTGTACATTCATTCACACTTTTTAAAATCCTCACACTGATTTTAAAGGGGTGGGGGAGGGAGCGGGGGGGAAGAGAGAGAGAGAGGAACACTGATGTATGAGAGTAACATGGATCGGTTGCCTCCTATATTCGCTCCCACTGGGGATGGAGCCAGCAACCTTTTGATACAAGGGATAACACTCCAACCAACTGAGCCACACCAACCAGGACTCATTCACACTTTTGTCTAGCTCACCAGTATTGTGAATAAACCCCCACTTATCCATCCATTCTACAGTTGGTGGGCATTCAACGATATCCGGCGTGGGACTATTATAAGTGGTTCTGCGGTGAACATATTTGCATATGCCTTTTAATAGACACACGTGTGCACATATGCCGTGCGTAACCTGCGAAGTGGGAATGCTGAGGCACGGGGTTTGGGTGCATCCAGCCTTAGCAGGTCCTGTGCAAACCACTGTCCTGCTTCATAGGCAGCCCTCCAGTGCCTGAACCTGTCCCAACCCCCCGACCCTGTTATTCCACCCCTTCCCCCAAGCATACCCCAGGAATGGGGGCGGGAGTGAAGCTCAGTCCTGGAATGAGGCTGAGGGATCACATGATATGGTATATTTTAAAAATGATGTCATTGTAATGGTCTGTTTTGTTTCAGGTTATGACATAGGTCCCTTGGGTCAAAATGGTGTGTTAAAGGGCACACGGAGTGTGGGTTAAAATGTACAGGATGTATTCAGAAAATACCGAGGCGTTTTGTACTTGGTGGCAGGACAATAAAGCCTGTGGAAGTGTCGGGTGGGAAAGAGGATCAGAAGGTTAAAAAACAAACAAACAGCCCTGGCCAGTTCGGCTCAGTGGATAGAGCATCAGCCTGTGGACTGAAGGGTCCCGGGTTCAATTCCGGTCAGGGTTGTGGGCTGGATCCCCAGTAGGGGCCATGCAGGAGGCAGCTGATCAATGATTCTCATCATTGATGTTTCTATCTATCTCCCTTCCTCTCCGAAATCAATAAATATATATTTTAAAAAACCAAACAAACAGACCAGAAGCATGCAAAACAGGAGCTTTTCCCACCCAGTGGGATCTGCTGGTCGTGGGTTCTTAGGGGGGACCTGAGAGGCTCTGGGAAGCCATGCTGACAGGGAGCAGCAGGCAGCTCAAAGTTCACATCTGTGCTCTTTTCACTGAGGACACTCTACCTGCAGGTCAATCCAGCACCATCTCTTTTTTTTTTTTTTAATATATTTTTGTTATATTATTTTAAAATATTTTTTTAATTTTTTAATTGATCTTTTAAAAATATATTTTTATTGATTTCAGAGAGGGAGGGAGAGGGAGAGAGAAATAGAAACATCAATTATGAGAGGGAATCACTGATTGGCTGCCTCCTGCATGCCACACACTGGGGATTGAGCCCACAACCCAGGCATGTGCCCTGATCAGGAATCAAACAGTGACCTCCTGGCTCGTAGGCTGTTGCTCAACCACTGAGTCACATTGGCCAGGCTTACTGATCTTTTTTTAAGAGAGAGAGAGGAAAGGAGGGAGGGAGAGAGAAAGAGAGAGAGAAACAAGGATTTGTTGTTCACTTATTTATGCATTCATTGGTTAATTCTTGTATGTGCTCTGACTGGGAATTGAACCCAAACCTACAACCTTGGCATATCAGGACGATGCTCTAAGCAACTGAGCTACTTGCCCAGGGTCCATCCCCAGGCAACCATGCAATCAGAATCTTTGAGAAGTTGTGAGAGTGTGGAGAATTCAGAGTGGTGGGCTGATCATTACTTTTTTTTTTTTTTTTCTAATAAAGACAAAAGAGGGACTCTTTCCCCCTCCCCACATGGGAATCTGTGCTGTGAGATTCTTTCCCCTTCCCCACGTGGGAGTCTGTACTTGTTCTTCAATAAATCTCCACCTTTGCTATACAAAAAAAAAAAAAAAAAAGACAAAAAGCTGGGTAACTTACAGCCCAGTAATCCCCAAGTTACTACTAGTAATTAGGAAGGTTTAGCCTTGTGGGACCAGATCTGGTTCAAGATAAATCTATACATATTATATATCTTTGCCTTCATGAAATTGAGCTTCTGAATTATTTACTGCAAAGAGCAAGACATTCACCTGTCATATTCTGCTCTTTGAAAAGCCTTTATAATTAAACTAGAGGCCCGGTGCACGAAATTCGTGCATGAGTAGGGTCCTTAGGCCTGGCTGGCGATCAGGGATGATCTGTAGGGTGACTGGCGGGGCAATCAGGGGCCCCTGTTTGCACCCACCTTGGCTGTCTGCTCACCAGCCCCGCTCCCTGCTCCCGCCGCCAGTCGGAGCCTGCAGGCTGGGGGCAGCTCCTGCATTTAGCATCTGGCCCCTGGTGGTCAGTGCACATCATAACAATCAGTCATTCCACTGTTCAGTCGATTTGCATATTAGGGTTTTATATAGATAGATTCTGTGGAATGTGTAGCCTTTGCAAGGTTTAATATTAGCAAAGCTTGTCTTATAGGCTTTTTGTAGGAAATCGTATCTTTTAGTTGTTATGGAAAATGAATCTATTCACAAAATTGTAATGAATATACCTGTTAGGGGCAGAAATAGAATAATAGAGACTAGCTATAGTTATCTATATATATAAAATGCTAAGCAACTGTCCAACCAGTAGCTATGACACACACTGACCACCAGGGGGCAGATGCTCAATGCAGGAGCTGCGAAGCTGTGGAGCTGCAGTGACTCTCTCATCATTGATGTTTCTCTCCCTCCCTCTCACTTCCTTTCTGAAATCAATAAAAATATTTTTTAGCCCTAGCTGGTTGGCTAGTTAGCCCTAGCCTTGGCCTGCAGACTGAAGGGTCCTGGTTTCGATTCCAGTCAAGGGCATATGCCCAGGCTGTGGGCTCGGTCCCCGGTGGGGGGCATGCAGGAGGCAGCCAATCAATGATTCTCTCTCATCATTGATGCTTCCATCTCTCTTTCCCTCTCTCTTCCTCTCTGAAATCAATAAAAATATATTAAAAAAAATTTTTTTAAAGAAAGTATTACAGATGTCCCCTTTGTGTTTCTTTCCCATTGACCCCCTCCACCCCGCACCCACACCTCCCAGGCCTTCACCATACTATTGTCTGTGTCAAGGGCTATGCATATATGCATATAAATTCCTCTGGTTAATCAGCCCCCACCCACTGGGGGTGGGGAACAACCATCCTTATTCCTTTTGCCTATTTCCCCATGTAATCTTTGTCCTTCTGCCCCACTTAAGCAGCTGGCTTATGTGGGGGGGGGTGCAGAGCAGATTTTCATGGATGACCTGCTGCTCTCCCACGCTGCGGTAATATTGGAATAAACGCTCATACATGATTCTACCTTGTCTCTGCTTAATGGGCTCAAGTAGTGACAGGCAGCCAGACCCATTAGATGTCCGGTTCATACCCACTTAGTGAGGACTCTGGCGCTGGCCATGATTGCGTTCATTTGTTTCATCTCCATACAAGTACAAGCAGCGTGAGTCCTCGGGCTGGCAGCACACTGTGGCTGCTGTCTGGGAGGCCTGTTGCAAACAAACCAACCCGCGTCTCACGCAGGCAGAGCCCCGTTCTTCCTCTGGGGGGAAGTGTTCCGCCCTCGTGTGGCTGAAAGATCTGCTGGTCACAAAAGCCATGGCCTGGAGTCCCAGCTTTGGCAGGGGCGGGCCTCTCCCAGCCTGGGTGTGCACTCTGGCTCCTGGGAGCCTGCGTCCCCGCCCCGCCTGGGCACTTCTGGGCTGCTTGGTCTTGGTCTCCCAACACTGCGTGTCCTGAACAAATGCAGGGTGGGGCAGAAAGGTTTACAGCCGTGAGTGTGTGAACAGTTTGTTCTTGTATTATCACATACTAGTCACTGCATTATTTCCCATAGGAAAAAAGTAAGCTCCTTTTGCCCACCCTGTAGTTCTCCGTGCCCTCCGGCCCAGCTCACCAGGGCCGGGCGGGGGTAGATAAAGTGCCCCTTACAGCCAAAGTCCCCCAAGCAGGTACTTGCCTCAGTGACCTTGAGGGAGAAAGTGGCTGCTTGAGAAGATTTGGAATTCTGGAGTCTGGAGCCAAAAAAATCATCTTAAACTCATTACCAATACTCATATGTTAAACCTTCCGAGGCTTTACTATTTTAAAAGTAAGTTTATGCTGGTTTGGCTCAGTGGATAGAGTGTCGGCCTGTGAGTCGAAGGGTCCCCGGGTTCGATTCCGGTCAAGGGCACGTACCCTGGTTGCAGACTCCTCCCCGACCTGGGACCTGGTTGGGGCGAGTGCAGGAGGCAACCAATTGAAACCAATCGATGTTTTTTCTCTCACATCAATATTTCTCTCTGTCTTTCTCTCTCTCTAAAAACAAACAAACAAACAAACAAAATAACAACAAAAAAACCCTCAATGGAAAAATATCCTGAGATGAGGATTAAAAAAAAGAAACCTCTTCTTCAAAAAAATAAAATAAAGTAAAATTAGGTTTAGATGACGTTCGTCTGTGGGTCCGGGCCAGCGTTGTCCACAGGAAAGAAGAGGGGCCCGGAGGCGTTCTCCCGGTTGCAGTCCAGGTGTCAAATGTCCTCGCAGAGGATGGGAAGGCCTGGCCTCGGGCACCAGCGCACCCTGAGCCATGGTCTAGACCCGTGGTCGGCAAACTGCGGCTCGCGAGCCACATGCGGCTCTTCGGCCCCTTGAGTGTGGCTCTTCCACAAAATACCACGGCCTGGGCGAGTCTATTTTGAAGAAGTGGCGTTAGAAGAATTTTAAGTTTAAAAAATGTGGCTCTCCAAAGAAATTTCAATCGTTGTCCTGTTGATATTTGGCTCTGTTGACTAATGAGTTTGCCGACCACTGGCCTACACAGTCGGAAGGGAATGTGCAGGGAGGTGACCCAGCAGCCCTGCCCAGTCCCTTCCCCGCCCAGTCCCTCTGGGCCCAGTCCTTTCCCCCTCGCAGGCTTCCTCTGGGCCTCCTGGGTTTCCCCACCCGCCCAGAAGCCCCGGAGGCTCAGCTGTGAGCAGGTGAGGCCGGTTTTCTTGGTCTTTGCCATCAGTGAGGCCCCGAGGAAACCACAGGCTGCGGGTGCTGGAGGGCGCGGCTGAGAGCCAGGACTCTGCCCTTCTGTGGGGGCTCAGGACGGAGGCCCCTGGCAGTTGGGATGAAGTGGGCTGGCGTGGGGGTGACGGGGACGCTGGGTGGCCAGGGAGAAGGTAGAGGCCACATGGGAAAGTAGTGACAGATGTTCCTTCCCCAAAGCAGCTCCGTTCCTGTTCCTGGACCCGCTCTTGCCTCTCCGCCTCTGGAGACTCGACGTTCCTCCCTCCTTTGAGAAGCCCTTCGTCCACGGGCCCCCGAGGACAAAGCTGTGAAGAGGGACAGGCGCTCCTGGCCCAAGGTCCACTCCTGCCGGCCTGTGTGCAGGGCAGCCCCGGAACCCGCCTGGTGCCTGGCTCCAGGTTTGTTACCGGCCATCAGGTTTTCTGGGCTGTGCTCACATGGCACCACCACACCAACCAAAAGATTTCTGAGTGACTGTTGAGAGCACAACTGTCTCATATTTGAGGGCCTGTCTTTTCGAGGCATTTTTATTTTTATTTTATTATTTATTTATTTATTTTTCGAGGCATTTTTAATTAACACCCAACAAATATTTATTGTGCACCTACCAAGTCACTGTAGCTCCAGACACACATCAAAGAGGGAAACAGATAGAAGCCTCTGCCTGCCTCCAGACTGGGAGGAGCCAGGCCAGAGGCCAAAATGACAGGCAGACTTAGAGCAGGTTAGGAGGTCAGAGGTGCTGTGGAGAAAAGGGGGCAGGAAAGAGAAAGGGGGGTGAGGCACCGGGTGAGGGTAAGCTTGACTTTTAGGTGCAGTATTTTGGGTAATCAGGAAAGGTCTCCATGACAATGTAACTTCGGAGCCAGTGAGTGTTCTAGGGAAGTGTTCCTGGCAAAAAACCCTGTTAAGTACAAAGGCCTGAGGCAGCAAATGCCTGGCTTGTCGGGACCATCCAGGCAGCCAGTGTGGCTGCAGCAGGATGAGAGGAGGTCAGAGGTCGGGGAGGTACTCAAGAGGCCAGCTCGTCCGGCCGGTAGGACTTGGGCTTCTCTGGGTCAGATGGGAGCCATGGCGGGCTCTGGGAGAGGGCAGGTCTGTCTTTGGTTTTCACAGGACCTCCTCACCCCCTGTTGAGGTGAAGACAGAAGCAGGAAGACACTTGGGAGGCTGGGTGCTCATCCAGGGTAGAAGTGCTTAGGTTCCAGATGTGTTTTGAAGGGGGGGTGGGGCTCATCAGGGCTTCCTGATGGACCCCACGTGATTATTACAAGGGAGGCGATTCTAAGATCGTTGACAAGAGACCAACAAGGGCCAACTTAGGAAAGATTCTGTGAAGGGTCCTTTCAAGCTAGAGGACAAGGAAGAGAGCAGAGGGTAGAGAACTGGAGGGGGGGCGTGTTCTGGACAGTCACGAGGGCAGGTCGGTGTGTTCGTGGAGAGCTGGAGTACGCATCAGAGTTCTGGGAGAAAACAAGGCACAATCCATTGGGATAGCTGAGGAGAGCTAATGATGGGCGTGGGCAGCAAAATCAGCCAGGGGTGCTCCCAGCTGACTCAGCAGAGAAGCCCAGGTCCTGAAGGACCAGGGAGGAAGGGGCGCTAAAACCCAGAGACGGTTTGTGTAGAGAGAGGGCTGCCCTCATGCACTACGGCCTTCAGTGGAGGGTCAGCGGCCCCAGGAATCTGTCTGCGGCTTGGCAGGAGAGGAGAGGGGGAGGGCATAGAAACCCACCCTCACTGCCCTCTCACCCACTCGTCTCCTGCTGGGTGAAGCCCGAGGGCAGAGAGCCCAGCCTAGTGCCGGGGCTGGGGACGCAGCAGGGGAGCACAGCTTCACAAACAAAGCCAGGGGTGGGGGATCAATCAGGTGATAGGGAACTAGAAAGGATTGAACGGGGACTATGTTAAGTGGTACTTAAGGAAATTTAAAAGTGATAAGATTAAAAGAAAGGGTAGGGCCTGGCCCGGTGTGGCTCAGTGGTTGAGCATCGACCTATGAACCGGGAGGTTACAGGTTCGGTTCTGTCAGGGCACGTGCCTGGGTTGTGGGCTTGATCCCCAGTGCAGGAGGCAGCCAACGGATGATTGTTTTTCTCTCTCTCTCTCTCCCTTCCTCTGAAATCAATTAAAAAGTACATGTTGAAAAGAAAAGGGTAAGGAGTCCAGGCGCTCTTTGAGGAGGCTCTTTGGTGGCTGGGGAACTGAGAGAAAAAGAATCCTTTTTATGTAACAGCATCGTGTTGAGAGCTAGGTATTGCTCAAAGGATGCTATAGGCATCCTCTCCAGAAGTGCTCACAGACAGTCCACGTGTTCCAGCCCTCTCATGAGGATTGAATAACACATGTGGCTTAGCACGGTGTCCAGGACATAGAAACACGCACTAGATTCGTTGTTCCCCCCATTTCAACAATTATTAATAAAAACCAAAACCAAACAGAGCCGCAGAGAGTTTGGTCAACGAGTGCGTGGTGCTCAAACGCAGACACGTTCGGAGTCCGGCTCCCACGTCCCCACGGTCTCGTCCACCACACGGAGTCCTCCAGTTGGAGAGAAACCCGGCGGAGGAACAGCTGGTGAGACCTGGAGACAGACATGGCCACCGCCTGCCGCGGGGAGCACGCGGGGACAGAGGCAGTGCCAGGGGCGAGGCCAGCGCTCCAGGGGAAGAGATAAATGTGGAAACAGTTTGCTGAGAGGCGGGGTCAAGTAGCATTAAGGGGACAGCTGGTTGGGTTCAAGGGAAGAAAAGGTCCTGAGGAAAGATAGCATGGCCAGGAGGAGGAGGGGGGGCCTCGGCAATGAGACGCAAGGTCTCCTACCAGCGACTTGAGGGCTTAAAAACCCGGAGTAGTCTTTTCGTTCCAAGTCCTCTGGAGATCTCTCCAGTGGGAAGGGTCCCTTCCCGGGGGATTTAGCTGACCGAAGCCAGTGTTACACTCAGAAGGCTTTCAATACATCGCTTGTTGAATGGATGGGAGGAGGCAGGTTTGTGTGCCCTGGATTTCACCTCCATGTCCTGACCCAGCCTGTAACCCAGACATAGTTCCAGCGTCATCTACTCTTCTACGTCCCTCAGAACTCTGCCACACTGTGTGCATGGGTGGGCACCGCCTGCCGAGTGAACCTAAATTCAGTTCACCTACATTTGCATTAGCATACTGATGTGAGAATTTGAATTTTGTGTATCACTTTCTTTGCATACTCTCCACTGCTCCTTTATTTTTAAAACGCTTACAAAATTGACCCTAATCTACTCACTAGTCCTCACTGTTGACCGCTCTCCTAGGTGAACTGTTGGAAACAGACTGATTTGCTCACCATTTGCCAGACACGCTGTTCACACGTAATGCATTTGTGCTGACTTAAAACACCCCAGTGAATTCTACTTTTGTATTTTTTAAAGGTTTTTCATCCTTAGACAGCTTCTTAAACGTTCTAAGCCCATTTCCTCATCTTTAAAATGAAAATAACAACAAAAAGAGAATATCTAACAGGAGTTGCCTGTGTTGAGACCATGCATGTATTTATGACATGAATTTTCTGATTTCAGTTCTCTCAGGTACTGTGCGGTCTTGTGGAATACATATGAACGGGTTAGCACAGTGTCCAGGACATAGAAACACTCACCCTATTAGTTGCTATCCCCATTTTAACAATTATTGAGAAAAGCCAAAAACAAGCACTGAATCCAAACCAGGTCCTTAGCCGGTTTGCCTCAGTGTATAGAGTGTCAGCCTGCAGACTGAAGGATCCCAGGTTCGATTCGGTCAAGGGCACATGCCTGGGTTGTGGGCTCAATCCCCAGTTGGGGCCGTGCAGGAGGCAGCTGATCCATGATTCTCTCTCATCATTGATATTTCTTTCTCTCTCTCCCTCTTCCTACCTTTTCCAAGTCAATAAATATATATTTTTTAAAAAAAGAAAAAAACAGGTCCTGGTTTCCTCCTTGGTGAAAAGTGGTGAGGGGAGAAAGAATTGTGCAGTGCCTGTGTTCAGGCTAAGGTAGTACTGTCCTCCAGGGCTTGCAGCCTGGAGAGGGGCCCTGGGACCCAGCTTTCGCAGCTGAGAAGTGAGCATGTTAATGGCACCTGATTAAGAGCTGTGTGAGCATCAGTGATGCTTATCCAGGGGAGGGGTTGCTGGCTCAGGACTAAAACATCTTAGTTTCCTTAGAGTGGAGATGGGAGACAGCACTATAGCTGACGTCACCATTCCATTCATTAAGATCTTCTAACCCTCGCTTACCAAGCAACTTTTTGCTACAGCTTTCCTGTGGCGAAATTCAAGTTATTTCCATTTACCCCAAAGCAAACCTTAAGTGTGTTCATTTGAAATGGCTTGGATTCAGTTGTGTGAGGGACACACACACCATTCTCACCTTGTTTAGACACCACTTCTGGCAGGTCCCCGCAATCCCCCTTCCCTCCTGTTCACTGGCACACGAGGGAGTCAAACCTGGGTCTCTGTCACTTGAGAGTTGAATGGAGAAGACATTCTGCCTCTTTGGAAATCTCTATTTCGAATCTAGGAACGGTACTTGTCATGGATGTCGGGGTAATAATAAAAATAATGTGATATAAAGGAACTACCAGGGCTCTTGCGAAGGAAAACAGCCGTCATCATTCCTGCTCTCCCGTCCTGGTTACCATGCTGCCCACTCCGCAACTGTAGTTTTGGACCATACCAGTGCTGGGGATATACATTTTTATAACATGTTTTGGGGGCAATTTTGTTTTACTTTTATTATATTGTTACATAATGAAATATGCAATTCCTCGGTCAATCTTTGAAAGTTTAAGTTCTCCCTTCTTTTTGTCTTTGTCACTTGCTAACTTTACAATCTTGTAGTAGCAGATCAGACTGTCCCACAGGAATACATGCCTGTGACTTCAAAGATCAAGTTGTTCTAAGTAGTTATCTATCTGAACAATTTAGCTATAGCCGGTATGCCCTATCTCCACTGTTACACAACCTGGACTGACTGAGATGTTTGTGACTCTTCTCACTCTATCCCAACCTCGCTGCCCTGATTCAACACCCTACATTTTTCTTTAAAAAAACAAACAAACTAATTTCAGAGAGGAAGGGAGAGGGATAGAGAGAAACATCAATGATGAGAGAATCATCCAGGACTGGCTGCCTCCTGCACACCCCCAGCGGGGATCCAGCCTGTAACCCAGACAAGTGCCTCGACTGGGAATCGAACTGTGACCTCCTGGTCCACACATCTATGCTCAACCACTGAGCCAGGCAACCCCCTACATATTTCTGATCCTGTCTCTTCCTCTCCCTCCTTCCTTTTAGCTATCACCTTAATGCATCTACATGTTTCCTATTTCAGGGGTCTACTAAGTCCTTTTTCCTGCCTCTCGGTTTTAATCCTGAAAAGAAACACTACCTTAGAACCTTTCACTTGCTCCCAATTTTAACTTTTGACTTATTGGGTCCCATCCACACCTTAAAGTCACCCCAAGTTGTTGTACTAAATTTAAGTTCCTTATGCTTGAAATTATTCATCTCTTGGCCCCTGGCTGTTCACATGCTGGGATCGCTTTTTACACACACTTCTGGAAAGCTCAGACTTCTCTAACGTTCCTGCCTCCCAACAGGCAGGCTGATCTGCCTTCTACCTCTGCTCTCAATCTTGTCATTATTTGCTTACTTCTGTTTCCCCTAAAAGACACTGAAGTCTTTGATGGCACAGCTGTGGCTCACTCCTTCCGCTTGTGGTCTCCATCACCTGGTAGCGTTTGCTGAAGAGACAAAAGAACGGATTAACTGATGTCCTTGACCAGACACGTTGGGATGGTTTGCTCACAAACGTTAAGAACTTTGGCTGCTGGGTGTAAATAATGATAATAATTATAAAAGAGATCGTGGACGGTGCTTACTATAGGCTCAGAACACGTACCAACCCATGAAACCCCAACAGCCCTATGAAGTAGGCACAAATATCCTTTACAGTTTACAGGTGACACAGGTTGAGGCTCCGAGGGGACGTGATGAGCTCAAAGTCACACATCTCCTAGGTGGACAAGACCCAGGGTGAGTCCCCGCCCCCAGTGCGAGGGGGACCATTACACCTGCCATCCCTATCTGGAGGGCATCAGCCAGGGTAGGCATCAGGACCACAACGCCGCCTCCAGGAAGGCAGGGACGTCCGTTTTCTCACTGCTGCACCTGAGGGCTCAGTCGGGGCCTCTGGACGTGCCCAGGGAGTGAATGCACTTGGGTCAGAAGCCCAGCATGACCAAGGCGTTTTTCCGGCCCCTGTCCACCGCTCCAGCCTCAACTCCTGGCTTCCACGAGAATCCTAGTTACACGGGGTTCCCCCCCCCCCCCCCCCGGTCCCCGCCTGTTCCCTCGGAGCGGGGGCTGCCGCTTCCTCCCACCCCGTCCCCATCCGCCCGGGCGATGCCCTGGCTGCTTTCCCGGCCTCGCCAGGCTCCCATCCTCGGCGATGGGCTGCATTTTCTTCGACCCTCGCTCCCCGCCAGCCTGCGGGTCTCCCCGGGGCGCGGGCGCGGGCTCCGTCCACCGCCCGTGCGTGCACGTGGCCACGCGGACGCTCCGCAAACGCCCGCGGCGCCCTCCAAGCCCGAGGGTCGGCGTCCGCGGACCCCGGGCCCCCCCCCCCGCGCCGTGGCCGCCCCGCAGGCCTCATCCCTTCCCCGCGGAGGCTGCTCGGGCCTTTCTCCTCTTGGCGGGCGGCGCGATCCCGAGTTTTTAGGGTTTCGCGTCTTCGAAGCGAGCGATCTTCGTGGGCGAGAGGGGACGAATACAGGGGAACCCCCGACGACCGTCCGTGAAAGGTCCCTTCGGGGGGCCCGGCGGGCCGGCTTCGCGTCCTGAGCCCGGAAGGCCGGGCGTGCAGGGGCGCAGCTCGGCCCCGGGCGCCAGGACCCGTCGCCAGCCCTGCCCGCGGCGCCCAGCCCGGCCCCCTCCCCGCGGGCGCCGACCTCCGCCCCCCGCGCAGCTGGCCCGCCGGCCGCTCACCGCGCGCAGGGATCCGGCCACGCGCCACCCCTCCCCCCGCTGTCTGCCCGGCCGGGCCCTTGCCCACCGGGTTCGCCGTCCCTGCGCCCGCCGAGGCGGAGGGCTGGGCGGCGAGGGTCGCGCTTCCCGGCGGGCCCGGCCGCCAGGGGTCCCGGGCGCCGGCGCCCCTCGGGGGACTACTTTTCCTCCGCGGAGGGACTACTTCGCGGAGGCGTCGCTGGCGGCGCGCACGACAGGCGGCGGCGGCGGCGGCGGCGGCGGCGGCGCGCCTGGGAGAGGGACGCCGGCCCGGTCAGGCCTCGGCGCGGCCTACACGCTCCGTCGCTCGCTCCCAGCCTAGCCCCGCGCCCTGCGCCCTGCGCCCGGCCCGGCCATGGCGGAGTCCTCGCCCGCCCGACGCCCGGTGCCCCTCATCGAGTCCGGTAAGGCACTCCACCCGCGGTTCCCCGGGCGCCCCGGCCCGCGTCCCTGCCCCGGCCGCCTCTCACGGCGCGCCGCCCGCTCTTGACCCGGTTCCCCGTCTCCCCTCAGAGCTGTACTTCCTCATCGCCCGGTACCTGTCGGCCGGCCCGTGTCGGAGAGCCGCCCAGGTGAGCGCGGGCCTCGGCGGCGGCGGCGGCGGCGGCCCGTCCCGGCCCCGCCACCGCCTGGGGTCGCGGGAGGAGGGCGCGGGCGGGCCGGGGTGGACCGGGGTGCGGCCCCCGCCCCTCTAACTGCGCGTGTCGTTGGCTGCAGGTGCTGGTGCAGGAGCTGGAGCAGTACCAGGTCTGTGCATCGCCCAGCCCCGTGCCCCGTCCCCCCGTCCCCCCGCCCGGCCTAGTTCGGGGCCGCCCGCCGCCCCCGCCCCGCTGCCCTTCTGCTGCCGCCCCCGCCCCCGCCCCCGCCCCCGCCCCGGGCCCGCGTGGTGGTCACTCGTCTGCATCTCGTGTCTTTGCAGTTGCTGCCGAAGAGGCTGGACTGGGAGGGCAACGAGCACAACAGGAGCTACGAGGAATTGGTGAGACTTTTGACATTTGCGCCCAGGGTTTCCGAGCCCCCGCCCCCTTTTCGGGGCTCGGGCCCGTGGGGCGAAGGGTCCGAGCCGCGCTCGGCGGCGGGCGGCGGGGCGTCTGCGGCGCGGCGGGGCTCCCCGCGGTAGGTTTGGTTTTGGTTTTGTTTTGGGGTGGCTGTGTTTGTTTTGGTAGGAAACGGCCCCCAGGGGGCCCCCAGGGCCGGCGGGGCGGCGGCAGGGGCGACCCGGCGGGCGGTTTGCGGCGGGGTGGGCCCCCAGGTGTGCCGCCGAGGGCGAGAGGCGGGGGCGCGCGTGCGCGCGGGGGCGCGCCCGCCTTCCAGCGAGCTGCTCCCGTCCGTCCGTCTTCTTAGCCCGGCTGGCAACTCCAGCGCTGATTGGTCGTCTTCCCTGGGCCCCGCCCAGCTCTCAGACCACTTGTTCCCCAGGGGTAGCTAGAACCTTGGGTGCCTGGCCAGGTGGCGAAATGCTCCTCTTCAGCTTTTTTTGTCTTGTCTTTCCTTCTCCCCCATCATCGTAATGAAAATAAGACTGTGCCACGCCTCCCTTAGTTTTGCTGCCCTCACCTGTACACTTGTTGACTGCCTCAACGGATTCGTTTTTAGTCATCTGCTGGACATAATGTAGGTTCTGACTGTGCAGTTTCTGCTGGGGGAGCACCGCTAACGGAGGTTGTAGTTCTCTCTCTGTTACACTTTGCCAGCTTAATTTAGTTGCCGTCACAGTATTTAACTAGGTTTTTACCCATTACGTTTGTCCGTAGTGGTAAACTTTTTCCGGAAAGAAGTTTTTGCCCATTTGTGTTGTTAGGACAAAGGATTTCTTTCGTTGCCGGGCCGTATTCAGCGTCTTGTATTTGCAGAACAACTAACTAAAGAGTTCTTGAATAATTTTACCACGTTTCTAATACTTGTAAGCAGAAGTTGTAGGACACGATTTTCATTCCTGAGTTAAATAAGTAGGATAAGAACTAAACGAGGGGATTTGTCACCTGTATATGACCATTTACGTATTAACACAAAGTAACAAAGGGATTTTATTTCAGTTGCCAGTTTTAATGCTTGTCTTACTAGAGATTTTTTTTTGTTGCGAATATTAAAACAAGTAATATTTTCAAGAAAGTGAGTTCTGAAAATTCTGCATGATGGTAGAGTTTTTGTTTTATTGAGTTGGATATTTTGAGATTTGTTTTTAATGTAAGGAAATGTGTAAAGGACTGGTCTGGAGTCTTGTGGGTAAGAGATAATAGTGTTTTCAGTGAAGCACAGAAGTGTTGAGGTGACTGAGAGTAAAGATGCTGCTGAAGAGAAAGTTGTCTAAATTTTGAAGCAAGTGTAATGAATACTTACTGGAAATAGACATATTTTAATAGGCATATACATTTAGGCTTTTGCTGTCAGAATTGCTTAAAACTCTTAACATTTTGCTTGCGATTATTGAAAGTCTGATATACTCCAGTGATGTGGCTGTGACATACATTGCTCATTGCCTGCTGATTTGGTCTATCTGGTGGGTATCCTCTTCCTCCTCTACCTTCCTCTCCCCCACCCCCATCCAGCACTAAGTGGAACAGGATGAGCTTCCTGTCTGGAGGAGAGTTGTTTTTGTTAAAGGTATGTGAGTAGCTTTTAGTTCTCCAATGAAAGTCTTCTTTTAAAAAAATTTTAAGAAGTATTTCAAATATATATGTAATGAATCCTCATCTACCATAAACAAATTCATTACTAGTTTGCTATATTTATTTCGGTTTCTATTTGAGGTATATTATTATAAGCTATCAAATTTTCACATAGAAAAAATAGAATAACATCATCCACCAGCCTTAGAGAGAGTGAGGAAGGAGAAAGAAGAGAAAAACATTGATTTGTTGTTCTACTTATTTATGTACTAGAGGCCTGCTGCACAAAATTCATGCACTGGGGCGGGGGGAAGGTCCCCCTCAGCCTGGCCTGCGCCCTCTCCCAGTCTGGGACCCCTCGGGGAATGTTCAACTGCCCGCTTGTGGCTGGATGGCCTTCTGCTGCTGCACAGCCTGCTGCTTGAGTTTCAGCAGCTGCTGCACATGTACGGCCTGGGCCACCATCGTCTGTCCTGTAAACACCATCAAGTGGGTGAGTCAAGCACGGAGGTAGGCTCACCCGGAGTTCCCTGTGCTTATCTGAGTCACTGAGTTGTTCAGACTGACTGCCTTCTACAGAGAATGGCTCGGGGATCGGGCCTAAGCCGGCAGTTGGACATCCCTCTCGCAGTCCGGGAACCCTCGGGAGATGTAGTAGCGCGCCAAGTGGCAGGTGGCCAGGGAGGAGCCCGAATCGGGGCCGGGCGCCATGCCACTTGCGTTCATCCCTGCCTGCTGTCGCTGCTTGGTAGTGCTGCTGCTGCTGCTGCTGTAGCAACTGGGCTCACCAGCCATAAACCCGGCTTCTGGCTGAGCAGGGCTCCTCCTGTCGGAGCTCGCTGACTACCAGGGGGCAGCTCCTGCATTGAGGTGGTCAGTGTGCATCATAGCGATCGGTCGTTCTGCCATAAGTTGCTTAGGCTTTTATTCTATAGATTCGTTGGTTGATTCTTGTGCGTGTTCTCACTGGGGATTGAACTCGAAAGCTTGGGTTGACGCTCTAACCAACTGAGATACCTGGCCAGGGCCTACCCTGTTTCATTTGTTTGTTTTTTAAATATTTTTATTGATTTCAGAGAGGGAGAGGAGGAGAGAGAGAAACATCAATGAGGAGAGAGAATCATTGATCAGCTGCTTCCTGCAAACCCCCTACTGGGGATCGAGCCTGCAACCTGGGCAGGTGCCCTTGACTGGAATTGAACCCGGGTCCCTTCAGTCCACAGGCCCACGCTCTATACACTGAGCCAAACCAGCTAGGGTTACTCTGTTTCTTAAATTAAAAAATATATATTTAAAAGACTGAATTGAGTTGGGCTATTGTAGAAAAACATTTTTAATTGGAAAACTGTCAGCTGGAATTCTTGGAGAGGAAGAAGCTGTTGTCACCCTTCTGCCCTTTGAGCTATTATATTTTACTTGCACCTGTTTAAAATTTTTTCCAGATGTTATTGCTATTGTTTTATTAATTTTGTTGTTAATTCTCACCTGAGGATATTTTTTCCAATTGATTTTTAGAGAGAGTGGAAGGGAGGGGGAGAGACAGAGAAACATGATGTGTTGACACATTGATTGGTTGCCTCCGGCAAGTGCCCTGGCCAGGGCCAGGATTGAGCCTGCAGCTGAGTATGGGCCCTTGATAGGAGTCAAACCTGGGAGCCTTCAGCCCTCCCGCAGATGCTCAGTCCACTGACCCAAACTGGCTAGTGCCTGCAGGTGTTTTAAAGTCAATATTCATTTGCTTGGTCATCTGTATACCTTTTCTGATGTTTTAAATTCCTTTTCATGTGTTTTGTCTGATTATTTTTCTTCACTCTGAACAACTTATTTTGTTATTATAATGGTTTATTGTCAATTACTTCAGTTTTCCTTTTATTATTTTTGATTTGAAAACGTTTTGTCTGTATTTATGAAAACATTTTTTCTAATCTTCACCTGAGGATATGCTTTTATTGATCTGAGAGAGAGATTGGGGGTTGGGGAGAGAGAGAGAGAGAGAGAGAGAGAGGGAGAAAGAAAGAACACAAACACACATTGGTGAGAGAGAGAAACGTTGACCAGTTGACTACTGTACATGCCCTGACCAGGGATTGAACCTGTAACCTAGCTTATGTGCTCTGATTGGGAATTGAACCCTTGGCCTTTTGGTGCATGGGATGACACTCCAACCAACTGAGCCACCTGGCTAGGTCTCTGTCTTTTTCTCTAATTTAATTTTAAAAAATATTTTTATCGCTTTTTAGAGAGGAACGGAGAGAGAGAGAAAAAAACATTGATGTGAGAGCAAAACATCTATTGCTGCCTCCTGCATGCCCCCCACTGGGTCGAGCCTGCAACCCCAGCATGTGCTCTGACCAGGAATCGAACCAGCAACTGTTCAGTGCAAGGGAGGACGCCAACTAAGCCACACTGGCCAGGGTTCTTTTTTTTAGGTAATTTTTGTTAACTCTGAGGTTCTAGTTGATCAGTTGTTGCTTTTTGAAAAGCCATCATTCTTACTGTTGTTCCTTTGACGATGCTGTTTTCCTCAGCTCCTTATGAAGATTTTCATTTTGTCTTGGGTTTTCAGCAGTTTTACTATGATGTACTGTAGTCATTTCTATGGCTGCATAACAAAATACTCCAAAACTTGGTGGCTCTAAACAGTACAGATTTATTACCTCTCAGTTTCCGTAAGTCAGGAGTCCAGGCACAGCTGAGCTGAGTTATTTTATCTCTCTCAAGGCTGCTATCAAAGTATTGGTTAGAGCTGAAAGCTTGACTGGGGAAGGCACTGATTCCAAGCTCATGTAGTTTAAAAAAAATCTATAATAATAAAAGCGTAATGTGCTAATTAGACTGGACATCCTTCCGGCCCACCTTCCGGACAAGCCCAGGTCCTGGGTGCCAGAGGGAAGCCGGTGCCGGCAGCCAGGGGAAGGAAGGCCCACTCTTGTACAAATTTCGTGTATCGGACCTCTACTATGTATATGTATATGTATATGTATATGTACACGTATATATATTTTCATTGATTTCGGAGAGGAAGGGAGAGAGCGAGAGAAACATCAATGATGAGAGAAAATAATCAATTGCTGCCTCCTGCACACCCCCCACTGGGGATTGAGCCCAAAACCTGGGCATGTGCCTGACTGAGAATCAAACCATGACTTCCTGGTTCATAGGTCGAAGCTCCACCACTGAGCCACACTAGCGGGGCATGTAGTTTTTGGCTGGACTCAGTTCCTGGAAGGGATTGTTGGACTGAGAGCCTCAGTTCCTAACTGGCTGTTGGCTGCCCTGAGTTCATTGCCACATTGGTCTCTCCAGCATGGCAGCTTGCATCATCAAGAGATGAAAGCTGACATGACACTAATAGTCTGCTAGCAAGACACTTCTGTTTCTAATCATGGAAGTGGTATCACCTCAATGTTACTGTATTTTGTTGGTTCGAAGTAACTTACTGGCTGGGAGGGGATTTCTCAAGGCTATGAATACCAGGAGAGTGGGCTGGGAGGCCATATCAGAAGCTGCCTACCACATGCGCCAACGTATTTGCATTTACTTTGGGGTTCTCTGAGCTCTTTGAATCTGTAGCATATCCAATAGTTTAATGCATCAAGTCTCAAATGGGAAGGATAGAAGATGGGGCAAAATCATTATTTTGAAGAAATAATGCCTGAGCATTTTTGAGCATCTGGGCCATCTCTGAATCTGCGTCTAGGGCAGTGGTCGGCAAACTCATTAGTCAGCAGAGCCAAATATCAACAGTACAACGATTGAAATTTCTTTTGAGAGCTGAAAACCGACTTCTGCGCATGGGCCACGGAGTTTCAATCGCGCTGTACGTGTGCGCCCGCACGTGGTATTTTGTGGAAGAGCCATACTCAAGGGGCCGCGGTTTGCCGACCACTGGTCTGGGGACAACTCCCTCTCTTGACTGTGGGTCACATAATTTGTCTCATTATCTTTTTAAAAAAATGTTTTTAATGATTTCAGAGAGGAAGAAGAGTGAGAAAGAGAGAGAAACATCAATGATGAGAATCATCAATTGGCTGCCTCCTGCATGTCACCTACTGGGGACCAAACCTGCAACCTGGGCATATGCCCCAGTGGGGAATCTAACCATTTAGAACACTGGCCGGGCTCATTATCTTTTGAAGTATGCTGGGCCTTTTTGTGTTAAAAAGAGTAGAGGCTGACCCTAGCAAGTTTGGCTCTGGGGATAGAGCATCGGCCTGCGGAATGAAGGGTCCCAGGTTCGATTCCAGTCAAGGGCACATGTCCGGGCTCGATCCCCGGTGGGGGGCATGTAGGAGGCAGCCGATCAGTGATTTTTTTCTCACCATTGATGTTTCTATCCCTCACCCTTCCTCTCTGAAATCAATAAAAATACGTTAAAAAAAAAAAGTAGAGGCTAAAGTAATCTAATTAGCCCTAGTAAAGGATGTGCTCTTAAAGTTGTCACGTGTGTAGGGGTGGGTCAGTCTAGTTGTATCTAATCTTCTCTGGACTTGTAGTTGCATTTGGTTGGTCACTGGCCTCATATGTTTTGAGGGTGGGATCAGGACTTGCCCTTTCAGTAGAGTGGGATATGGGCACTGGGGAGATTCCCGAGTTGTCTGTCTTTATAGCAGATTTGTGCGCTTCCTAAACTTTGGGAGGTCTTGCTGTAGTTTATTTGCTGCTGCTAACTTTCTGGGTTGTGGAAGAGTACTCTTTGATCTCCAGTCCTGCCCTTGGCTTTCCACCTGTTCTTTTATTCCTAGCCTTAGGAGGGCCTCTGCAGCGCACTGTGGAGGGGTTGGTGTTATCCCTCAGCTGCTCTGCGCCCAGTTTTTTGCCGGGTACAGTTGGTGAAGGCCTGTGGGATGGAATTGGGGTGAGTGCAGACTCACTGACTGAGGCTCCTCAGCATTCCAGTCAGTCATGCCAGCCCACAGGTGGCTGTGAACTTGAAGTTTGACCGGCTTTTCTTTCTTTCTTTTTTTTTTTTAATATATATTTTTATTGGTTTTTTACAGAGAGGAAGGGAGAGGGGTAGAGAGTTAGAAATATCAGTGAGAGAGAAACATCAATCAGCTGCCTCCTGCACACCTCCCACTGGGGGTGTGCCTGCAACCAAGGCACATGCCCTTGACCGGAATCGAACCTGGGACCCTTCAGTCGGCAGGCCGACGCTCTATCTACTGAGCCAAACCGGTCAGGGCTGACAGGCTTTTCTTCATTCTCATCTGTGGTCAGTTCACAGAAGGGCTCCTCAGTTTTTACGGTGTAGTTAATTTGTAGATTTGTTTCCTCAGCTGTGTGATGGGCTAAAAAATTATTCTTAAGCTAATCCAGCTTGCTCTCAATCAACGGCTTGGTTATTAAATGTTTGTATGATTTTTGATTTCTTAAAATTTCTGTTAACGTGTACTTTATTTGTAGGTCAGTCAGAGCAGTGGTCGCCAATTTTTTGGACCTCACAGACGACTAGTGGTCCGTGGACCACCGGTTGGCGACCACTGAGTTAGAGCACTATTTAGCATTGAATGGCCATGAGACAGATGGAAGTTATACATCCCATTGGAAAAATTTTTTTAAATTACATTTATTGGGGGTGACATTGGTTAACAAGATTATATATTTCAAGTGCACAATATAATACACTATCTGTATATTGCATTATGTGCTACGTCCCTCTTTTAAAGCTTAATCTGTTTCCTTAGGACTATATAAAATATATTGTTTATTGTTTATTACTATCTTTTTTAAAAATTAAAAAAATTGATATTTTGGAGAGTGAGAAAGAAACATTGATTTGTTGTTACACTTATTTGTGCATTCATTGGTTGATTCTTTTTTTTTTCTTTTTAATATATTTTTATTGATTTCAGAGAGGAAGGGTGAGGGAGGGAAAGATAGAAACGTCAGTGATGACAGAGAATCATTGATCGGCTGCCTCCTGCATGACCCCAACTGGGGATTGAGCCCGCAACGCAGGCGTGTGCCCCTGACCGGAATCGAACCAGGGACTTTTCAGTCTGCAGGCCAATGTCTATCCACTGAGCCAAACTGGCTAGGGCAAAAAGTAAAATATTACAAAAGAATTTGTCAGGATGTACAGGAAAATGAAGAGTAACTTTACTGCTGTTCACTTAACAGTTGCATTTCCATACAGAATTTAAATGAAAAGGTAAAAAGTATTCTCATCATTAATTTCACATGCATAATTGGTTATGGTTAAGATAAATTTCCCTCTAACCTGGCAGTCTTTTTCCCATGTAGGACTGCTGTGGCATTCAGATTCCATACTGGATACAGATTCCATGTAGGACTGACTACCGGCCCTGGATGTAGCCAGCCTTTTCCTAGACGAGTAGATTAGAAGTTAGACACTTTACAGGCATTCTGGGGTTGGAGGCAACTGTTCCAAGACCTGTGGACACAGAAATAGGGTGGTGAAGGCCTGGGGCAAAGCAGGGTGGGAAATGATTTTAGTAGTTTGCTAGAATAAGGAGCACTGTTCCTTTGTTCTGCAGACATAGGACAAATTCATCCTTGAGAAAGCTGTGATGCTTCAGATACATGGGCTGAAAGAATATTTGCAGTCTTGACTTTCTTCTTCAATTGGTGGGTGAAATCCCAAAGAGCTGATGAGAGAGAATATTTGTCCTGGTGTTCTTGAATAATCTTGCTTAGGTTTAGCCATTGATGGTGTTATAAGGATATCCATCATATTGATATCTCTATTCAAAGTAAACTTTGGAAAAGCCCAAATCAGTTAGTTTAATACAACCTTCATTAGAAATAAGCATATTGTCTGGTTTCAAATCCCTGTGAATGATTCCATGTCTATGAAGGTAATCTAGAGCCAGTGCCACTTCAGAAATATATTTCACAGCCATCTTTTCATCAAAATAACCATATACGTGTAGGAGAGATTTGACAGCTCCGCCAATAAGGTTTTCCATTAGCAAGTAGACATTGTTTGCTGACTGCAGGGAATAGTACAAATGGACAGTGAAAGGACTTTTGCTAAGGCCAGTGCATCCCTCTCAGCTTGTACCTGATCAGTCATTTTTTGTTGATCATGTCTGCTTTTTTGACAACCTTGACTGCATACAACTTTCCACCTTTCTGTCCTAGATACACCTTCCCAAAGGCGCCATGGCTAGTGGGCTTCACTATGGTGGGAGGTCTTCACTCACGGGAGGGAGGTCTTGGCACTGAGATCCTATTCACGCATTTCCCTGTAGCTGCACCTCTTCCACTCTCCTTCTCGCTCCCCGCGGTGGGCTCCATCGCAGGCCAGCCCAGATTGAAGCCTGCAGCTGCTGCCAAAGCCCCTGTCCCAGGCGCCACTCCTGCCAACTGGGTTCAAAGTTTTTTTTTTTTTAAATATATTTTTATTGATTTCAGAGAGGAAGGGAGAGGGAGGGAGGGAGGGAGGGAAGGAGGGAGAGAGAGAGAGAAACATCAATGATGAGAGAGAATCATTCATTGATAAGCTGCCTCCTGCACGCCCCCTACCGGGCATCGCCCTCAACCTGAGGAACCTGGGACCCTTCAGTCCCCAGGCCAATGCTCTGTCCACTGAGCCAAACCAGCCAGGGCCATTGGTTGATTCTTGTATGTGCTCTGAGGGGGGATCAAATCCACCACCTTGGCATATCAAGATGCTGCTGTAACCAACTGAGCGACCTGGTCAGAGCTACTGTCTTTCCTTTTTTGAGTAGAAATTGGAAGTGGCATTTTGAACACAAAACTTCAGTGTTACAGTTATGCAATAACAATAACAGTGTAGGATGAATTATGCATGCATTATTCAGAATTAGACTGAGACTCATTTTAGTATTTCTGTTGCGTTAGGTATATGAGATTTGAATGTGAAAATCTAACTGCTTAGAAAAAATTCTATACTGATGTTAATCAACTTGCACATATTTGGCTTTAAATATTTTGAGGCCACTTGGACTCTTAAAAGTCTTACGATATTGCTTGATTATTTAATTACTGACTACTTTTATTAAGATGTAGTAGAGCAGCCCTAACCGGTTTGGCTAAGTGGATAGATCGTCGGCCTGTGGATTCAAGGGTCCCAGGTTCGATTCCGGTCAAGGGCATGTACCTTGGTTGCTGGCACATCCACAGTAGGGAGTGTGCAGGAGGCAGCTGATAGATGTTTCTCTCTCATTGATGTTTCTAACTCTATCCCTCTCCCTTCCTCTCTGTAAAAAAATCAATAAAATATATATATTTTTAAAAAAGAGGTAGTAGAGCTGATTACAATGATCCAGTGATGGAGAGTTGCAGAACTAGACAGCTTGGGTTTATATTTTTAGCTTTGCCATTTACTTAGTAGCTCTTTGATTCTGGGCAGGTTATTTAATGCCTGTGCCTTGTGTGTTTATATCTGTAAAATGAGGATAAATAGTTGGGAGGTATAATAAGTTAGTATATATAAAGTTCTTAGTGTCTGTAATCACTGTGTAAATGTTAGCTATTATCATTAATGTAGAGAGGAATTAGTCAAAACCTTAAAATACTTAGGTGTGTATGTAATTTGTAAGCCCATAATTTTGCCTATTGTTAATTTTTGAATAAGAATTGGGGTCTTAGAAAATACCTTGTCCAAGATTCCATAACTAGTTAGTTGTAAAGCTAGGACTCTTAACCACATCTCTTGTGGGTCAGGAGAGTGTCCTACCCACTTTTATCTGGTATCAGTTGGTTGTGTACTTGAAGCTGGTTCCAAATTGAGAGACTTCTGCTTGGAAAAGACCTCTGGTAGAGCCTCAGTTTTACTAGTAAGTCTTTACATTTGCCTATATTTACATGTAAATGTTTGAAGATGTTGATAGTGGCTTTTCTATAAGGGTGTCCTCTTGGAAGTTTAGGGATGACTGGGCCCTCGGGGAGTCAGGAGACCTGGCTGTTCTCCCACAGACTTTGCCCCAACCCCCTGCCCCACTGCCCCATGGTGCTGTCACTGGGCGGGGGCCACCTGGTGCTCTTGTCTTCCTGGAAATGAAACGCCTGGTCACCGGTGGGGTGTGTCTGAGCTTCTCCCCCCACCAGGTGGTGCCAGGCAGGAGTCTGGTGTTTTACTAGCTTCTGGGAACCACTCATCCGGGTGCCCCGCAAGGGGGACACCCACTGATAAAATTAGAATTACGTTGACGCTTTCGAGGCACTTCCCAAGATGACACTCAGACTATGAGTCATCCCTAGGGTGTGTGATTGGGTGTTCTGTCACTTGTTACCCCCTGCACACATGATATCTCATGTTGTTATTTTGTATTCATCAGTTACCAGTGATGCTGAGTATCGTTTCATGTGTTTGCCATCTATATATCTTCTTTGGTGAAGTGTTCATTCAAATCTTTTGCCCATTTTTAAAAATAAGGTTTGTTTTTTCAACTGTTGAATTTTGCAAGTCCTTTTCAGATAAGTGATTTGTAAATATATTCGTTTAGTCTGTGGGTCGTCTTCATTCCCTTAACAGTGCCTTTTGAAAAAAAAAACAAGTTGTTCATTTCAATGAAGTCCAACTTATTAATTTGTTTTTGTGGATTGTGTTTTTGGTGTCATTAGAAATATTTGCCTAATCTTAGGTCGTAAAGATATTTTCCAGTGTTTTATTACATAAGGTTTATGGCTTTAGATTATACTTTTAAATCAATGCTCTGCCTTGAGATAATTTTTGTTTATGGTATGATTTTGGATCGAAGTTATTATTTTTGACAAATGGATATCCATTTATTTCAGCACCATTTGTTCAAAAGATTATCTTTTCTCCTTTGAACCTTTATCAAAAATCAATCATCCTTATATAACAAGCTATAAAGTCAGATATTGTTAACTCTCAACTTTTTTTTTTTAAGGTGCTTTGGCTTTTGTAGGCCATTGCATTTGCATATTAATTTTAGATTGACATTTTCAATTTCTTTTTTTTTTTTTTTCTTCCAATTTTTTTATTAAGGTATTATATGTGTACATATCTTACCATTGCCCCCCCCCACCCCACTCCCATATATGCCCTCACCCCCCAGAGTTTTGCGTCCATTGGTTATGCTTATATGCATGCATACAAGTCCTTTGATTGATCTCTTATCTTCCCCACCTCTACCTAACCTTCCTGCTGTAATTTGACAGACTGTTTGATGCTTTACTGCCTCTGTATCTATCTTTTTGTTCAAGTTTTTAATGTTCTTTATTATCCATAAATGAGTGAGATCATGTGGTATTTTTCTTTCATTGACTTGCTTTATTTCACTTAACATAATGTTCTCCAATTCCATCCAGGTTGCTGCAAATGGTAAGAGATTTCTTTCTTTTTTATGGCAGCATAATATTCCATTGTGTAGATGTACCATAGTTTTTTCTGATCCAGTCATCTGCTGATGGGCACCTAGGCTGTTTCCAGATCTTAGCTATTGTAAATTGTGCTGCTATGAACATAGGGGTGCATATTTCCTTTCTTATTGGTGTTCCCAGTTTCTTAGGATATATTCCTAGGAGTGGGATTACTGGGTCAAATGGGAGTTCCATTTTCAGTTTTTTGAGGAAACTCCATACTGTTCTCCACAGTGGCTGCACCAGTCTGCATTCCCACCAGCAGTGCACGAGGGTTCCTTTTTTTCTCCGCATCCTCGCCAACACTTGTCGTTTGTTGATTTGTTGATGATAGCCATTCTGACAGGTGTGAGATGATAGCGCATTGTTGTTTTGATTTGCATCTCTCGGATAATTAGTGACCTTGAGCATGTTTTCATGTGTGTCTCTTGGCCTTCCTTCTGTCTTCTTTGGAAAAGATTCTATTTAGGTCCGTTGCCCATTTTTTTATTGGATCATTTATCTTCCTTTTATTAAGTTGTATAAGCTGCCTGTAGATGTTGGAGATTAAACCTTTATCAGTGATGCCATTTGCAAATATGTTCTCCCATGCGGTGGGCTTTCTTGTTGTTTTGTTGATAGTTTCTTTTGCTGTAAAAAAGCTTTTTATTTTGATGTAGTCCCATTTGTTTATTTTCTCTTTAGCTTCCATTGCCCTAGGGGCAGTATCGGTGAAGAAGTTCTTTTGACATATGTCTGAGATTTTGCTGCCTGTGGATTCCTCTAGTATTTTTATGGTTTCCCGTCTTATGTTTAAGTCCTGTATCCATTTTGAGTTTATTTTTGTGTATGGTGTAAGTTGGTGATCTAGCTTCATTTTTTTGCATGTGTCTGTCCAATTTTCCCAACACCATTTATTGAAGAGACTGTCTTTATTCCATTGTATGTTCATGCCTCCTTTGTCAAATATTAATTGAGCATAGTGGTTTGGATCAATATCTGGATTCTCTATTCTGTTCCATTGATCTATATGTCTGTTCTTTGTGCCAGTACCAGGCTGTTTTGAGAATAGTGGCTTTGTAATACAGCTTGAAATCTGGTATTGAGATCCCTCCTACTTTATTCTTCTTTCTCAGGATTGCTGTGGTTATTCGGGGTCTTTTTTTATTCCAGATGAATTTTTGGAGAGTTCTTTCAAGGTCTGTGAAGTATGCCGTTGGTATTTTAATGGGGAGTGCATTGAATCTATAGATTGCTTTGGGTAGTATGGACATTTTAATGATGTTGATTCTACCAATCCATGAACATGGTATGTTCTTCCATCTGTTTACGTCTTCCTCTATCTCTTTTTTCAGTGTCCTGTAGTTTTCCGTGTATAGGTCTTTTACCTCCTTAGTTAAGTTTATTCCTAGGTATCTTAATTTTTTTGGTGCGATGGTAAATGGGATTGCCTTTTTTAGTCTCTCTGTCTGTAAGTTCACTATTGGTGTATAGAAAGGCCATAGATTTCTTGGCGTTAATTTTGTATCCTGCTACATTGCCGAATTCATTTATTAAGTCTATTAGTTTTTTTTGACGGAGTCTTTCAGATTTTTTATGTACAATATCATGTCGTCTGCAAATAAAGACAGCTTTACTTGTTCTTTTCCAATTTGGATGCCTTTTATTTCTTCTTCTTGTCTAATTGCATTAGCTAATACTTCCAGTACTATGTCAAACAGGAGTGGTGAGAGTGGGCATCCCTGTCTTGTTCCTGTTCTTAGGGGAAATGTTTTTAGCTTTTGTCCATTGAGTATGATGTTTGCTGTGGGTTTATCATATATAGCTTTTATTATGTTGAGGTATGAGCCTTCCATTCCCACCTTGTTGAGAGTTTTTATCAAGAAAGGGTGTTGGATTTTGTCAAATGCTTTTTCTGCATCAATTGATATGACTATGTGATTTTTATCTCTCTCAATTTGTTTATGTGATGTATCACGTTTATTGATTTGCGGATATTGTACCATCCTTGCATTCCTGGGATAAATCCTACTTGGTCATGGTGTATGATCTTTCTGATGTGCTGCTGGAGCCGATTTGCTAGAATTTTGTTGAGGATTTTGGCATCTATGTTCATGAGGGATATTGGTCTGTAATTCTCTTTCATTGTGTTGTCTTTATCTGGTTTTGGTATTAGGGTGATGCTGGCTTCATAGAAGGAGCTTGGAAGTGTTCCTTCCTCTTGAATTTTTTGGAATAGTCTGAGGAGTATAGGTTTTAGTTCTTCCTTGAATGTTTGGTAGAACTCTCCTGTGAAGCCGTCAGGCCCCGGGCTTTTGTTTGCTGGAAGCTTTTTGATGACTTCTTCAATTTCGTCCATAGTTATTGGCCTATTGAGCTGTTGAGATTCTTCTTGATTGATTTTTGGAAGGTTGTATTTTTCTAGGAATATGTCCATTTCCTCCAGGTTGTCCAGTTTGTTGGAATAGAGCTGTTCGTAGTATTTTGTAACAATCCTTTGTATCTCAGCGGGGTCTGTTATTTCACCTCTTTCATTTCTGATTTTGTTTATTTGGGTCCTCTCTCTTTGCTTCTTGGTGAGCCTGGCTAGAGGTCCATCAATCTTGTTTTTATCTTTTCAAAGAACCAGCTCTTGGTTTTGTTGATCTTTTGTATTGTTTCTTTGGTCTCTATGTCATTTATCTCCGCTCTGATCTTTGTTATTTCCTTCCTTCTGGTTACACTGGGCTTTTCTTTCTGCTCTTTTTCTAGCTCTTTGAGTTGTAGGGTTAGGTGATTTATTACCATTGTTTCTTGTTTTTTGCAATAGGCTTGTAGAGCTATGAACTTCCCTCTCAAGACTGCTTTCGCTGTGTCCCATAGATTTTGGATTGTTTGTGTTTTCATTGTCATTTGTTGCCATGATGTTTTTTATTTCTTCCTTGATCTCTCTGGTGACCCAGTCCTTGTTTAATAGCATGCTGTTTAGTCTCCATGTGTTTGATTTCTTTGGATTGTATTTATTGTAGTTGATGTCCAGTTTTATGCCACTGTGATCTGAGAAGATGCTTGATATAATTTCTATCTTCTTGAATTTGAAGAGATTTTGCCTGTGACCCAGCATATGGTCTATCTTTGAAAATGACCCATGTGCACTTGAGAAGAATGTATATTCTGTGGCTTTGGGGTGAAATGTTCTGAAGATGTCAATTAATTCCATCTGGTCTAGTGAGTCATTTAGGATTGCTGTTTCTTTGCTGATTTTTTGTTTAGAGGATTTGTCCAATGGTGATAGTGGGGTATTAAAGTCTCCTACTATGATTGTATTGCTATTAATCTCTCCCTTGATATCTTCCAGGAGTTTTTTTTATGTATTTGGGTGCTCCTATATTGGGAGCGTATATGTTTACCAGAATTATTTCTTCTTGTTGGATTTCTCCCTTTAGTATTATGAAGTGGCCTTCCTTATCTCTTGTTATGGCATTTACTTTGAGGTCTAATTTGTCAGATATAAGTATTGCTACCCCAGCTTTTTTTTCATTTCCATTTGCCTGGAAGATATTTTTCCATCCCTTCACTTTCAATCTGTGTGAGTCTCTTGTTCTGAGGTGGGTCTCTTGTAGACAGCGTATATATGGGTCATGCTTTTTTATCCATTCAGCCACTCGATGTCTTTTGATTGGAGCATTTAGTCCGTTTACATTTAAAGTTATTACTGAAAGGTATTTGTTTGTAGTCATATCTATTTTTGTGTCTGTATTCCTTCTTACCTGTTTATTTCTTCTTTTTACAGTATTCCCTTTAGCAATTCTTGCATTGCTGGTTTGGTGGTGATAAACTCCCTGAGTCTTTTTTTGTCTGCGAAGCTCCTGATTTCCCCTTCAATTTTGATTGATAGTCTTGCTGGATATAGTATTCTTGGATTCAGTCCTTTGCTTTGCAACACTTTGTATACCTCCTTCCATTCACTTCTAGCTTGTTGTGTTTCCGTTGAGTAATCATTTGACAATCTGATGGGTGTTCCTTTGTAGGTAACTCTCTGTCTCTCTCTTGCTGCCTTTAAGATTCTCTCTTTATCATTTATATTTGCCATTGAGATTATGACATGTCTTGGTGTGGGTCTTTTGGGGTTGATCCTGCTTGGGACTCTCTGTACTTGCGTAACTTTTATCTTTCCCATATCCGGGAAGTTTTCTGTCATTATTTCTTCAAATAGATTTTCTAATCCCTGCTGCTCTTCTTGTCCTTCTGGCAGCCCTATTATACGCATGTTACTTCGCTTCATGTTGTCCCGAAGCTCCCTTAGGCTTTCCTCCTGCTTTTTAATTTTTTTCTCCAATTGCTGTTCAGATTGAGCTTGTTTCTGTACCTGATCTTCTAACTCACTAATTCGGTCCTCTGCTTCTTGTAGTCTACTGTTGAAACTTTCCATGGTGTTTTTGATTGTAGCTATATCACTTTTCATTTCTTCCTGATTCTTGCATAAGTTGTTGATTTTCTCATCCATCCGATGTATAAATTCCACAACCATTGCTCTGAACTCCTTTTCGGTCATGTTGCAAGCTTCAGTTTCACTAATTTCCTTTCTTGGCGACTCCACATTTTCTTTCCTCTGTGAGTTATTTCGTTTCCCCATTCTGGCTATCACCAGAAAGCTCAAGCTTCCGTTTGTGTGGACCTCGGCCGTGCGCTGTGGGGACTTCGCTCCACCCGAGTTTCACTGAAGTGCTCTGACACTAGGACGTGTGGCTGCCTTTGGTTGGTGGGAACCAGACTTGCCCAGGGTCAGTGTCCCCAGTGTTCCGTGTGGTCTCGTGTGCACACTTAGAATCAGGGGCCTTGTCAGCACCACACTGTTGGTATGTGCCGAAAATGAGATCCTTAGCATATGCCAGGAGTCAGAGTTTCCCTGTATCTGCACCAAGAATCGAGTGTCAGAGTATCTGTTGCCTTGTGCAGTTTCTCGTTGAGAATCAGGGTCCCTGTGTGTGCATGCACCAACAATTGGGGTCGTTGGCTCTTAGTGTGAATGCGCTGTGAGTCAGGGATCCCAGGCAGCTGTGTTCGGCGTGCCAAATTCCCTGAAGTGGAGCTGTGTCCTGTGTGTGCTCTCTCTACTGAGCCAAACCGGCTAGGGCGCACACTCTCAAATCCCTGAAGGTGAGCTGCCTTTGTGCACTCTCCCAGAATCCCCGAAGAGGGGCGGAGTCCGTCCTGCGCGCCAAATTCCCCAAAGGGAAGCCCCTTTGTGCACGCTCTAAGATTCCCCGAAGGGGAGCTGTGACCCGCAAGCCAAATTCCCCCCAATTCCCCGAAGGGGAGCCCTCTGTGCGCACTGACAGATTTCCCCGGAGGTGAGCTGCTTCTGTCCTGTGCGCCAAATTCCCTAAGGCGGAGCGCGCGTCCCTGCGCAAAGCTCTGCAGCTTGAGCGAGGGGCGTGTCTATTAGTTACTATGGCGCTATCCGCGTGCGCCTGCGGGGAGGGGGATAGGCTCTTTGACTCACGGGAATCTGCCGGGAAGTCTGGATTCTTGTTGTTTCTTCCACTGAAGCTGTGATAGCAGTTCTCTGTCCCCAGTGGCTGCAGGGTCCTGGTTTGTGTCAGAAGCCAGGATCCGAGTCTCAGGCAGCTCTGTTTCTCAAGATGGTGTGGTGTCCGCGTCCGCACCAGCCGCCGAGAAGTGTCTGCTTTGTGCGCGGGGCTCCGCCGTCTAGGACTGCCCGGTTAGGCAGCCCCTTGGAAGCCCTGCAGAATCTAACTGACCCTAGCTCATACCCACACACACACCACTCACGTCTACACGTCTACACTCTCCTCTATGGGTTCCTCACTCACACTCTCTCTCTCCCTACCTTCTTGCCGGTCGCCATCTTTTCCGGATCCTAACTCGACATTTTCAATTTCTATAAAAAACATGCCTGGATTTTGTTTGGGATAGCTTTGAATCTTTACATTAATTTACTGTTTATTTAAATCTTCTTTATTTTAGTAATGTTTTATCGTTTTCATTGTACATGTTTTCACATTTTGTCAGACTTTTTTCTAGGTATTTAGTATTTTTGGTACTATTATAAAATGCTTTTAAAACTTGCTCTCCACTTAGGTCTTGTCCAATAAGCATGTGGCTCCTGATCATCTGTTGCAAATATGCCAGCGCATCGGTCCCATGTTGGATAAAGAAATTCCACCCAGTATTTCAAGAGTCACTTCTTTACTTGGTGCAGGAAGGCAGTCTTTGCTACGTACAGCAAAAGGTACCTTAATTTGAAGAAGTGTTCTGCTTTGTATTACTAGTTTAATAATTATCATAATTGTGAAGTAACGTGAGCATTGTGGAAGAAAGGTGATATGTAACAATATACCATGCTGTGGACTATAAATATAAAATTCTCTGCATTTAGCATAGACATTGAATTTTATTGCATAAGTGTTTAATGGGTCCTTCTGCATTAAAAAAAACGAAGGTATAGATGTTAAGCTAAAAAGTTTGAATATATACAGAGATGTGTTTGAGGTTTTATCAATGTGAGTTCTTAATTTTCCATTTTGTAGCTCACTTATAACTTCTTGAATGTAATTGTATGTGTCTAATAAACTCTTTAAAAGCTAGAAGTATTTCATTTGATATTTAGATCTTTGAAAGCCCTTTGCTATAAAGGGAAAGTGATTTTTCTAAATTTGGTAGCAGTTTGAAAAACACCCAAAATGTATAATTGCATGGTTCTTTTTTCACCAACTTCATTTTTTTGCTAAGTTATGTGGTAGCAAACTGTTGGAATTGCTGTTCTTTCTCTGTTAGCTTGGTATAAATCACTCAGACTAAGTACATGTATGTGATATGATCTATGTATACAACGTGGCTTAACTGCAAATGGCAAGAATGTTGGTTCTTCTGATCTTGAGCATACATCAAGTTCATCCCCGTGATTATTTTTAAGATCTCTTGCTCACGTGATGCTGCCTTTTAGATGTACCACCAGTATAAAGCTTGACTGAGAAAGAACCAGTCTCCTCCTTGGTTCCATGCCAGACCGGTTTGTCAGCTTCAGTTGTTTCCTAGTGGTCTATGGCTATGCCACACTGTGGCTTCAATCAGGAAACTGTTCATATTCTTCTTTCTTCTGTGTCCCTGTTCACCTTGTAATTATTCTGTTTTAGGTTGTTATATAGTGGTTGCCTGGGTAGCCTGTTTTCTTTACTTGTGTCAAGCTCAATGTCGTTTTGTGATGAGCACTACTTTAGAACTGGCAGACCTTAGAAGAGACTTCAGCAAGCTGCCCTAGGGGTAGGGACTATATTTCTCTGTCTGTTTTGTACTAGTGCCACGGAGGATGCCTAGTAACTGCTCTTTGATCATGATAGTGGTAATGAATTCATTCATGTAAAACGTAATATGCCTGTTTGTTTGGGGCACCCGAGGCTCAGTGGAGGTTTAGTAGGATGCCTTTCTTCCCGTCCTCTTTCAGTTGTGCAGAAGCTAATTTCTAGCACAGCATAGTCTGTGTTCTGCTGCTTCCTCCTATAGAGGGGCAGACGTTTTTTTCTCGGTATATTCACTGGTAGGTCAAAGGGGGATGGGATATTAGGACTAGTGTTCAGACTCACAGATCCTACATATAAGCTCTTGTATAAAGATCATCGATGACCCTTAAACAAGAGGAAAGCCATTTTAATTTTGTCAGTATTTCCGGAGGAGATTAAAGTCATGGTAATACTGGCCAATATTAATTTTAAAAGTCAGTAACATTTAAATACTTAATTAAATCAAGGATTTTCATGTAAATCAAAGACTTAAAAATTTCTCTACAAAAATTTCCATTTTTGGAAAGTTGAATCAGTTGTGATTAAGACTTTTTATTGTTAATATTGTATGGAATAATTCCGCATTGGAAAATAAAAAACTTATTTGGCATTGAATGGGACTTGGAGTCAAAAGACCTGGTTTTGTGGCCCATCTTGACTGCTCATTTGTAGTGGATCTCTTTAAAGGTCCTGGAACCTTTGAGCCTCAGTTACCTCACTTGTAAATTGGCGATTAATACCTACCTCACAGGGTTGTTGTGAGGATTCCATGAGATAATGTATGTGGAAAGCACTTTGTAAATTGTAAAGTGCTACACAATGTTAGTTGTTGTTGTATCTGAGATGTCTTAAATTTTTTTCCCCCTCAGAAATAGTCTAATAAACTTCTAGGGCTTTTCTGTTAAAGTATATTATTAGTTGGTAAAACTTTGAATAAACAGTTTATTAAAATATACGTAAGTATTCTATAAAATCTTTCTTGGGGTTAACTTTCAAGATTTTATGTGTATCTAAAATTCATTTTAAAGACTGCAGGCACACAGTGTGGAAGGGCTCTGCCTTTGCTGCTCTTCATAGAGGAAGACCTCCCGAAATGCCCGTGAATTACGGTTACCCACCAAGTCTTGGTGAGTGAGGCTGGCCTTTCAGATTTCTGATCCCATTCTTTCAATTTCTTGACCAATTTTGTAACTACTATGCTAAAATATAAAAGGAAATACTGGTAGTATGTTGTTTTAGTACTAACAAGGATCAATTTTCACATTTGTTTTTCTAAAATAATTATTAAAAGTAATAAAAAATTAATGAAACAATTTTATTATAATAAAAAGTCTGTACCAGTGATTGTAGTAGAACAGAACTGGAAAGAAACTTGAATCCTTGTTTCTTGAACATAGGTTTTTGTTTTGGAGTTCTTCTTAGCTTTTTACATACTGGCACCCCCTTAACCATTTTTGTTGTTTTTATTTCCTAGTGGAGATACATCGAGGCAAACAACTCACAGGGTGTTCCACTTTTAGCACAGCATTTCCAGGAACCATGTACCAGCATATAAAAATGCACAGAAGGATTCTTGGACATCTATCTGCTGTTTACTGTGTAGCATTTGATAGGACAGGACATAGAATCTTTACAGTGAGTTAACATTTTAAACTCCATTTGTTATCATCTGGAGCACTTTGGTGTTCACCAGAATCTTTTAAGAAGTCTTAAAAAATACATACATTCCATGTTTCCTTTCTCAGGATTTAGAGTCAGTAGCTCCAGTGTGGGCCCATAAATTTGCCTTTTAAAAAAATAGTTTTTACTGATTTCAGAGAGGAAGGGAGAGGGAGAGATAGAAACATCAATGATGGGAGAGAATCATTGATTGGCTGCCTTCTACACCTCACAGTGGGGATCAAGCCCGCAACTCAGGCATGTGTCCTGACCGGAAATTGAACTGTGATCTCCTGGTTCGCAGCTCGATGCTCAACCACTGAGCCATGCTGGCTGGGCAAATTTGCCTTTCTAAAAAAAATGTTTTTATTGAATTTAGAGAGATAGAAACATTGATGAGAAAAAAACACCAATCAGCCGCAATGGGTTTGGCTCAGTGGATAGAGCGTCGGCCTTAGGACTCAAGGGTCCCAGGTTCGATTCCGGTCAAGGGCATGTACCTTGGTTGCGGGCACATCCCCTGTAGGGGGTGTGCAGGAGGCTGCGGATCGATGTTTCTCTCTCATCTATGTTTCTAGCTCTCTATCCCTCTCCCTTCCTCTCTGTAAAAAATCAATAAAATATATTAAAAAAAAAACACAAAACACCAATCAGCTGCCTCCTGCATGACCCTATTGGGGATCAAGCCCGAAACCTGAGCATGTACCCTGACTGTGAATTGAACCCCAGTAACCTCTTGGTTCATGGGTCAGCGCTCAACCACTGACCTACACCAGCTGGGCTATACGTGCATTTTTATTTAGTTTCCCAAGTGATTCAGATGCAGATAGTCATGGCCTTGTGTGGTGGTTGTGAGACATTGATTTAGAGCAGTGAGTGGTGGTTGGGCATTATCGTCAAGGATGCTTATGCATTCCTAATACTTTTTAGCCCATTCTAGACCTACTCAGGTTAATTTCTACTATGTGTATTAACCAAAATCAAACCAAAATTCCTCCCACCAATATCTAGTTCTCTACAGGTGATTCATAATTCATATTCACATTGAGTACTCACCAATCCAGGGAAATTGATTACTTAAACACTGAAATATTGTTTTATAATTATTATAAAACTATATGTAACTATTTAGAATTTAATTTACATTTTTAATGTGTTAAGGGAAAATTAGGTTGGACTTCTTGTTGAAATTTTATTTCTCAGTTGTGAGATTCAGAGTAGATACTCTACTCAAATATTTATGGAATGGATAGATGTTGGCTGGTACTCTAAGTTTTAGACTCTGTTGTTTGGTTATTTAAAATGAGGGTGCTATTCCATTATTTTTAAGTTATTTTTGGGAACACTCTTGTATTTCAGCCTGTGAAATGTAGATCTGTCCTAACACTTACCAAGTTATTTAGCTTGATGTGAACTAAACTGACACTTAACCATTGTTATTGAAATAGGTGAGCCACGAACTTTTATTTTTTAATCCTCATCCAAGGATATTTTTTTCCATTGATTTTTTAAAAAAATACTTTTTTATTGCCCTGGCCGGTTTGGCTCAATGGATAGAGCATTGGCCTGCGGACTGAAGGGTCCCGAGTTCGATTCCGGTCAAGGGCACATGCCGGGGTTGTGGGCTCGATCCCTAGTGGGAGGGTGTGCAGGAGGCAGCCTATCAGTGATTCTCTCTCATCATTGATGTTTCTATCTCTCCCTCTCCATTCCTCTCTGAAATAAATAAAAATATATTTTAAAAAATACTTTTTTATTGATTTCAGAGAGGAAGGGAGAGGGAGAGATAGAAACATCAATGATGTGAGAGTCATTGATCGGCTGCCTCCTGCATGCCCTCTACTGGGGATTGAGCCCACAACCTAGATTTGTGCCCTGCCTGGGAAGCGAACCAGGACCTCCTGGTTCTCTCAGCCACTGAGTCACACCGGCTGGGCTCCATGGATTTTTACAGAGAGTAGAATGGAGGGAAGAAGGAAGGAGACAGATAAAGAGACAGAACCATCAATGTGAGAGAGAGACATGATAGGTTGCTTCCGGCATACACCCTGACTGGGAATTGAACCCGAAACTCTCCAGTGTGCAGGCTGACACTCTAACCACTGAGCAACACTTTCTGGGCGAGCCATGAACTTCTAGTTGGACTTATTACTTGGCTGAGAATTTTGGGAAGATAGTATTTATAATGCGATCTGATTCATAGAAATGAAAGCTTCACAATATCTTTAGGTAGATATTCTTCGGTTTGAAGAAAACACTTTATAAGTGTTCTCAGCATGAGTCTTGTAATCTACAGAGAATTCTACAGTTGGAAAGAGGAGGAGTTATAGATAACTTGAGGGACATGTAAATGGTACTCTTAAATGATGTGAAAGACTTCATATTAACATTTCTTTTGGAATTTTTTTTCTTAGGGTTCAGATGATTGTTTGGTGAAGATTTGGTCAACACACAATGGCCGCCTATTATCCACATTAAGAGGTCATTCTGCAGAAATTTCAGATATGGCAGTAAACTATGAGAATACAATGATTGCTGCAGGGAGCTGTGATAAAATAATTAGAGTGTGGTGCTTGAGAACTTGTGCCCCAGTTGCTGTGCTCCAAGGACACACAGGGTCAATTACATCTTTACAGGTAAACTCATGTTCATGGGCACATTTGTATACTGTCTTCTTTTCTTTAAAACTCTTTCTCTTTGGAGATAAGAAATAGTAAAATGCTTAGTAATTATGTTATCCATTTTAAATTTAGTAATCAAGAAAAAATACATAATTAATCATACTTCCATGAATCTTGGAAGGGTGATTTAATAAATATGTATTGTGGTTAGAGCTAATTTAAGTGCAGGCTTAATGGATGACTTACTGTTTCTTTTCAGTTTATGGTTGAACTAAATGAGTCAATTACAAACTGGTGAGAGGGTAATAGTTTTTCTACCTTAAAATTTGTCGGTTTTAATAAGCTAATTAAATTTGCCAAAGTATATTTAAACTCATTTTTAGTTCATATTCTAGAATTTAACCCTTTGCACTCGCTTGCTTTTTTCTCGATTCCTTTATTTAATGCTAACCGTGTCGAGTCACACTCGACATCCGAGTGCAAAAAGTTAAGTTTAAATAGTCACTTTCATCATTTAAACCCTTCGTTTTATATACTTGATGAGATGGAGATTGGAAGAAGCTTCTTTGAAGTCATAGGTTAAATCCTGCCTCCCTTACAAAGTATATAAAAATAACAAAACAGATTATAAACTATACTCTCTGAGATGTTATAATGATAAGTATGTGAATCATGTAAAAAAAATCACTAAAACCTGTTTTTCCTCTTTGTTTTCTGCTACTGGCAGTCCTGGCCTTTCTTTGCTAAGCTCCTTGTCTTGAATGTCTCATGAGGCAGCAAGTTGCATTTCTTTCTTCCTGGCTTTCCTCCCCATTCTGGGGGAAGGAAAGGTCTCGGTTAAGGTTCCTAGATTAATTGGATTGTTTGGATTGATTCTTGGCTCTTTATCTTACCTGCTTCCTTTCAATCAATATTATATATTGCCATCAGACAAATCTTTTTGTTGCCTTTAGTGTTTTATTTGATAACTACAGCTCTTACTTTGCTGTTATTGGGCCCAGATTCTCTACTCATTTCACCACCGCTTCCAAAAATGAACACTTTAGTCATATACGTCTTTCAATTGCTGCCATATACCATATTCTCTATCAAGTTTGTACTTTTGTTCACAATATTTCTTTGCCTAGTATGTGTTTCTTATTTTCTTTGTGTTTTCCTCTTCATCTTTTAGGCCTTCTTGGATATCTCTGGACCAAATCAAACTTCTTTCTCTAGCTTGTTTGTGTAGCACAGTTGATATTTTATTAAGTACAAATCTCAGTCCTATTCTAAAGTTACAGCATGATTTTTGCATTTTCTTATGTTTATGGGTTTTTAAAAAATGTTTAAATTGTCATTCACTTGGAATTTATCTTGCAGACAGTCTGGAGGATGGATCCAGCTTTTTTCCTCTATCGTTTATCCCTTTACCATTTATGCAGAGATTCATTGTTTGTCCAGCTGATTTGAGCTGGCACCTTTATCTTACTTAAGTCTTATATTAGGGTTCAATTTGGAGTTTATCTTTTTTCTACTGGTCGTTCTGTCAATGTAATTACTGTGGCCCATAGTTTTGATTATTGAGGCTTGGTGATGTGCTTTCAGATTGATAGGGCTAGGTCTTTACTTTTTCTTCGTAAAAGTTTTTCTGACTCTTCTTGTTTATTAGTTTTGAAAATAATCTTACTGAGATCACATTACATTTATAAGTTAATTTGAAATAGAATTTACTTTCTTTGTTGTTGTTTATCCTCACATGAAGATATTTTTTCCATTGATTTTTAGAGAGAGTGGAAGGGAGGGAGGGAGGGAGAAAGGCAGGGAGAGAGAGACACATTGATCAGCTGACTCCTGCATGTGCCCAACTTTGGCCCAGGATTGACCCTGCAACCCAGGTACATGTCCTTGACCAGGAATCGAACCCTTCAGTGCACAGGCTGCCGCTCTAACCACTTACTAACACCAGCCAGGGCAAGATAGACTTTTACTTTTTTATAGGTTATAGAGGCCCGGTGCACAAAATTTGTGCACGGGGCGGGGGGTGTCCCTCAGCCCAGCCTGGGCCCTCTCGCAGTCCAGGAGCCCTCGGGGGATGTCCAACTGCTGGCTTAGGCCCACTCCCCCTGGGAGCCGGCAGTCGGACATCCTTAGCACGGCTGCGGAGGCGGGAGATCGGGCCTAAGCTTGCACTCGCCAGCCATGAGCCTGGCTCAGGGCTTCTGGCTGAGTGGCGCCCCCCTGTGGGAGCACACTGACCACCAGAGGGCAGCTACTGTGTTGAGCGTCTGCCCCTGGTGGTCAGTGCACATCATAGCAACCGGTTGTTCTGCCGTTTGGTCGATTTGCATATTAGCCTTTTATTATATAGGATGTTTTCACTATAATAGTGTCACCTATTTTTTTGGATTTCTTATATTTTAGGGAGTCAGTTGATGTTAATTTTGAAAAACTTTAAACTCCAACATTCGTAGAAGCTCAGGAAACTGACTTGTATATGTTATTGTTTTTTAGTTTAGCCCAATGGCCAAAGGCTCTCAAAGATACATGGTTTCTACTGGTGCTGACGGGACAGTTTGTTTTTGGCAGTGGGATTTAGAATCTCTGAAATTTAGGTAAGTGACTTTGTTAGTATTAACGTATTCTTCTTTAATGTTGTTATGGTTTAGTCTAATGAAGTTTGGTTATAAAGAGAAATTATAGATTGTAGTTGGCTTTTTACTTTTGAACTTAATTTTTATTATAAACAGGATATGTGCCATATCAACTACTTACTGTTTACAATTTTCTATTTAAATAGTTGGATATGTAAGAGAAGCATAGCTATTCTATGTCAGTGGGCACATTTTTGTGAAAGAAAAAAAAACAGTATGTATGTGAAACATTTTGAAAAGTATTAGATACATAGAAATTTAGGCAGGGTCATTGAAGAATCAGAAGCCCTGGATTTTGGACCTGTGCTGTCCCAATACAGTACGTACTGGCCACATGTGACTATCAAGCACTTCATATGTGACTAGTGTAATTGAGGAACTGAATTAAATTAGATTTAAATATTGATACTTGATTTAGTTATTACAAAACTTGTCGGCATATTTCAAACCACTTGAGTATGTGAATTTAGTTTTTCAGCTCTAAGTTTTAAGAAAACTGAATATAGTATTTGATGAAAATGTTCAAATTGAGGTGTGTTTTAAGTGTTCATTATGCTCTGAAAGATTTCAAAGCATTAATGTGAAGGAAAGAATCTAAAGTTCTCATTAAAATATTACTAATGTTGTGATATATTGGATATATTGGGTTAAATGAAATAAAGTTAGTTTATTTCCTTTTACTTTTTAAAAAAAAAATATTTTTATTGATTTCAGAGAGGAAGGGAGAGGGAGAAACATCAATGATGAGAGAATCGTTGATCGACTGCCCCCTGTATGCTCCCTACTGGGGATCGAGCCTGCAACCCGGGCATGTGCCTTTGACCGTAATCAAACTTGGGACCCTTATGTCTGCAGGCTGACGCTCTATCCACTGAGTTAAACCAGCTAGGGCTCCTTTTACTTTTAATGTGACTTCTGAAAAATTTAAAGTTATACGTGTTGCTTGCATTTCATTTTTGTTGGACAGTCTATACCTGCTGGTTTTATGCTCTGCGCTGCAGCCTTGATAATGGGATCATTTAAACTCTCTGAGCTGCAGTCACCTCAGTGACGAGATGGGGTTAGTAGGCCTGCTCTGTCTGTGCAGTAGGATCAGTGTGAAGATGGGGATTGAACAGTCTTCTAAAACCCATGTAGCTGTAATAGCATATGTGGAAATACTTGGCATACTGTGAGGCACTATAGAATAACATCATAATATTTAAAGTTAGTTTAAAGTCAATATTTAAACCATGTTAACACGTATAACTAATGTATTTTAAAACATCTTTTATAGTGCACGTCCCTTGAAGTTTACTGAAAAGCCCAGACCAGGCGTTCAGATGCTTTGTTCTTCTTTTAGTGTTGGTAAGCACTTCTTTCAGTTTAACTTTAGCATTTATTGAATGACCGCTTAGGCTAAAAGCCTTATCAGACAGATGGTAAATGACTTTGTTCATTTCTTTAGGTTTAATCTGTGATGTTCATTTCATTAGCCACCTTCTTGTCTTTACTCCCCCATTCTGCCTTTTTATGATGTTGAGTAGTAATCAAGAGTCAGTGGTAGAAGAGGAAGCTCTAGGAGTTCACATCAGTGATTTCTGAGTCACGTGCCCCAGGTGTATGATATATCAAAATTGTGATTTTCCTTAGGCTAAATGGCATATTTTTGGTGGTTTAAATTTGTTTTCCACACATCTTGGTGAAATAATTCCCCATTTTCTTTTCTTCCACAGTGAACTTGTGTGCTAACCTTTCTATTTAGGAGAGGTCAAGGACGTTTTCCCTATAAAAGTCTGAAAACTTCAGCAAGTGAACTTTATATTCCATAGTTAGGTTTAGGTATGTAAAGTTGTCTAGAAAGCAGAGCCCCTTTTGCCAAACATATTTTAGAGCAGCAGCACTTAAGGTCGTTGCCACAACTAATAAAATGGGGCAATAACAAACATTTCCATATTGAATTAACTTTTAAAAATTAAAGCCCCATCTGATTTTCCCCCCAGCACCATCAAGTAATTCTTTCACTCCAGCTGGGTTCCCTACAATTGAACCCAGTTCAGATACTATCTACCTAGAGCAGCGGTGGGGAACTTCTGGCCCTCTGGCCATATAAGGCCCACGAAATCATTTGGTCGTCGGCCTTGCCAAGGCATTAGGGGTGAGTTAATTAAATGCTTACCACATATAGCAGGCTCATTTTTAAGTTGATAATTTTGTATGGCCTGTGAATGATGTTATAATTATCTGTCATAATTATTGACAGAAAAAAGGTGTTCCTCACCCCTGACTTAGAGAATAGTGAGATGCCACAGGTTATGGGCTCAGTCCTACATGATTCTCCCTCTCCCCATCTCACTTGTGCTTCTGACCTCCTGAGTATTGTCATGAACTCCTCGTAAGCTCTCTGAAATCTGTCCTTTTGGGTTTTTATGGAGGCTTCCTTACACAGACGTAATTGAATAAACCGGTGACTAGGGCGATTGATTAAACTCCCATTCCCTCCCCAGAGCTTGGTTCTCCTGGCAATCAACCCCCCTCCCCTTCCTCCTTAGGTGCTTGCTAAGTCACTTTGTTAATATAAACTCTGTTGTGGTTGAAATGGGTTTAAGACTATTAAGATACCTTTATCACTTTTGTCACTTAAGAAATTCCAAAGGTTTTAGGAGCTCTGTGCCATAAATGGGGATGAAGAGCAAATATATATTTCATGTTATAAACCTAATTTCACAATGCTATATTAATTTTAAAATGTCTTTATATAGTGAATTGGAAAATGGATCTATTGAAATAAACTTTTGGGATAAGAGATCTTGCTTAATTCGGTATAGAAATTTGGTTTGTGCAGATATTTGTTATAAACTGGATTTTTAAACCTTAACATTTTTATTTCAGGTGGTATGTTTTTAGCCACTGGTAGTACCGATCATGTAATCAGAATGTACTTTTTGGGTTTTGAAGCACCTGAAAAAATCGCAGAACTTGAAAGCCACACTGTAAGTATTCATGTTTTAAAATTCTGTAGATTAATTTTAGTAATATTCCTATTGGTATATAGTCAAATATTGCTGACAAAGAGAGAGAAGGATTTTTTTAAAAACTGAATTCATTGGGTTAAGATTTTAACTTAATTGTAGGAGGAATTGTATTTAAATATCCTCACCCGAGGATATTTTTTCCATTAATTTTTAGAGAGAGTGGAAGAGAGGGAAGGAGAGAGGAAGGGAAGAGAGAGAGTGGGAGGGAGGGAGAGGGAGGGAGGGAGGGAGGGAGGGAAGGAGAGAGGGAGGGAAACATTGATGTGAGAGAAACACATCGTTTGGTTGCCTCCAGTACACACTCCACCTGGGGTAGGAATCAAACACAAGACCCTTCAATATGCAGGCTGATGCTCCAACCACTGAGCAACACTGGCCAGGACTAAGTCAGAATCTTGATTATGACAGTTGATTTGAGTATGTTAGGTTCAAATGGGCCTATTTATTTTAACCCAGTTCCTGAAATCAGAATGTTATTTTATTAATGTACTAGAGGCCCAGTGCATGAAAATTCATGCACTGGGGGGTTGGAGGTCCCTCAACCCGGCCTGCTCTCTCTCACAGTCCAGGAGCCCTCAGGGGATGTCCCACTGAGACAGCTAAGCCACAGTCTGGCCTCCCTCTGCAGGAGGCAACTGGACTGATCAGGGGAAGGCGCCGCCCCTATCACCCTGCCTCTGCTGCCACTGCTGGCCACAGCAGCTGCTTGTCCTCGGCTTTTGCAGCAACCACGGCTGCCTGCCTGCCTTTGGCCCTCGACCCTCGCAGCCACTGTGGCTTTGTCTGGAAGGACGTTCAGCTGTCCGGTCTAATTAGCATATTATGCTTTTATTATTATAGATAACTCAGTATTCTGGATTATTGGTTTTAGTAGTCAAGTTGAGTTTTCTCCTAAATTAAGTTTTGTGAGCTTATTCGATAAACATATATTCAAGTCACTTTAAAAGAAAAAAAAGCCCCAGCTGGGTGGCTTGGTTGGAGTATTGTCCTGTGCACCAAAAGGGTTGTGGGGTTCAATTCCCAGTCAGGGTACGCACCTAGGTTGTAAGTTCGAACCCTGATCTGGGCATGTGTGGGAGGCAACTGATTGATGTTCCCCTCTTTCTCTCCCTTCCGCTCTCCCTCTCTCTTTCCTTCTCCCTTTACCCGCCTCTAAAAGCAATTAAAAAAAAAAAAAAAGTCCTTGGGCCCTGGCTGGTGTTGCTCAGTGGATAGAGTGTTGGCTCTCTCAGCAAAGGGTCTTGGGTTTGATTTCCAGTCAAGGGCACGTACCAGGGTTGCAGTTTCAATCCCTCGTCCTGGTCAAGGTGTGTGCGGGAGGCGACCAGTTGATGTCTCTCTCTCACATTGATGTTCATCTCTCTCTCTCTTTCCCCATCCCTCCCTTCCTTCCACTCTCTCTAAGAGTCAGTGGGAAAATACTCTCTAGTGAGGATTAACAAACAAAAAACCTTGGAGAGGATTAAACTTTTTTTTTTTTGCATATAAGTAATCATAAAATATCATATTCAGTCGTGTTTTCAGGTGCTTAAACTTCTATATTTTGACTTTATACAGATGTCAGTTTCTATGCAGATATTTGACTGCATGTGCCTGTCTTTGAGGCAAGAGGGTGTTAGTAGTCCTGTTAGATTCGTAAAGAGTCTTTGTACTTAAATGTGTGATTCATGTTTGAATGAGAGGCCAAGCAGCATAAGTGCGAATCTCTTGCTTTAAACCAAATGTGCTTCGAGCTCTAAAACTGTTTTGTTCTTTTTGTTTGATTATAAACTATGCTGATGATGACATGTGTTTGTTTTTTTGCCCTGATTTAGGATAAAGTTGATAGTATCCAATTTTGTAACAATGGTGATCGGTAAGTGTGTTTTTATTTCTGGGTATGTATTTAGGTATATAGCTAATGTGTCACTTTGTATATTGCAGGTACTTATTAGTAAATAAATACATAGGTGGGCAAAAGTAGGTTTACAGTGGTTCATCTGGAAAAGATATGCAGGCTATGCTGCTTATTACAATAGCTGTGTTAGCTCTGTTTCCTGTACTCACAATTCTAAGCCTACGTTTGCCAACCCCTGTATGAATGAAGTGTCTGGGGCAGTGGGAAACACATGAAATACAAGTTTTCTGCTGTCTCCTGTGACCAAATGTAGGTCTCCTTTAGCTTACATCAGCTAATTTTTTTTTCTTTCTAGACTGCATGAGGGTTGCTACCATAATGAGATCTTTAAAAAAACCTAGGAAGGACATGAGTCCTATAGCAGTCTTGTTTTAATCATGTCTTTTATTTTCTATATTCTGAACATCAGCTAAATTTTTGATTTACAGAAAAATTAGGTGAAATTTCTTGTTTGAGTAGTTAAATCTTTTCTCATCAATGACTGTGCTGTATCCTGCAATGAAATTATCACTTAAATTATATATATTTTTGTGATTCCCAATGTTTCTCAAGTGCCTTTCCTAATCTGCAGTTTTTAACACGTGTTAAAAGATTATTTTTGCACAGTTGCCAGCATGAATTAATTTGAGTTTAGAATTAAGATGCTTAGAATGGAGCTTTTGCTCCTACTAATTTTCCCACATGGCCTTTATTTTTCCTATTTTTCCCCTCCAGGTGCTATTGTCTTCTCAAAACTCAGTCTTTTTGACAAGCTATTGATTGAGTTTGAAATGTGCTTTACTTCATAGAGCCAGGCAAATCCCAGCAACACAGATTTTTTTCAGTTTAGCTTTGTCTTCTGACTTAACACCTATAGATTTATCTGTAGTCAAGATAGCCATGTTAAAATTTATTTTTGCTTTGATTTTAACTGTAGCTGTTGGTGGCATGTATATGAGTGTGAGGTCTCTTATGTATATTTTAAGGTTTTTAAGTGGTAGCAGAGATGGAACAGCACGGATTTGGAGATTTGAGCAGTTAGAGTGGAGAAGCATTTTATTGGATATGGCTACTAGAATCTCAGGGTAAGTTGAGATGTTTTGTTGTAAATAGGTACATCGTAAGTACTTGGTCTCTCTCTGGTTTGTTGATTGCTTTGTTCAGGGGACTGGACAAAGTCCTGTTCTGAAGAGCTACAATCGAAGTGAATGGCTACTCCTGCATGTCTGATATAGATACTTAAATCTCATGTAGCCAAAAGAATGTGTTCTTAACATTTATGTAAGAAAGAACAACATATTTATTCTACTGTTTCTCAAAGCATTGACTTTCTCTTAGGTATTACATTTAAAACCACCTATAATTTTTTGTGCCAAAACCGGTTTGGCTCGGTGGATAGAGCATCGGTCTGCGGACTGAAGGGTCCCAGGTTCAATTCCAGTCAAGGGCATGTACATTGGTTTCGGGCACATCCCCAGTAGGGGGTGTGCAGGAGGCAGCTGGTCGATGTTTCTCTCACATCGATGTTTCTAGCTCTCTTATCCCTCTCCTTTCCTTTCTGTGAAAAATCAATGAAGTATATCTTAAAAAAAAAAAATAAGCCGAAACCGGTTTGGCTCAGTGGATGGAGCGTCGGTCTGCGGACTGAAAGGTCCCGGGTTCGATTCCGGTCAAGGGCATGTACATTGGTTGCGGGCACATCCCCGGTAGGGGGTGTGCAGGAGGCAGCTGGTCGATGTTTCTCTCTCATCGATGTTTCTAGCTCTCTATCCCTCTCCCTTCCTCTCTGTAAAAAAATCAATAAAATATATTTAAAAAAATAAAATAAAAATAAAAAATAAAACCACCTATAATTTAAAAAAAATATTTTTATTGATTTTAGAGAGGGAGAGAGAGAAACATCAATGATGAGAATCATTTATTGGCTCCCTCCTGCATGCCCCCTACTGGGGATTGAGCTCACAACACAGGCATGTGCCTTGACTGGTTCATAGATTGACACTCAGCCACACTAGCTAGGTCACCTATAATTTTAAAAAATTATAGAAATATCTCAGGCGTGCCCTGGCTGGGTAGCTCGTTTGTTAGATCGTCATCCCTATATGCCACGGTTGCAGGTTTGATCCCCTGTCTGGGCATATACGAAAATCAACCAATGAATGCATAAATAAGTAGAACAAGAAAATCCATCTTCCTCCCTCCCTCTCCCTCCCTCTCCATTCTTCTCCCTCTCTCTCCTTCCCTCCCACTTCCTTTCTCTAAAACTTTTTCTGCCAAGGGCCATTTGGATATTTATAATACAATTCTCAGGTCATACAAAATTATCAACTTAAAAATTAGCCTCCTATATTTGGTCAAATATTTAATTAACCTACCCCTAATGCCTTGGCAGGGCCAGACCAAATGATTTCTCAGGCCTTATATGGCCCATAGGCGGACGTTCCCCACCCCTGCTTTAAAATCAATGGAAAAAAAACAATACCCAAACAACTCAGGCATATCATGCACAAATTTTACTTTTCTGTAGATAAGATTTTTGGAATTTTAAAAAAATCGCTATAGTAGGGGGTGGGTGGAGGGGGACAATATAGTCAGTTTCTCTGACTATATTTTACAGAGATACTTCGCATATCACTTTCATAAAGGCTGTAGTGCATTGCAGACATATGTATCAAAGACTGTTCGTACCATGGGGCCCATAGGAACAGTTTACAGGGGACTATAAAGAGATGAGTACAGTCTTGTTTACAGTTCAGCAAATTGAGTGTCTGTCAAGCACTTTTCTAGAAATTGGAAATGAAGATGAAAGTGCCCAAAAGTCGGCCTTTATTTAGTCTGCTTCTGAATCATCCTCTTTTACTTCGGGTTTTGCCCTAATCTGTTTGTAGATAATCTGTTAAGGGTCACATCTGTTGGACCCTCTATAGAGTTGGCAAGGGAAGGACGTGAACTTAATTTTTGTACAGATAAGGAATTGTATACACACTGTATATAGTCTACCATCCCAGTAAATTTACACATTGTGTATTTTTTCCTTAGGGACTTAACCTCCGAAGAGGAAAGGTTTATGAAACCCAAAGTAACAATGATAGCTTGGAATCAGAATGATAGCATTGTTGTCACAGCTGTGAATGATCATGTCCTCAAAGTGTGGAATTCTTATACTGGACAGCTGCTTCATAACTTGTTGGTAGGTAGTTCTTATTCTCCAATTAAATAAAAGGGTAATATGCAAATAGACCGAATGGCAGAACAACCAATCAAAGTGTAATATGCTAATGATATGCTAAGGCTGCTCAACTGCTCGCTATGATGTGCACTGACCACCAGGGGGCAGACAGTCAGTTGGTCGACCAGTTGCTATGACGTGCACTGACCACCAGGGGGCAGATGCTCCGACCAGTAGGTTAGCTTGCTGCTGGGGTCTGGCTGATAGGGACTGAGCAAGATGGGCAGGACATGCCCTGGAGCCCTCCCTCGGGCCCTCCCTGGCCCAATCGTGCACTGCTGGGGTCCCTCAGCCTGGCCTTCGTCCTCTCGCAATCTGGGACCCCTGGGGGGATGTTGGAGAGCCGGTTTTAGCCTGATTCCGCAGGCCACTCCCCTTGGGAGGGTGCCAGATGCAGGGCTCGTGGCTGGCGAGCACTGCAAGCCTCTCCCGATTGGGACTGATTGGGTGTGAGCCCGCGGCAGGCACAGTGGGGCCGCCGGGATGAGCGGGAGCGGCAGGTAGGAGCTGCAGGTGGCGTTGGATTGTGGGTTTCACCTGATCCCTGCAGACCACCCAGAGGGACCCCACCCGTGCACGAATTCGTGCACCGGGCCTCTAGTTAAATATAACAAATCATGATGTTTTGAACTATAATTTTATTTTTAAAGCTATGGAATCAATATATCAAGAAACAATAAACATGTTTCTTTGATTTATATTATCAAATAAATAGAAATTTGTATATATACTGATATAAATTACTGTAATACATTTTTAAAAAGCCCTTATATACTAACAAATGGATTTTTAATTAGAAACTTACAACTTGCAACCCCCCCTCCTTAACTGTATGACTTTGTTGACTACAGGGACATGCGGATGAAGTGTTTGTTTTGGAAACACATCCCTTTGATTCCAGAATTATGTTATCTGCAGGACACGATGGCAGCATATTTATATGGGATGTTACAAAAGGCACCAAGATGAAACATTACTTTAATATGGTACGTGAAGTTTAGGGTGTCTTCATGCATGCTTGCATTTGTTTCCAGTACTTAGATTGTAAAGTTCAGCCAGAACCAGATCTGCATGTTTTGGCAGTTTATACTTCTAAAAATCAGGGTATTAAAACCTCATAAATATCTGACAGCCATACATACATACATGAAATTCTCTGTATAACTGTTCACATAAGGGAAAGATTTTCCAAAGTTATCTATTGAACTTTGTGTGTATAAGTGAATGTGTCTCTGGGTTTAAATTGGCAAAATTACGGTAATTATCACAACTTGAGACGTCACATGCAGCATTACAAATTTTGCATGGCAGTCAGTCATATTAGTAGAAAGTTTAAACTCCAGGAAAGTGTTGATTTTAGTTAATCACACTTTATTAATCTCTCATTATTTACCTTACAGATTATTAGTCAATAACCTCTTGTTACAAGGTAAAAGTTTATGGAGGTGCTTGTCATTTACATAGCAGAAATAAAACCTTCACTTTGGATTGGTTTATGATCCTTCAGTCATTTTGAGAATTAAGTTTTAGAACATCTTTCAAGATTTATTTTAGGCTAGTGGTATCCAAAGTGAATTTTAGCCTTGAGCTGGTGGCTCAGTTGGTTGGAGCATTGTCCCGTACACCAAAAGGTGGCAGATTCAATTCCTGGCCAGGGCACATACCCAAGTTTAGGGTTGGATCCCCCGTTGGGGCGCTTGTGGGAGGCAACCAGTTGATGTTTCTCTCTCACATCTGTTTCTCTCTTTTCCTCCCTCCCTCGCTCCCTCCCTCCTGCCCCTTCCCCCTTCCTCTCTCTAAAATAAAATTTTTTTAAAAGTTAATTTTATTTCCTGGTAATAAAAATTGACATGCTGAATGAAAAATTTGTCTTAAAATTTTTTTTCTAGAAGTGATATCAACACAAAATTAATATAGCAAAGCACTTGCATAAACTTGGTCATAACTTTGTTTCTTTGTTAGCATGGGCCAAACTTTTATTCAGCTAATGAATGTGGCTTTTTTCCTCTGTGTTTCCTAGATTGAAGGACAAGGGCATGGAGCTGTGTTTGATTGTAAGTTTTCACAAGATGGACAGCATTTTGCCTGTACGGACTCTCATGGGCACCTTCTAATATTTGGTTTTGGATGCAGCAAGCCATATGAAAAGGTCATTTTAAGTATTTTCTTACAGCGTGCAAATTAAGTAGTTCTGAAGGATATTTTGAAAATAGGGTGTTAATTTCATTGTTTTTTCTAATTATAATTAACTGCTTAGTATTTGTTTTCTTCTAACATGTATAAACTTCAAAATGTCAATCTGTAAACTTCCTTTTTCTACTTTTTTTTTGTTTAAACTTCCCTTTTCTAGATTCCTGAACAGATGTTCTTCCATACTGACTATCGACCACTGATTAGAGATTCTAATAATTATGTCTTAGATGAGCAAACTCAGCAGGCTCCTCACCTTATGCCTCCACCATTCTTGGTAGATGTAGATGGAAATCCTCATCCAACTAAGTATCAGAGATTAGTACCAGGCCGAGAAAATTCTGCAGATGAACATTTGGTTCCACAGCTTGGCTATGTGGCAACAAGTAAGTGCAAAGCCCTTTTTAATGTAATGTTGATCATTTATCTCTAGATACATATTATTGTTTTGAACCACTTGAGGCTTAAGTTCTGGATCTCATGTTCATTTACCCAGAAATATTTTAATATGTATTTCCTAAGAACAAAGACATTCTTTATGTAATCATAAACAATAATTTAAATCAATTTTTGTCTGTTACTTTAATGCCTGTTACAGCTTTTTAAAAAATATATATTTTTATTGATTTCAGAGAGGAAGGGAGAGGGAGAGAGAGATAGAAACATCAGTGATGAGAGGGAATCATTTATCGGCCGCCTCCTGCACACCCTCCACCGGGGACTAAGCCTGCAACCTGGGCATGTGCCCTTGACTGGAATTGAATCTGGGACCCTTCAGTCCACAGGTCGACGCTCTATCCACTGAGCCAAACCAGCTAGGGTGCTAATGTAATTTTAATTGTAGACGTTCCCCCATTTGTGTAAATTATGATTTTGTTGACAATATTGAATTTGCAGGTGATGGAGAGGTAATTGAACAAATTATAAGCCTACAAACTAATGATAATGGTGAAGGAAGCCCAGAGCCCAGTGTTCTTGATGGAATGATAAGACAGTTGCAGCAGCAGCAAGATGAGAGGATGGGAGCTGGTCAGGATAATATTCCAAATGTACTTCCAAATGGGGAAGAAACACCACGAAGAGGTAATAAATAATGAGATATATTTTGCCTTAATATGGCTGATTGAAAGTGAAGCGTAAATGAAGTCATTGTCAGGTACATATTATGTGAAAAACTTGAAGTTAGCATGGTATTTTTTCAATTTAAGTATTAATCTGTAGGTACCTTTATTAGGTATAAAGTTGATGTGCTAACAAAACCTTTTTTTAAAAAAAATATATATTTTATTGATTTTTTACAGAGAGGAAGGGAGAGGGACAGAGAGCCAGAAACATCGATGAGAGAGAAACATCCATCAGCTGCCTCCTGCACACCCCCCACTGGGGATGTGCCCTCAACCAAGGTACATGCCCTTGACCAGAATAGAACCTGGGACCTTTCAGTCCGCAGGCCAACGCTCTATCCACTGAGCTAAACCGGTTTTGGCACAAAACATTTCTTTTAAACCAATATTTCTACTTGTCTGTTGGAGAATTTGCTCTTTTTTTTCTTATGTAGACTCTTATAATTTTAATTAATTATTGTATTTTAATCCTCACCCAAGGATATGTTGTTTTAAAAATTGATTTGGTTGATTTGAGAGAGAGCAACATTGATCAGTTGCCTCCCACATGTGCCCCGACTGGGAATTGAACCCAAAATCTGGCTTGTGCCCTGACCAGGAATCGAATCTACAACCTTTCGGTGTTATGGGCGATGCTCCAGCCAACTGAACCACTCATCCAAGGCTAATTTTTATTTTGTAATGGCAAAATAATTAATTTCATAGAAATCTACTCTGAAAAAATTAATTTATAGCTAGTAAAGGCATTTATTTTGTTTGTAGAAGGAAACTTTAAATATATTTGCCAAGTGTACTTTATTTCTTATCTCTTTATTATTCAGTGCTGACCTCTGTGCTGAACTACATGATATAAAAATCAGGCTGCCCCAAAGAGTCACTGCACGCAGGGTAATCTTGGTGAAAGATGGCATTGGCATATGCAGATCCTGCTAGGATCAATTTATATTTTGTCTTTACCATCTTTGTAGTGTTTGGACCACTGGGTGTTTTTTTTTTAGGGGGGGAAGGTTGGGGGATCTGTTTCTCGTTCATAGCTGTGTATCTGACATAGGCCCAAGGTGTTATTTCCCATGTGGACATTACACCCAAGCCTTTAGATTACTGATTTGCACAACTTGTCAGGCTGCCACAGTTTCAGCTCGTGATCTTCATTTAGTGTCCTCTTTGTTTCTAGCCCAAGGTGATCTGCAAGTTCCATGATTCATTTAAAACTTTTGGGGATGTCATGCTATTCGTGGACTAGGACTCTGATAAATACTAATGAGGAATTAAGGTTTATTTCTCTGAAATTTATAGCATAAGTCTTTATATCTTCCAATGTTTTATTTTGAAAAATCAATCCTGTAGTAAAGTTTCAGGCATATTACTATGAATACCCATATATCTTTCACCTAGATTTATTTTTTGTAATCCTCACCCAAAGGTATTTTCCCATTGATTTTTAGAGAGAGGGAAGAGAAAGGGAGAGACAGAGAGAAATACCAATGGGAGAGAAACACATTGGTTGCCTCTTGCAGGAGCCCCGACCAGGGCCTGAGCCGTGGAGGAGCCTGCAATGGAGGTACATGCCCTTGACCGGAATTGAATCTGGGACCCTTTGATCCGCAAGCTGACACTCTCTCCACTGAGCAAAACTGGCTAGGGCTTTCACCTAGATTTTATCATTTTGCTACATTCACTTTATCCCTTTTTGTGTACATTCACAGTCAGTGCCTATCTCTTTTTCATGTATTTTCTAAACTGCATTAGAGTAAGTTGGAGACATTGTGACACTATATCTTTTAATGTTTCTTCCTATATATTCCAAGAACAGAATATTCATTTATATAATCATTATACAGTGACCACAATCAACAAACTTTGTTGATCACAATACTACTATCTAATGTGAAGTCTTTTTTTTTAAAAGTATGTTTTTATTGATTTCAGAGAGGAAGGGAGTGAGAGATAGAAACATCAATGATGAGAGAGAAACAATTAATTCTTATGTCTCTTTTAATCTAGAACAGATTCCTCATGGCACTACTTTAGTTCAGGCCTGTGTTACAGAATTGCACTCAATTTGAATTTGTCTGATTATCACATGATTGGATTCAGGAAACATTTTAGGCTAGAATACTATATGGGTGGTGCTGTGTTCTTAGTGCATCAGAGCAAGAGGCACAGATACATGTGTGTTGTTCTGCATCTTTTTTCCTTAACAGTGTATTCTAGAAATCACTCCATATCCATGCGCAGAACTCATCTTTTCATACCTTCATGTACTCCATCGTGTGGAATAATCAGTCTTTGTGATTAATCATGTTATGGCCATTTAAGTTATTTCTAATTCTTGCCATTACAAGTAATGTGATAAAAACTTGTGCCAATGTTTTGTTCAGATGGTTGGAGAGCTAATACTATGACCTGGGCAGTTAATGTAGAGTTTATTTTGACTTTTCAATTAAAAAAAGGTTGAAGCATCAGTACATTTTAATATAAATGTTTAATGCCATTTTAGTGGGTGAACCAATTTAATGCAAAGTGGTTCATTTCATAGGTAAACAGAATGCTGTGTGTAGAAGAATGCCGAAGTTGTGCTTACTCAAGTGGATTTTACCCTATGCCAGAAGAGCAGCGTAGCTTGAGTAGAATGTGTAGCCTCCCTCAGGAAAGGCATAGCCCCCAGTTTCTCTGTTGCATTAGTAGGCGGAACCTCTTCACTCTGTTTTAAGAAAACCAGCACTTTGCCTGGGACTCCCTCCTCCCTCAGACAGGTCTCCATCCTCTGTGACTTCCAGCTCCTGGGAGGTTGTCTTGCCTCCTGTGCCCCGCTGATCAGCTCTGCACAGGCTCAGAGCTCACTGTTGTCTGTATTGCCCTGTTACCACTCACGCAGCTCCAGTTCAAGTGCTGACAGCATTTTCCCACTTTGCAGATTTGTGGATTTTTAATACCCACTCTGGCAGCTGCCTACCGGAATGGCTCAGATTATCTTTGAGGTTGCAATTAATGTTGTTAGAGCTCTTGTTACAAAGCCACTGCAGTTTGAGGAGTCTGTCTTCAATGCTTATTTTTCCAAAAAGATGTGTTTAGTGTGTGGTTTGAAGAAGACAAGGTTTTTAGAATGCAAATATAATGTTATAATAGAAATGCCTATACATTAAAGAACTTCAGAAAGTCTAGTAAAAATGGAAATTGAGATTGATAGTTAATGTTTGTTCTATAGTCTACATTTTGATCTCAGTCTCATGAGGATTCTTTTTTCCAGAGTTATCTTTAGTAGATCTTTATTTTTGGTTTCTATCTCAGAAGGAATGCTTATTATGTGTTAAATGCATATACATTGAACTTTGTTTTGGAATCATTTCTTGACAATTTTCCCCTAGGTTTTAGAAGACTAAGCTTAGACATCCAGTCCCCTCCAAATATTGGTCTGCGTCGTAGTGGACAAGTAGAAGGTGTTCGCCAGATGCATCAGAACGCTCCCCGTAGTCAGATTGCTACAGAGCGGGACCTGCAGGCGTGGAAACGGAGAGTGGTTGTACCAGAGGTACCACTAGGCATATTTAGGTTTGTTTTAGGATATCTATTAATATTGTTTTTATATATGAAAATATATCTATGTGGTTATTTGCATATCTTAATCCATTAGTGGTGCAAATAATCATATAAATATATTTTAGTAATGGGTTGGAGTCTATTTTAGTTGTGGTAAGAAAATGTCAGACTTGTTCTCTAACTCTTTACTATGGTAAATTTTTTTTATAGCCAATCTTATTTCATCTACACAAATATCCACTTTCTTTTCTTCAGCATTATTTTGAAATCGTAAACATCATTTTGTTGAAAGCATGTCAGTATGTATTTCTAAATGATAAGAAATTGTCTTAAATATAACTATATGCTATCATTATCTTAAAAACAACAAACAGTTCTTCAGTAGAACTAAATAGTATTTAAATTTCCAATTGTCTCAGATGTCATAAATGTTTTTAGTTCTTTTGTAAGATTTATTTCATTAGTGGTAATAATTTTGTGAGGAGGGTCACAATGTGCGTGTGCTCACACACACATTTGTGATGTTAGCAGGCATTTATGCTAACTGCTTAGATTTATTAATTCATTAGGGTTTATAAAATAGTGATAATTCAACTCTATGAAGTCTTCATTTATTCCCTTGGATAACTTCTAAGAAAGAATTTTCTCAAATCTAACATTTGGTTATCCAGTAGTAAAGTTCGTATATAAAAGACAAGATGGATGCTCGATTACTTGTCTTCAAAATTAAGATTTATTCCCTGTTATCTTCCAGTAATGACCCAATTTGTGTGTGTTTGTCACTGTGTAAATCAAGCTGCTGTGATTCAGCTTATTTCTAATATCCCTTATTGCTACTTAAATTGTCCAGTCTTTGACCAGTGGGGCCTCTTCAACTTGGCTCCTGAGTCCTTTTGAAATGATTGTAGTAGCCTTTCATTGTGTCCTTGCTGTTAGGCATGGCAAGGTGTTACAGGTTCATCTTGCGAATTTCTTGAGCTAGACCTGGGCTTAGTCTTTTTTCTTGTGCAGCTCCATTTTCTTTTAGTGGGAAGTGATATTTCATAATTAGATTCTGGGCAGTACGGTCTTCCTTGCTACTGAGTTTTTGAAACGGAGGCAGCAAATACTGTTCTCATTAGTATCTAAAATTTTTCAGTATTTTGTCATGTTTGTGTCTCCAAATCACAATTACCTTGAAGATAATCTTGTAAAAGTGAAAAATTTAGATCAGTGATTCCCAACATGGGACACATGCCCCACAGGGGGGCAATTTGAGAATGAATTATTAACAGTGAATTTTTTGCATTTCTATGGTCCTAGGGGCCGCATATACAGTATATAACTATATATTGTGACATATTTATGCATTTCAGTTCTCTATTATATGTATTGAAACTTTATTTGCTATTTTTTCATATCACTTCATATTTTTGTTTTTTTGTAACAATATCTTAAGTGATTTCTTCCTCAGTACTTCAGCTGTCTTTTCGTTCTTTTATTTTTCTCTTTCATGGATACCGTGTTCTTTGGAAGCTTGTTCAGACCAAGTTAATGGCCTTTTTGGCTTCCTCCATGTGAATAGGAGTTCACTTTTTGAATAATAAGAATTATATGTCACAGGGAGGGCATCAGGATTTCAGAGATGCTTAGGGTGGGGCATGACCAAAAAAAGGTTGGGAACCACTGATTTAGATAACAGATAAAAATGTGAGAAGAGAAACAACCCTGCTCTGCAGAAAGGTGAGCACACAGTGTTGCTTCCCAGTAGAGGAATCTTTTTTGGGGCTCGAGTTCAGGCATATAGTTTGTGTTTATCCAATAATAGTAGAAATTCTGTTCATTCTAAAATCTTTTGTTAGCTGAGTGATATTAGTGATTCATTAGGCATGGAATGCACACAAACAATACTTTTGAAGGCTAGAGTGTGCCTTTGTTTTATTATTGATTGAGAATGAAATATATGCAGTGTTTTGTAAAAAACAGATGGGGTAGGTAGGAATTTAATTTGGCTGCAAATTAATTGCTTAAATACACATAAAAGTGGTAAAATTAACAATTTATAAAGGCTTGAGTCTAATACAGAATTCCCCTGTGGATAAAATAATATTCCACTGTAATTTGAGCATGGGCTACAGTTGAACCTTGAGAAAGTAATTTTCTTAGAAATCCGTTTTTGCCCTTACGTTTGTGCTTATACTCATTTGAGTGTCCAGTTATGTCTTGGAGGATGGCCAAGATGTCAGTTTTGAATCTTTTCTGGTGGGGTTTTAAAGTAAACAAAAACAAAGCTGTGTGTTTTCAGTAATGTTCAACTTGGAGAATGAGGACAGTCATTCATTCTCTAACTGTGGAGAAGGGAAATAATGGTCAGTACCATCCTCATGGTAAAGGCCCCTTGCTTTGAAGTTGGTCACAGTAACATTATAATGCTTCTTTTGTATCATGCAAGTAAAATATAGGTGATTAGAAGTAGTAACATTCTATTCCGTTTTCTACAAATTACAAAACATTTTAAATGGTTTGGAGGAGGATTCTGCTCTTATTTTTTCTTTAGAGAAAGGAATTTTAATCTTGGAAAATTATAGGGACACTTTGAGTTACTAATTTGAGAGATCCTGTTTGAATTGGTCCTAATAGAGCCAATCAGAATACAAACAAATGGCCATTTCTCTGTAAAATATGAAAAATAGGACTTCCTAGCTGCTCCTGAGATTTTATTTATAATCATATTAAATTTCTAACATATAAAGTATAGCTTGACTTAAGTTTTGCTATAACCTTAGATAATTTCTTGTGTAAACTTAAAAGGTATAGAAGCTTATGATTTCTAGAATCATGATGATTATTATTTCCTGTTAATATCCTCTGCTTATTCATCGGTTCACTAACTAATATAACTGGATAATTAAATTTGTAGGAAGTTGGAAGACTTTAGAATAGAGAAAGGTGAAGAGGAAAGAAATCTTTATGTAATTGGAAGAAAAAAGAAGACTCTTCAGTTCTCACAAAAGGTAACCTAAATTCTATTTTTCTTAGGAATAAGCAGATTAAAAATTGAACTGAAATTTGTTTCTTTTGATCACTGAGAATATTAGAACACTATATTTTGCTTAAAGCCTTCTATTTGGGATTTAAAATAGTAGACATAAGGCTGTACAGCTATTAGGAAAGAGGAATAGTGTGAAAACTTGAGGAAAGTAGCCTAATGCCTAATACTATTAACAGATTCTAGAAAATTGTCTAATGACCACTCAGGCCAAGAACTAGAACATTACCAACCCATCAAAAACATTTTGTGTCCATCCCCAATCACTACACTCTCTTTTCTTCCACAGGGAACCAACCGTCTTACTTCTAAAACTTGGTTAGTTTTGTCTATTTCTGAAGTTTATCCAAATCATGCATTTATAAAAATTTTAGATGTTAAAATGGTTTGTGACCCTCCAAACTCAAGAAAATTTTATTCCTTAGTATTTAATTTCTCTATTTGGAGTTTCTTGAACATTATATGAATAGCATTAACATTGAGTTCATGGAAGATACACAAAATGTATGTAAGATTAGTGCTACAAAACTGGTGAAAATGATTGTGTGTTTGCAGGATTTTCCCAGAATTGATCATAAGGTTGGGCTTTAGTTCCTTGGGATTACTGTCTAATTCTTCATAGCCTTGTTAGATATTTAATGCCCTTCAGCTGATTTAAAAAAATGATTTTGTTAAAATTTTAAGAGAGAGGAAAGGAGAGGGAGAGAAACATCAATGTGAGAGCAGAACATTGATTGCCTACCTCATGCACGCCCCCTACCAGGATTGAGCCTGCAACCCGGGCATGTGCCCTGACCAGGAATTGATCCAGTAGGCATTTGGTGTACCAGATGACCCCTAACCAATTGAACCACACCAGCCAGAGCTCAAACTGATTAAAAAATTTTTTTTTTTTTTTTTTTACAGATTGCTTGTTTTTCTGAGTGGTAGATTTGATCCAACTGTGTTTGCACATTATCAGTTATGTAACTCAATACTAGTTTTTGCTTTAACAAAAAGTAGTACTGACAAATTAAGGAAAATGTAATTCATTTTAAAATCAGCCAGTGATATGTTGATTATTAAACAGAAGGCACTATGTGCAAATTTATTTGTATATTCTGTTTATATATTGATTATTAAACAGAAGGCACAAAGTGCAAATTTATTTGTATATTAATTCAAGGAATATATGCTTTTATTATGTGATTTCACATATGACTTTGGTGTTTGAGGAATATAGCTTGCCCCTCCCCCTTGCCCACCAGCATCATCTTCGCTTCCCCACTCTCTCCCCTACCCTCACCCCACCCCCTAAAAATACAATCTAGCCCTGATTGAGCTGGTCCTGTGTACTGAAGGGTGGTCAATTTGATTCCAGTCAGGGCACATACCTGGGTTGCGGGTTTCTTCCATTCTTGGTTGAGCATGTACCCGAAGGCAACTGATTCTTGTTTCTCACATTGATGTCTTCCTCCCTCCCGCCCTTCCTCCCTCTAAGCATGCCCTTAGGTGAGGATTAAAAAAGATTAAAAAATACAATCTATTTTATTTGGCCTAATTTTTTTTTTTTTAATTGATGAGAGAGAGACATCTACTTGTTCTACTTACTTATGCCTTCATTGGTTGCCTCTTGTATGTGTCCTGACTGGGGATCGGACCTTGACCTATAGCCGTGGTCGGCAAACTTCGGCTTGCAAGCCACATGCGGCTCTTTGGCCCCTTGAGTGTGGCTCTTCCACAAAATACCACGGCCTGGGCGAGTCTATTTTGAAGAAGTGGCGTTAGAAGAAGTTTAAGTTTAAAAAATTTGGCTCTCAAAAGAAATTTCAGTTGTTGTTCTGTTGATATTTGGCTCCGTGGACTAATGAGTTTGCCGACCACTGGCCTATAGGGACCACACTCTTACCAAGTGAGCAAACTGGCCAGGGCCATTATTTGGCTGATTTTTAAAGATTTTTTTGTTTTGATAAAAATACATTTTAAAAATTCAAGCAGAATTGAAAAGTGCTCACAACAGATCATCCAAAATTTAAACCCTGGACATAACTAGAGTTAATATTTGAGGATTATTTCAGATAATCCTTTGTATACACATAGTGACATATTTCTTAAGGTTGGTTACTGCTTCGTAATATATATTTTCACTTCTAAGATACTTTTTTTTAAGTGATAAACTTTTTGGGTTATTATTTCATTCATGGTCAATTGACTTATAGTTTTATTTGGAAAACTAGAGGCCTGGTGCACGAATTTGTGCACCAGTGGGGTCCCTTGGCCTGGCCTGCAGGATTGGGTTGAAACTGGCTCTCTGATATCCCCCGAGGAGTCCTGGATTGCGAGAGGGCGCAGGTCAGGCTGAGGGACCCCACTGATGCATGATCAGTGCTAGGAAGAGATGTGGGAGGTTGGCCAGCCGGGGAGGGACTGCAGGAGGGCTCCAGGGCATGTCCGGCCCGTCTTGCTCAGTCTCGATCGGCTGGACCCCAGCAGCAAGCTAACCTACCGGTCAGAGCGTCTACCCCCTGATGGTCATTGCACGTCATAGCGACTGGTTGACTGGTTGACTGTCTGCCCCCTGGTGGTCAGTGCACATCATAGCTAGTGGTTGAGTAACCTTAGCATATCATTAGCATATTATACTTTGATTGGTTGAATAGACAACCGGACAACCAGACACTTAACATATTAGGCTTTTATTACATAGGATGCTGATCTAATGTGCCCAATTTAGCCATGCCTTCCAAGTATCTTAAAAGTAAAGATACCAAGGTTGATTTAACCCTTTGCACTCGCTCTTTTCTCGATTCCTTTATTCTACTCGGGGATTTAATTTTTTAAATACCCCCGATTTTACAAAGCACGGCAGTAGAATAAAAAACTGGAGTTTCTTTTCATACAAACTTATTTATTTGGATTTTTTAATATTTCAAATTATTGATACATTCAAAGAGTAATTTTAATCTCTATAATTTTTCATGGTGTGATATTTTTTGAAACATTCACCCACATGAAGACCTGGTTTACATTCACATGTTTCGCAAATATAAAGCGTCTCTCTTCTTCCTCCTTTGATTTTTCTGTTAGAACAAACAACACAATCTTTGTGTTTTTTGTTAGGGTGAGGTGTGATTATATGGAGCTTTCCATCTAAATGTTGCTCTAAGTTAGTGGATTATAATCTACCCCTGGAAGTTAGTGTACCATCTCTGAATTCTCCAACAAGATCATGTACTAGTTTCCTAATAAATTTCACATGCGTTACCAGTTTTTCATTTTTTCTTTTTCGGCATCAGTTGAGACGGCATTTACGTTTTACTTGTCCTTTCATGCTAATGAAAACAAGAAAAGATACTGGAAAAATAGACAAAAATCCCCCTTCCCCCCACGGTGAAACTACATGTCGAGTGTGGCTCGACATACGAGCTGCTACCGATGCTAACCGTGTCGAGTCACACTCGACATCCGAGTGCAAAAGGTTAATAGCAGATGGCCACAATAAAAATAATTAAAGAATATTTTCTTTTATATTTCAACAAGTATTATTTGCCTGAAATATTTTTGGGAGTTTGATAGAATGCCTATTTTGTTGAAATTGTATTTATTCAGATACTGATTTTCATCTGCATGTTTATGTTTCAGTCAGATTCGGTGATTTTGATGTCACCGTTTAGGCAGAGGACATGTAGACGTAAATATCCAAATTATGGCAGAAGAAATGTTGGACGGATTGAGTTGTCTTCTGGAAATGAGTCTTCAAGCTCTATGAGACATGTGAGTTTCTAACTTTAACATATATAAAATAATCTTAAATAAATGTCAAATGTCTTACTTTGACTCTACCCTGAAATACGTGAAAATACAGTATTCTTTAGAGGTTAAAATGAAATTTCACATTTTGAGTTTTAACAAAAATGATGCAGAGAATGAAAAGACAAACTACAAAATTGGAGAAAATATCTGTAAAACTCATATCTGATAAAGGACTTGTATTCAAAATATACCCATGAATTAAAACTCATCAATAAGAAAACTCAGTTTAAAAATTGGCACAAGATCTAATAGAAAGCCCATCAAAAAAAGTAGATGGCAAATAAGCATCATATGGCATTAAGGAATTGGAAGTGAAACTGGTGAGATACCAGTTCATACCTATTACAGTGGTTTAAGTCCAAAACGCTGAGAATATTTACACGACTTTTCATTAACTTCACTCAGAGATCAAGGTTTTTATTTTCTCCCCCCCCCCATGAATCAGACTTCCTGTGATCAAAGTGAAGGTTCTTGTTCTTCCGAAGAAGAAGAATGGAAAAGTGATAGAAGAAGTGAAAGTGATAGTGAAAGTTCAAGGTATCTGGTTTTGTTTTTGATCTTTTAAGCATTTTAGTGATAGAACTGTATTTGAATGGCATTCAAGATGCAAGAGCTTGCAACTATAGAACAGTTAACATTGAGTTTTTAATACATGTAAAAGGAAAAGAAAACTAGATAACAGCTGTTTCTATGGAAAATACTTTGGGCATTTTTATTTGACTATAAATATTTGAGCTAGGAGTGTAAAACACGTTTACTGAAAACATCTAGTTAGTCTTGGGCTGCATTAGTACAGCCCTGGCTGGGCGGTTCAGTTGGTTGGAGCATTGTCCCATACACCAAAAAAGGTGCGGTTTGATTCCCGGTCAGAGCACATACCTAGGTTGCAGGTTCAATCCCTGGTTGGGGTGTGTGTGGGAGGCAACAGATTGATGTTTCTCTTTCTCATTGACGTTTCTACACCCCTCCCTCCCCAATCTCTCTAAAATCTATAGAAACATGTCCTCAGGGGAGGAGTAAATAACAAAAAACCACCCCATTATTAAATTCATTATGTATTATGTTTTGTTTAGTTTTGCTATCCAGATTTCCGATGTCAACATCTGTTCCTCATCTTGGTAAATGTCACCTTTGTCTTGACAGATGCTTTAAGCCATAACCTGGACATAATTCTGTCTTCAAAATGTATCTATCACAAGTCCAGAAAATTTTCTTTTAAATATGATTCAAATAATCTTATTTTTGTTTCCACTTATAGTATGCTGGTTCACAACACCATACTATAGTGTCTTGTTTTATTTCATTACTAGAAGCCTGATGCATGAAATTTGTGCAAGGGGCACGGCCCTTGCAGCCTCGGAGGCTAAGCCCTCGCAGCCCTGGCTTCGTCCAGAAGGTCTTCCAGAAGGTCATCTGGACCGTAGTTCTATGTTCGGCCTTCTGGCCTAATTAGCATATTATGCTTTTATTATTATAGATGATTAAGAAAAGCTGGAGTGATTTTTAGAACACTTGTCTACTCTTTTTTAGAGTTAAGAATAATATTAATCTTTTATTTATTTTTATTTATTTATTTTTTTAAATTACTTTATTGATTAAGGTATCACATATTTGTCCTCAAAACCCCCCCCCATTCCCATCCCAAACCCCCCCACATGCATGCCCCCATCCCCCTGTTGTCCGTGATCACTGGTTAGGCTCATATGCAAGCACACAACACTTGTCTACTCTTAAAAACAATTTTTTTAAATTGAAGCAAAATTTACCTAACAAAATTTACCATTTTTAACTGTACAATCCAATAGTGTTAAGTACAGTACATTCACAGTGTTTTGCAACCAGTCTCCAGAACTCTTTCATCTTGTAAAAGGTGTATTAAACAATTCTCTGTTTTACCCCCAGCCCCTGGCAACCACCATTTTCCTTTCTATTTCTATATTTATTGTCTTTTACTTCCGCTTTTCTTGAATTTTATCACGCAGATGCTCTTTAAATTTTTTTGAATAGCTCTTTTTATAATATAAAGCTTTTGGAATGTGTGTGTTTGTGTGAGTGTGCATTATTGAACCTGAGAGGTAAGTGGTTGGCCAATGATGGCTCCAGTAGAGGCCTTTATGTGTTTGCTTAAGCTGGTGGTAGGCTGGTGGCTAGTATTCTGTCTAGTTTCCTGTTTGACTCTTTCTTTAAATCCTTAACCAAGGATATTTTTCCATTGCTTTTATAGTAGATACAGTGGAAAGGGGGTCAGGAGAAGAGAGACAGAGAGAGAGAGAGAGAGAAAGAGATCAATATCAATTGGTTGCCTTTTGCATGTGCCTTAACCCCAAGGCTCGGGAAAGAACCTGCAATTCAGATACATGACCTTGACTGGTAATCATACCCGAGACCCTTGGATGCTCGGGCTGACACTCCAACCACTGAGCACACCGGCAAGGGCCCATTGGACTCTGCTTTTTAAAAATTTTTATTAAATATATCTATTGATTTCAGAGAGGAAGGGAGAGGGCTAGAGAGAGAGAAACATCAGTGATGAGAGAGAATCATTGATCGGCTGCCTCCTGCACACCCCCTACGAGGGATCGAGCCCGTAACCCAGGCATGTTCCCTTGACCAGAATCGAACGCATGACTCTTCAGTCCACAGGCTGACACTCTATCCACTGAGCCACACTGTCTAGGGCTTGACTCTGCTTTTGCTTCTGGATGGGCTAGGACTGGTATCTCTCTTGGGTCTTCTGTCATACCTAAGAAAGTCCCTCTCTTGGCAGGAAGCGTGGCTATGCTTTCCTTGGGCTTCTCAGTGTATTCACTTAATGGTTTGTCATTCTAATGAAAATTTCTAGTCTATTCTAGAGTCGGCTCCAACTTGGGCGGGGATGCTACCTATGGTTCTGTGTGACCTCTACTGTTTTCATAACTATATTTTTTAGAAGGGGAATTGTTAGTTGGCTCTAGATGTTGTCTTCCATGAGGTCTCATCTGTATTATACTTACAAAAATTTTCTCAGGCTTACATTCTTTCCTAATTCCCCGAGTCGGTGAAGGTTCCTCTCTTTCTCATGGTCTTTGGTCATTTCAGTATTCACTGATGGAGAGGGCAGGTTGTTCAAGTTGAAGCTCCCTGGGCTCTGTCCTTTCCTCCTCTCCTCTCCTTCTCTCTCACCCTGAGGTTATATTAGTAATTTGCTGTGAGGGGCTAGATTCTGGCTCCACAGAACTTAAAGTGTGTTCCTTTTCTAGTGACTCTTCATCGCGATATTCTGATTGGACAGCTGATGCAGGCATCAATTTGCAGCCTCCTTTACGAACTTCATCTCGTCGGCGTATTACTCGGTTTTGTAGTAGTTCAGAGGATGAAGTGTCTACTGAGAATTTATCTCCTCCAAAAAGGAGACGAAAGAGAAAGAAAGAAAATAAGCCTAAAAGAGAGGTAAGAAAAATATAACTTTAGAAATAACATCTTACGTACAGTTTATAGAGGTGTTTCTGTCCACATTTAAAATTAGAAATCTTTTTAAAATTGAAGTCTTTATTTTTATTGACAATGTTATATCATCTGGAAGTAAATGTAAAATGCAAACTTATTTTTTATTACTAAAACTTCTCTTTCTGACCTAATTGGTTTGGCTCAGTGGATAGAGCGTCGGCCTGCGGACTCAAGGGTCCCAGGTTTGATTCCGGTCAAGGGCATGTACCTTGGTTGCAGGCACATCCCCAGTAGGGGGTGTGCAGAAGGCAGCTGACGAATGTTTCTCTCTCATCGATGTTTCTAGCTCTCTATCCCTCTCCCTTCCTCTCTGTAAAAAATCAATAAAATATATTAAAAAAAAAACCCAAAAACTTCTCTTTCTAATCTGCTCTGGGTTGGACTTGAAACTTAACCTTTTGCACTCGGATGTCGAGTGTGACTCGACACGGTTAGCATTAGAATAAAGGAATCAAGAAAAAAGCAAGCGAGTGCAAAGGGTTAAGCCTTTTTGAATCTGAAACTTAAAGGGAGAGTTCTGTTTTTCTCAGGATCCAACCCTAACACTTATTTTTTTACTATTAATTCAATACTGGAAGTACACTTCAAGGCATTTTAAGGAATTTTCTCTTGTTTTGCCTGTTATTGCTATGTTTCCCATTTTTATTTGCTATGCTCTTATCTTCACAGTTTTTTCCTAATTATAATATCCCTTGTCTTTACATGTACAGTGCGTGTGCTCTTATTGTGCAGGTAGCTCTCAATATTTAAAGATGCCATGTCTTTGTACTGGTTATCTGTTGCCGTATAACATGTCATCCTGAAACTTAGCTGCATAAAACAGGAAACAAGTATTATATCATGTTTTGATGGGTTAGGAATTTGGGAGCTGATTAGCTAGGGGATTTGGACTCATGAGGTTGCCTAATCATGATGGTTGGGGTTGACTTGTCTGAAGGCTTGATTGGGACTAGATGATCATCTTTGAAGCTCATTCATGGGGCAGTTGGCTGGAAACTTCATTTCCCACCACATGAGCTTCCATAGCGCTGCTTGAGTGTCTTGAGTGATGCAAAAGTGTAAGCAAAGGTTAAACGCTGATGCCTTTTATTTCCTAGTCTTAAAGTCCAACATTGTCACTTTGGCTTTATTTTGTTTGTTAGAAGCAAGGTGAGCTCATACTCAAACGGAGGATAATTTGGAGAGTACGAGTATCAAAGAATTTGTGGTCATATTTTACTATCGCCAGCCTTAAAACCACAGGCAATTGCCTGTGGTGATTAGTCTGTGGTGAAATTCATACTGGTGTCTCAGGCAGAGCAGGCTTTGTAGTGAAGAGGATTTAGGTTGGAAATTAGCCCCTTGCATAGGATATAAAATATTATGAAGAATGTTAAAATCAAGAGATTCTAGGAGTGGTAGGTAGATCTAGAATGCAAACTAGTGATATGTTCCTGTGTGTGTTCAGGAACCAAATATGTATGACATTTCAGAACTAGTCATTAGGTGACATGCAGTAAGTAGTCATTCTGAATGGTGACATTTCTTTTCTTTTTCAATCAAAGAGTGCATGCTGCTCTTTTCTCTTCTACCAAACTCTGTTTTCTTCCCCTTAGCAGAATTTGCGGAGAATAACTCCGGCAGAGCTCACAAATACGGAAGATTTATATGAATGTCATCCTCCAGTTTGGATAACTGACACCACACTTCGAAAATCGCCATTTGTTCCACAAATGGGCGATGAGGTGAGAGTAATAAAATGTAAAAATATGAATATGGAACATAAAACATTAATATTGCTCTTAAATTTTTATTTTTATTTGTTATTTTTTAATGTATCCTTTTTGTAGGTTATATATTTTCGACAGGGTCATGAAGCTTATATTGAGGCTGTCAGACGAAATAACATTTATGAACTGAACCCTAACAAGGAGCCATGGAGAAAAATGGATCTTAGGGTAAGATGATAGTATTAACACATGTATAATTAAATTACTCGAACCCATTAAAGAACCTGGAAGCATATTTCATTATTACTATTATTTTAAAAATACATTTCTTTATTGATTTTTAGAGAGGGAGAGGGAGAGATAGAAACATCAATGATGAGAATCATTGATCAGCTGCCTCCTACACGCCCCCTACTGGGGATCAAGCCTGCAACCTGGGCATGTGCCCTTGGCTGGAATCGAAACTGGGACCTTTTAATCCGCAGGCTGACGCTCTATCCACTGAGCCAAACCGGCTAGGCCTTAGGGCCATATTTCATTATTGTCTCCATTTATTTCCTACTTAAAAACATTTTCTTCTTTTTAAATATATTTTTATTGATTTTTTACAGAGAGGAAGGGGAAAGGGATAGAGAGTGAGAAACATCGATGAGAGAGAATCATCAATCAGCTGCTTCCTGCATACCCCCTACTGGGGATGTGCCCGCAACCAAGGTACATGCTCTTGATCGGAATTGAACCTGGGACTCTTGAGTCCACAGGCCGATGCTCTATCCAGTGAGTCAACCACTTAGGGCCTACTTAAAAACATGTCTGCTATTACCTCTAAGCCTTAATATCTAGTAGGAAGACTTACGTTTATCATTGGGTAGTCTTCATATATTATTGATTGACATGTAAAATTATAAGGAAGGCAGTCTTGCAATATGTATCAGTAATCGTAAAATGTGCATACCCAGGACAGATTTTAAAAAGTAGTGCAAGTTTCTTTTTTTATTTTTATTTTTTTATTAATTTCAGAGAGGAAGGGAGAGGGGGAGAGAGAGAGAAACATCAATGATGAGAGGGAATCATTGATTGGTTGCCTTCAAGCAGTGCAAGTTTCAAAAGAAGAAATACAAATGGGAATAAAGGCTTAACTTTGTGCATAATTTAGAAAAACTTCAGCTTCCCTGTACCGAAACAGTTGTCATTCTGATAGTTGCGATGGCCTCTAAGTGACTAACAGATGGGTAGTTTATACAGTGTGGATACGTTAGACAAAGGGATGACTCTCGTCCCCAGTGGGGAAGCACAAAATTTCATCATGCTACTCAGAATGGCTCACAATGTAAAGCTTATGAACTGTTTATTCCTGGAATTTTCCATTTGGACCATGGGTGAACACAGGTAACTGAAACAGCAGAAAGGAAACCAAGAATGAGGGGGGATTATTGTATTTTCTAAAGTGAATATACTCCTTATATAATAACCGTATTAAATGTCTATCTTGAAAAAGATGTGAAGATTAACTTTAGCAAAAATAATTGTAATTAATAGTCACTTAAACTGGTCTGCTAAATTGTGAGTTGGAAGCCTAAATTGTGAGTTGATTAAATTTTGCAATATGTAGAGAATTAGAGTCTTGAGGAATTTATTTATTTTTTTAAAAATCTGTTGAAGGATCAAGAATTAGTCAAAATAGTTGGAATACGATATGAGGTTGGACCCCCTACACTCTGTTGCCTCAAACTAGCATTTATAGATCCTGCAAATGGAAAACTTATGGACAAATCTTTCTCTATTAGGTACGTGTTCTTTATTATGGAATTATTTAAATTTAGATTTTCTCCAAAATAAAAAAATAAAAAAACATTTAGATTTTCTCTCTTGCTGGTTAGCACGCTCTTTCCATTTAGCCGCAGGTAAACAGTAGAGCACTGTGGACAGCCTAAGATGTGGGTTTAAGTTCTGATAGATGGGAACCCACTAGAAGTAAAAGTAATTTTATGAGCTTGTGAATGGTAGCCATTAGCCATTCAGCACTGGAAATGTGACTGATCAGAATAGAGTGTGACATAAGTATACACACTGAATTTTGAAAACGTCGTGTGAAGAAAAAGAATGTAAAATATAATTATTTTGTATTGACTGCATGGTGAAACATTAGGATATATTTGGTTAAATATAATACACTATTAAAATTTAAGTCCACTGATTTTATTTTTTAATAAGGCTAGTCAAAGTTTAAAAATTACATATGCGGTTCCCATTGTATTTATTATGGACAGTGTTGCTCTAGACTATAAGCTGCTACCCAAGGAGTCTAATAATCTTATTTTTGTTTAGATATCATGATATGCCAGATGTTATTGACTTTCTTGTGTTGCGTCAATTTTATGATGAAGCAAGACAGAGGAATTGGCAGTCTTGTAAGTCTATCCTTAATTGAATTTTATATATCCTTTGATTGGTGGATGCAAACTTATAAATTCTGGAAAGAAATATAAGTGACTTATAAGTTTATTTTGCTTAGGGGCTTGGTGCTTACTACTTCTTAGTGGACTTTTTAGCCAAACATTTCTTATGATATGTGATGTTTTGAAGGGATATTTCTTATTGAGTAGACTAGAGTAGACCTTTTATTTCCTTTCAGACTTCCCCATACTGCATTATTTCTAATTATATTGAACATGGCCCTGGGTAATTCACAAAATTATCACATGTAAAATTAATAAAGTTGAAAAATAATGCAAACATCATACAGGTAATGTCTGGCATACAGAATATTCTACCTTGGATGTCATGTCAAGTCAGACTTAAATAGGCTGACTTGAGGAAACCATTTCTTTGAAAAATAAAAAGCTTATATTACACTTATGCTTTATAATCATGGGGTATATGGGTGGACAGAAAAAATAAAATCACGTCGGCATGGGCACTAACTTACATGTGGTTTTTATGGTGGTCATTGAAGGTGAGCTGATGGGCTTATGGCTTAGGTTCTTAATTTGTGTGGATCATTAATCTCTTCAGGACATAATTGATGATGGTAATTAGGCCAGTAATATCCATTAGCAACTGCAGTGCCTGTTTTACAGGTGTTCAGACAGTATTACTTTTAATTATGCAGTGTTTTCTTGGGAAGCTCATATTGACGTTAGTCACTTAGAATAACTTTTTCTGCTATTGTTAGTTTTGGTCTCTTACTAGAAATATTAAGTTTTACCCAAGCTATGTGTTTTGGTGTACACATTCATAAATGATGTTAAGACCTCAGATACTATAAACAGACACTTTTCAGATAAATTTTAAGTCATCCGTATTGAAACAAAAGATTGACAGAGTGTTGCTGTTCTTAATAAATTATTTTTACCAGTAATGTCAGATAAGTATTCAAGATTATTTTGGGACTAGAGGTAAAGGAAATTTTTTTGAAGAAAAACATCTAGCCACACATACACAATAAGAGACAGCTAGTCATACAGCCAAGTCCCAAAGAGCTTAAAGTATCTTATCTGTTAATGTTTTTTCAACCTCCGTGATGTGTGAGAATCTCTTTATTTTGTTCTGCCAACATGTCCTTTCAAAAATGTTTTTAAATTTCATTTTTACAGCTAAACTGTAGAGATGGATTCCTAATTGCCTCTTAAAATTTAGAGGGTTTTGCTTTATTTTTGTGGTTGAGAAATTATTGTAGCAGATATTCTATACTAATTAATTCATTTTTGCTTCCATATCAAATCTTAACCTATTCTCCTGAAGTTTGAGCTGTGGTATTAGAGGATTTTGCTTGTTATTGTTTAAACTATATTGAGAACTTTACTTAGCAGAAATTTACCCTCATGAATAGCCCAAAAAGGTTTATTTCAAAATTCCTAATGGAGATCCAAGATGGCAGCAAAGTAGGTGGAAGTTATGCTCACCTCTTCCCAGGACAAAATTGAAATTACAACTAGGAAATAATTTATAAGTATGTATTTAATACTAGAGGCCCAGTGCACAACATTTGTGCACAGAGGGGGTCCCTCAGCCAGGCCTGCACCCTTTCGCAGTATAGGAGCCCTCGGGGAATGTCCAGCTGACCGAGGATTGGGCCTAAGCCTGCAGTTAGATATTCTTAGCACTGCTGCGGAGGCAGGAGAGGCTCCCATCCCCACTGCTGCACTGTGCTTTCCAGCCATCAGCCCAGCTTCTGGCTGAGCAGTGCTCCCCCTGTGGGAGTGCACTGACCACTAGGGGGCAGCTCCTGCATTGAGCATCTGCCCCTTGGTGGTCAGTGTGCATCATAACGACCAGTCATTCCACTGTTTTTGCATATTACCCTTTTATTACATAGGACTAGAGGCCCGGTGCACGAAATTCATGCACGGGGGGGGCGGGGGCGGTGTGTGTCCCTCAGCCCAGCCTGTACCCTCTCCAATCCGGGACCCCTCGAGGGATGTCCAACTGCCCGTTTAGGCCCGATCCTACTACTGGGATCGGGCCTAAACAGGCAGTCGGACATCCCTCTCACAATCCAGGACTGCTGGCTCCCAACCGCTTGCCTGCCTGCCTTCCTGATTGCCCCTAACCACTTCTGCCTGCCAGCCTGATCACCCATTAACCACTCCCCTGCCAGCCTGATTGATGTCTAACTGTTCCCCTGCCAGCCTGTTTGCCCCTAACTGCTCTCCCCTGTAGGCCTGGTCACCCCTAACTGCCCTCCTCTGCGGGCCTGGCCCCCCCCCCCAACTGCTGTCCCCTGCAGGCCTGTGTCCCCCCCAACTGCCCTTCCCTGCAGGTCCGGTTGCCCCCAACTTCCCTCCTCTGCTGGCCTGGTCACCCCTAACTGCCCTCCCCTGCAGGCTTGATCGCCCCCAACTGCCCTCCCTTGCAGGCCTGGTCCCTCCCACTGCCCTCCCCTGCTGGCCATCTTGTGGTGGCCATCTTGTGTCCACATGGGGGCATCCATCTTTGACCACATGGGGGCATCCATCTTGCGTGTTGGAGTGATGGTCAATTTGCATATTACTCTTTTATTAGGTAGAATAGAGGCCTGGTGCACAAGTGGGGCCAGCTGGTTTGCTCTGAAGGATGTCCAGGATCAGGTTGGGGGTTCCTTTGGGACGTGGGGCAGCCTGGGCAAGGGGCCTGTGGTGGTTTGCAGGCCAGCCACACCGGCGACCCAAGGGGAGGCCCTGGGATCTGGGATTTATTTATCTTCTATAATTGAAACTTTGTAGCCTTGAGCGGAGCCAAGTCTCCTGCTTGCTCCACAGCCGCAGCCATTTTTGTTGGAATTTATTTATTTTCTATAATTGAAACTTTGTAGCCTTGAGTGGAGGCCTGGGCCTGCCAGGGTGTGTGGAAAGCTTGGCTTCCTCCATTGCCGGGGAAACCCAAGCATCCTGCTCACTCTGTGGCTGTAGCCATCTTGGTTGGGTTAATTTGCATACTCGATCCTGATTGGCTGGTGGGCGTGGTTTGTGGGTGTAGCGGAGTGATGGTTGACTTGCATATTACTATTTTATTATATAGGATTATTATATAGGATAGGGTATTTACTACACAAGTGTTTATTGATAGTATACATTGTTGTAAAAGATTTTTTAACTTTTTTAAGCTTTGTTCTTCGTTTCATGTTGTGAATGTAACAACTTATTTTGGAGTGGGCATTGGGATTAACTAAATAATGGAACCTAGTCATAAACCATTTTAGCCTATTATGTTGTATGGTATGTACCTTCAGTAAATTGCTGAGTGTAATCTTTTTTACATCTATTTTATCACTGAAGATTGCTGGGAGGTGGGGATGGATGACTAATTCTAACATAAAAATTCATACATTATCTTTACTGAAATCTTTATCGTGTGACATTTCATAAATAAAAAATGTTAGTATTGCAAACTGGTGTCTCAGACTGGGTCATATCTCTTCTAGGTGACAGGTTCCGTTCTATCATTGATGATGCCTGGTGGTTTGGAACAGTGCTAAGTCAAGAGCCCTATCAGCCACAGTATCCTGATAGTCATTTCCAGTGTTACATTGTTAGGTCTGTATGTAGATGAAAATGAATAATCTATAAACATTTGTTCACTGTGGTAGGTTGTTGTATGAAAAGTAATACATTTCAGGATAAAAAACCCCATCTGTCATTAAGGCCTATCAGTCTCACCTCTACAGTGTCTCTTTAGCATGCCCCTGTCATTTCCTGTTCACTAGTAACCCTGGGAGTGCAGTCTCTGCTTGCTTTCCTGGCACCTTTTCTGTAGCTTCCTAATATTTTCTCCACCTTCATCCTGACATTGCAAGATCATAGTCCAGGAACATATATTACATAATTTCCTTTGTTCAAAAATATATTTTCTGCCTTTCCATGGGCTGCGGAATAAAGTCCACATTCTAAAGTGTCACATTTAAGACCTTCACACTATGTTTGAGTTTTTCTTCACTAACCTGGCATATGCCACATAAGATTTCTGGTTTTTACCTTGAACCTGCCATACACTTTTACACATTTCTTACCATGTATCCTTCTAAACATTTTTTACTGTTAGTATTTAAACTTTTACTGCTACAATGCAGTTAATTTTTACATTTTCTATCTTCCTGTTTACTCTTGTAGTGGATACCACTTATTAGCCACAAGTTGAATTTAGGAAAGGTTAACCAGACTTTTCTTTTGGTGTTAACAGGTGGGACAATACTGAAATTGAAAAGCTTAGCCCATGGGATATGGAACCAATTCCTGATAATGGTATGTAATTGTTAAATAATGAAAGTATTTTATCTTTATATTTTTAATTTTGTTCTCTTACTAATGCACATAGAGTGAATTATATTCTTTGAGACATGTTTTCAAATTATTATGGTAACTGTGAACTTTGCTAAAAGAAGTCAACAGAATTATTTGTATCTGGTTCATCATTTCTTATCCAGTGTTTCCAGCTTGACGCTGGCTGTGTCTTATGGGCCCACTGCCATTCTCATGTAAGCTTAAAGCTCTGCCGAACTCCTTCCTGTGGGCTCTGTTTCCTTGTCCTCATTCTCCTCTGTTATCCTGTCTTCCTTCAGAGGGAAGCTCTAACTTGACTTCTGTCTTCTGCTTCACCTCAGGTTGTCTGTCTGACGGTGGTGGCCTCTTCCTTTCCTTAGAGAAAAGTGAAGTGCCTGTTGTGGACCAGCCTCTTTCTTCAGTGCTTGCTGCCCACTGCTTCTGCTTCTGTGGGACCTGACACTGAACCCTTCGTCATTCCCTGCCAGTCTAGTTTCCTCTTCCTTTCTCCTTGAGTTTATCTCCTCTACCTTACAACAGCTTTCATGTGGCTTTCTGGAACATTTCATCTACTCAATTATTGCCCTCTTGCAGACTTTTGAAGGGGTGCTCTATGTCTCTTGCCTTCCGTTTCTTCACTCTCAAGCTTCCTTTTATATTAGTGTTTATTCAGTGTAAAAACAAACATAAACTTTTGTCCTCTTCACCCCCACCATTTTTTGATACATGAAATCTTGCTCTACGAGTTTTCTGTGTCTGCCTTAGGGGCCAACCCCTTTTCTTTGTGTTTACTCTCTGATAAGGCTCCATCAACCATTGTGGTTTACTGTGGAAATAAGGATTTTTATGGAAATGAGAATTTTTTTTTTTAAAAAAAATGTGTTTCTAATAACTACACTCTTGAAAGTCACCAGTCATCTTCCTTTGTTAGATTTTCATTTGCACTTAGTATCTTATAAATAATAGGAAAAGTCATTTTTCAATGTAGAAAGCCTGTAATAGATAAGGGAAAACCAGCATTTTTTGAGGTGTTACTCTGTTTCAAAGAACTTTGTGCGTGTCATTTCATCTAATCCTGCTCTGAGGTTGATGCTCTGTTACAGATGAAAGAAATAAGGTTCAGAGAGTTTGCAGTAATTTGTTTAAGTCATACGCACATCTAGAAAGGGTAGGAGTTAGGATTCTAACCCAAGTCATTCTAACCCAGACTCCAACCAGTGCCCCCCCTCCCCCCACCAAATATGTTTTTATTGATTTATTGAGCCCGCAACCCAGGCATGTGCCCTGATTGGGAATTGAACCGTGACCTCCTGATTCAGCCACTGAGCCAAATTGGCTGGGCTTTATATTAAATTAAAATTTTAATTAAATTTCAGAGAGGAAGGGAGAGGGGGAGAGAGATAGAAACATCAGTAAGAGAAAATCATTGATCAGCTGCCTCCTACACATGTGCCCTGACCGGGAATCGAATTGTGACTTCCTGCTTCATAGATTGATGCTTAACCACTGAGCTATGCTGGCTGGGCTTTATTGCACTTTCAAAATATTTTGTTGTGGAATAATTTGAGACTTACAGAATGTTACAAGAATAGTACATTGAATTTATGAATACCCAGTTTTCTCAAACGCTAACATCTTAAATAATTTATAGTGCAGCTATCAATCAGGAAGTTATTGGTACAATTCTAATCCATAGGCCTTCAAATTTCGATTATTGTCCTAATGTCCTTTCATATATTGGATTTCGTTGCCATGCCATCTTAATCTCTTTTAGTCTGGGGTCCCTGTGTCTTTTCATTCTTTTATGACCATGACACTTTTGAAGAGTACTGGCCAATTATTTTGTAGAATTTCCCTCAGTTGGGTTTTGTCTACTGCTGTTTTTTTTTTTTCCACAATTAAATCCAGGGTTTGCATTCAGGGCAAGAGTGTCAGAAATGTTTTTTATGCATGATATTGGGAGGCACATGATAACCAATTTATCCTGTTAACTTTAATCATTTGATTGAGGTGGTGTCTGCCAGTTTTCTCTTCTATTAAGTAACTACTTTGTTCTTTGTAATTAGTGTCTTGTTTATAGACCTTTGAATTGAATTTAAATATAGTGTATATTTGTTTTTTTGTTTTATTCTTTGTGTTCTTTTTTAATGGAATCCATAGTTGATCCACCTGAAGAATTAGGAGCTAGTATTTCTGTTACTTCAGATGAGCTAGAGAAATTGCTCTACAAACCACAAGATGGTGAATGGGGTCAGAAATCAAGGGATGAAGAATGTGAACGAATTATTAGTGGCATAGATCAACTTTTGAATCTCGGTAAGTTTTTTTAGTATGAAAAATTTCATGTTCAAGCTTTTCCACACAAGTATTTAAAAATGTATCATAATTGTGGTTGTGTTTATTACTATAGTTCCTACTTATTACCTTTTGGTTAAGCTTGCAGTATTAAATGTAGCTTTAGTGTATTTTATAAATTATTTGTGGAGAAATATCACTTAGGGATTATTAATTTATTAATAAAAACTCTTCTGTCTGCCCTGACAGATATAGCAGCAGCTTTTGCAGGTCCAGTTGATCTGTGTACGTACCCGAAGTACTGTACTGTAGTGGCTTACCCAACTGATCTTTACACAATTCGAATGAGACTTGTTAATCGATTTTACAGGTTAGTAGAAACCTATTTTAAAAATAGTTTGAAAAGATACTTGGCTGTACCAACTAGAGTAAATGAGGTAATGGTAGTTGATGGTGACAGTGGTGGAATGGGGACTAACATTTTTTGTTTCATTTTCTTTTTTTATTATCATAATTTCTTGGTCCTGTAAGACATTGTGTTAGGTGCCTGTGGGTAGGTATGATTAGAACCTGCATAAGAAAAATTACCAGATTTCATTCCTTAAGTAGTTTATTTTTCTTACAAATTATGTTATGTAGTCTTTTTTTTTTTTTTTTTTTTTTTTTTTTTTTGAGAGAAACATCAGTTTGCATTCCGCTTATTTATGCATTCATTGATTGCTTCCTGCACGTGCCCTGATTGCCCTGACTGGGGAGCGAACCCTACAGCCTTGGCGTATCTACAACACTAACCAACTGAGCTACCTGGCAGGGAGAAGTTAAATTTTTTATTTGTATGTTTAACATTCCTATATTTTATTCCATTTAAAAATAAAATTTAATTTAGTAAGTGGACTTTGGCCTTTGAAAGATTAATATCCTAAAGCCATGTACGTTTTATCTCTGGCTTCTAGAGCACTGATAACTATAAAATTTCCTATTCTCAATGATTTTTTTTAAAGCAGTCGGTGGTATTTTATTTTTTACTAGAGGCCCGGTGCACGAAATTTGTGCATGGAGGGGGGGGGGAGGGTGTCCCTCAGCCCAGCCTGAACCCTCTCCAATCTGGGACATCCCTCTCACAATCCAGGACTGCTGGCTCCCAACCGCTTGCCTGCCTGCCTGCCTTCCTGATTGCCCCTAACCGCTTCTGCCTGCCAGCCTGATCACCCTCTAACCACTCCGCTGCCAGCCTAATTGATGCCTAACTGCTCCCCTGCCAGCCTGTTTGCCCCCAACTTCCCTCCTCTGCCGGCCTGGTCACCCCTAACTGCCCTCCCCTGCAGGGTTGATTGCCTCCAACTGCCCTCCCTTGCATGCCTGGTGCCTCCCAGCTGCCCTCCCCTGCTGGCCATCTTGTGTCCATATGGGGGCAGGAACTTTGACCACATGGGGGCAGCCATCTTGTGTGTTGGAGTGATGGTCAATCTGCATATTACTCTTTTATTAGATAGGATAGAGGACTGGTGCACAGGTGGGGGCCAGCTGGTTTGCCCTGAAGGGTGTCCCAGATCAGGGTGGGGGTTCCCTTGGGGCGTGGGGCGGCCTGAGCGAGGGGCCTGTGGTGGTTTGCAGGCCAGCCACGCCCCTGGCGACCCAAGAGGAGGCCCTGGTATCTGGAATTTATTTACCTTCTACAATTGAAACTTTGTAGCCTGGAGTGCAGCCAAGCCTCCTGCTCGCTCCGTGGCTGGCAGCCATTTCTTTTGGGGTTTGTGTACCTTCTATAACTGAAACTTTGTAGCCTTAAGCGGAGGCCTGCCAGGGTGTGCGGAAAGCTTTGCTTCTTCCATTGCTGGGGGCAACCCTAGCCTCCTGCTCTTCCAGCTCTGTGGCTGCCACCATTTCTGTTTGGATTTGTTTACCTTCTATAATTGAAACTTTGTAGCCTTGAGTGGAGGCTTAGGCCAGCAAGGGCAGGCGGAAAGCTTGGCTTCCTCTGTTGCCTGGGAAACCCAAGCCTCCCTCCTGCTCTCTGTGGCTCTAGCCATCTTGGTTGGGTTTATTTGCATATTTGCTCCTGATTAGCTTGTGGGCGTGGCTTGTAGTGGAGTTAGGGTCAATTTGCATATTACTCTTTTATTAGGTAGGATAATTCAACTATTTTGAAAAATTTTGACCAATGTGGCTCAGTGGTGGCTCAGAGCATTGACCTATGCACCAAGAGGTCACTGATTCAATTCCAGGTCAGGGTTGCAGGTTCAATCCACATTAGGGGGCGTGCAGGAAGCAACCGATCAAGAATCTTCTCTCATCATTCATGTTACTATCTCTCCCTCTCCCTCCCTCTCTCTCAAAATGAATAAAAACATTAAAAAAAACCCAAAAAACTGATTTCTTTTTTTTTTTAAATATATTTTATTGATTTTTTTTACAGAGAGGAAGGGAGAGGGATAGAGAGCTAGAAACATCGATGAGAGAGAAACATCAACCAGCTGCCTCCTGCACACCCCCCACTGGGGATGTGCCCGCAACCAAGGTACATGCCCTTGACCGGAATCGAACCTGGGACCCTTGAGTCCGCAGGCTGACGCTCTATCCACTGAGCCAAACCGGTTTCGGCAAAACTGATTTCTTGAGTTCACATTGTTGGTATAATTTAGCTCTGTAGTCAAAGATGGAAATGTGCATTTGATCAGAAACCACTTGGTAACTTTACAGTGAGATTGACTCTTGGGATTGATGGTGTTGAGCACATTTTCTTCCTTGAGTCTCAACAGCTTCAAATGTCCCCAGAGGCATTGTGAAAAGGGAGGATTGCTCTGTTGGTTTTCTGGATGTGATTAACTGATCTGTTAAGATTTTTGGTCCTTACATGTATTCTCTGCAGTTTATCTTCAGTATAATTGCTTATGACTGTGATCAAGGTGACAGCATGAGAAGGTTATTCATTGTTACTTTGCACTTTCTAAAAAAATTTTTTTTATTTATTTCAGAGAGGAAGGGAGAGGGAGAGAAAGAGAGAAACATCAATGATGAGAGAGAATCATCAGATCGGCTGCCTCCCACATGCCCCCCACCGGAGATCGAGTTGCACCTTTGTTTTAATTAACATATCATGCTGGCTTAACATGCTGGATGTTTTTACTTGGTTTCTGTCTTTTTATTTTCTAAACCATAAATTGCCTTTTTATTTTGAAGGAGGCTATCTGCATTGGTTTGGGAAGTCAGATATATAGAACACAATGCCAGAACATTTAATGAACCTGAAAGTGTAATTGCAAGGTCAGCTAAGAAGATAACTGACCAACTTCTAAAATTTATCAAGTAAGTGACTTCATCTTATAGATGTGGACAAGTGAATGACTTTGCATATTGTGTTCTTACAGCGATCCAGTGCTTAATTTTTGCTCTCTGAATTTGATAACCTTTTAATGTGTTACTTTAAAGGACAATTCTTTACATACTTACTGTGATTGTAATTTCTATACAGGAATGAGAAATTAATCCAAATTTTTCTACTTTTTAACATTTTGAAATAATTTAAACTACAGACATTTGCCACATATATGTATCCCTTTCCATTTAGGTAACATTTTTTTACATATCTGGTGTCCGATGAAATGCTAAGGAACTAGTCTTGGTACAATGCTATTGACTGTAGCTGTAACACTTAATTTGTTTTTGTTTTTTTAAAATATATTTTTATTGATTTCAGAGAGGAAGGGAGAGGGAGAGAGAGATAGAAACATCAATATTGAGAGAGAATCATTGGCTGCCTCCTAGAGGACCCCTACTGGGGATCGAGCCCGCAACCCAGGCATGTGTCCTTGACAGGAACCCAGGGCCCTTCAGTCCACAGGCTGATGCTTTATCCACTAAGCCAAACCGGCTAGGGCAGTGGTCGGCAAAGTCATTAGTCAACAGAGCCAAATATCAACAGTACAATGATTGAAATTTCTTTTGAGAGCCAAAGTTTTTAAACTTAAACTTCTTCTAACGCCACTTCTTCAAAATAGACTTGCCCAGGCCGTGGTATTTTGTGGAAGAGCCACACTCAAGGGGCCAAAGAGCCGCATGTGGCTCGCGAGCTGCAGTTTGCCGACCATGGGGCTAGGGCATTAATTGGGTTTTTAGTTTTTATATCAATGTCCTTTTTCTGTATCAGGATCCTATCCAGAATCCCCATCATGCTCACTGTTTTCAGTTTCTTCATTTTCTTGAACCTGTTCCCCAGTCTTTCCTTTTTTTCATGACCTCATCATTTTTTATAAGTGTTAGACAATTACTTTGTCACTGGTACTTAATTTGGGTTTGTATGATATTTTCTCATGATTAGATTGAGTTTTAATCTTTGGATTAAATCTGTGTCCTGTGAGAGTGTTTGTACATGCGTGGATATTCCACATAATTTCCTGCGTTGGGAAATCAGAATTGGAATAGTGCAATGAAAACTCACCTGGAAATCAAGATCCAAGGTCTAGTTTAATATCTTCTAGTGAATATTCTGTGTGACTTTGGACAAATTATTCAGCCTTTAAAATTAGTGAGTTTTGCTATATGATCTTATGTGCCTTTTCCCCCTAGCTATAAAAATTCTGTAGAAGAATACTGTGATAGAGAAGATAATTTATAAGTTATGCCATCATTTTCAATATGTAGCAACAAGTTGCAGGCTATGTCACTTTTCTGGGTTAAATCTGTCCTGTGTCTGGAGGACTTGGACTTATTACCTCTTTCCCAGAACATACTTTTTTCTTTCTTCAGGAACATCACATATCATTTTCTTCTCCTTTATGCCTGGATATCACTGCTTTAGGATTTGTTCTGTGTTTACAGTGAGGTTAAGATATAATTTGCTTTAAGTTCTACTTCCTTTTTTTCTTTTATTCTCTATTATCTCAAATCAACCATTTTCCTGGTACTCATCCTATGATTATTACTAGTGATGATACTTAGAAAAATTTCTCTGTGTATTCATTAACTGAGGCCATATATACATTATTCCTGAATTACCAGCTTAATTTTCGTGTGTACTTAACTGAAAAAAAACCCCTTACTTTTCATATTCTAAGATAGTTGTTTCCACAGAGGGTAGAGTAAAAACCTGGTATTTCTCTGATTGAAATTAGGTATGCTTAGTTGAGCAACTGTTTATATCTAACCTGTAGTTTGAATCTTTGGCAACAATAACGACATCTGCATACTGTTAAAAAAATGAAAAATTGTTTTTTAGGAATCAAGACTGTACAGATATCTCAGAACTTTCTAACACTTCTGAAAATGATGAGCAAAATGCCCAGGCTTTGGTATGAAGTTTGTCAATTTTACAATGATTTTTTGTTCATTCCAAATGGTAACATGAAAGAATGAGTGAAGTACAAAATGTGGATTAACTATACCAATTCTTGCTTTATTCCAATTTACTATGAAAATAGGGCACTTGATAAAAACATTTTTTAATTATCTAGATAGTGACATAATTTGTTTTAGCCAATAATTGATAATCAATATACCAAACAAAATATGTCTAAGTGAACAACTTAGGCATGGAATATGTCCTCTTTCCAAATTTTCGCTAGAGGAAGATACGTTAAAGAAGTACCTTAGAAATATTTTTTGTAAAACCAATATCTGAGCACGGACTTAATTGTAGCTGAGAATTCATGAGCTCTCCCACGCTCAGGCACCCTGGAGCCCTCCCCTCGGGTGGCCTCCAAGTGTCGGTGAGGGGACGCTGCCCTCTGAGAATCAGGCTGCTGGACTGGGTTGCAGGGAAGACAGTCTTCAAAAGTAATATGGTGTAAACCACCAACATGGCTTAATTTCTACACAGACTTTACTTCACTGACTCGCATGCTAATTTATATGGGAATAAAAATGGGTATAGATTTAGGGAATAAGAAAATGTGGACAGTTCAAATGTGCAGAAATTGTAGGAGACTCTGGGGTTTCTGCATAGAAATAAAACACAAATTTAAAGCTGCTTTTTATAGCTATATTTTGGAATTAGCGCTTGTTCTTAGGGAATGTATAGGGTATTAAGAATAGTTGGTTTGTTGGAATCTGTGTGCCACAAAGGTTATCCAGTATAGTCTGTCTTTTGAGATTTGGTTAACAAGTTATAACCTTGTCTTTCATATACTTTTAAAATTAAAATTATTGCATTTTTAATGAGAATGTTAACACTTAAGGTGCTCTGATTTTTATTTCTAGGATGATAATGATCTCCCTAAAACATCTTCTGGAAGAAGAAGAGTAAGTTTATCTGCCTGATTGATCTTCATTGTTTACTTACTCTTTGTTTAAAATCAACCTAAGGTCTTAGGTGTTGTCTTTGAAAAGTTACATTGATATAGAGATGGAATATTTTGTAAGAGAAAGGGGAGTAATCATGAAAGCTGGGTGGTTAGGTAAGGTTTAGTGGAAGACTTGGGATTTGAACTATTTTCTCAGAATGAGATGGAGTTAAAACAGTCAAAAAGTAGGGGATATTACAATCCAAGCTGAAAAAAGTAGGAAAGTGTGGCATGTTAGTGGGCTGCTGAGAGCACTGGTCTGACTGGTTTAGAGGGTAAATACTGGAATAAGCAACATGGCTGTGTCTGGCTGTTATTTTGGGAGCAAATGATGGCGATATTGAAAACCAAGGTTTTCATTTAAAGTAGAGAATAAACTGCACAGTCAAAATAGACAAATGTATTTTGAGGGATATGAAGATAGGTAGTAAAGAAGGTCAGGAGTTTATTGCAAGTAAAGGATGGGAATCTAGTCAAGGATAGTGTTTGCTTGGAATGGAGAGGAAGGGAAGAAGAGGAGACATTTGAAGGGAAAAATTAACTAGCATTTGGTAACAGCCTTTTTTTTAAAAAATGAGGATTAGTTGGGGGATGTATGGAAATAAGTTTTGGATATTGGGTAGTTAGAATTGTAGTATCACCAGCAGAACTCTTGAAGTTTTAATGTAATATGTTAATGAAAACTCAAGGTTATTAATCCGGGAATGTTCAAAATGTTAACATTTTAAATTTCATCCAAATGCTGCTTAAACTTAAGCTTTTAATAAAAATTTTCATAATATGCTTGCCCCAGATAACATCGAAAAGTTAGACTTGAATTTGTCATCTGATTTGTCATTTTCATATAATTCTCCCAAGCGTTTAGTACCTGTCTAGAATTGGTTTGCTATGGCTGCTCTAGCAAATTACAAATCTAGTGGCTTAAACAACAAAAATGTTATGTGACATTTCGTAAATTAGAAGTTTGACAGGGTCTCACTAGGCTAAAATCAGGGTGTCAGCATGGCTGTGTTCCTTCTGGGAACTTTAGGGTAGAATTCGTTTCCTCACATTTTCCAGCTTCTAGAGGCTCATGGCCCCCTTCTTCCACCTTCAGGTCAGCAGCGTAACATCTTCCAGTCTGACTCTGACCCTCTGCCTCCCAGTTGTAAGGACCCTTGTGATTACATTGGGCACAACCAGATAATCCAGGACAGTTTCCCCATCTCAAGAGCATGCCTTTAGTCACAGCTGCCATGTAAAGTGACATAGTCCCGGGTTCTTGGGATTAGCATGCAGACGTCTTTGAGTCATTATTCTCATTCTGCCTACCACATTATCCAATGTGATATTTCACATTCTGTGAAAACATTTTCTAGATGTGGGAGATGGGTGCTGGATTGAAAAATGTTTCTAGAGTAACATGTTTCTAGATGTGACATTGGATTTTTACAGAAAAGTGGATTTTTTCCAATTAGATAGAAAGTCAAATATGATATTATAGTGTCACCTTTCCAACACTGAAAATACTTTCAATATTGTGAATATATTTTTAGGGCCATGATTGGAAAAAAAGGAGCAGCAAAGCCACCAGCTATGTTGAAAGCAACTGGAAGAAACAGTGTAAGGAACTAGTGAACTTAATTTTTCAATGTGAAGATTCTGAACCATTTAGACAACCTGTTGATTTGGTTGAATATCCAGTAAGTTGCCATTTTTTTGGATGTTTGGGGCTTTTCTTATTTTGTGTAGAGGAGATCGATGTAGAGGTATTTAAATTAAACTTCTAAAGAGTGAGATGTCTAGCTTCATGTTAACTTTTCTCTTACCATTTAGACAGTTACATAATAATGGGAGGATTCTACATGGTATCTATTATCTAAGTAGTCCCAGCTCCAGGAAAACTATAAATTGTGTAAAAAGTATCTGTTTTCACTCTAGTAATAAAGGAATGGAAAATGACCTTAAAAAAAAAAAAAGTCAGATAATAAAGCACAAACTTACTGTAGAAAGCTTGGAATTTACAAAAACGTAAAGAAGGAAATAAAAACCAGTCCATGTCTGGCTCTTCCTTTCCCGACCCCTCTTCCACCAGGTGTATTACCTTTGCCTTTCCCTCTCCTAAGCTCCAAGGGCCCTTCTGCATCTGTAACTTGTTTTGTGAGCCTGCAGTCCAGCTGGCTTACTTCTACTACCTTTGTAACTTTCTCTTACAATTTGGAAAAAAAAAAAATACCAGTCTATGTCCTGCTACCAGGTATAATACATCTTGGTTATTTCTTACCTTATCTTTATGACTGGGTCATGTTTTTAAAAAAATTATCAATGATTCTTAAGCTCCTTCAAATTTTTTTCCTATAATCCTATATATTAAAAGGGTAATATGCAAATCGACCAAACAGTGGAACGACCGGTTGCTATGATGCGCACTGACCACCAGGGGGCAGATGCTCAATGCAGGAACTTCCCTCTGTTGGTCAGTGTGCTCCCACAGCGGGAGTGCCACTCTGCCTGAAGCCCTGAACCGGGCCCACAGCTGGCGAGCGCAGTGGTGGTGGCGGGAGCCTCTCCCACCTCCATGGCAGCGCTAAGGATGTCCAACTGCCAGCGTAGGCCCGATCCCCATGGAGAGTGGACCTAAGCCATCAGTTGGATATCCCCTGAGGGCTCCCAGACTGTGAGAGGGCACAGGTCAGGCTGAGGGACGTTCCCCTGAGTGCACGAATTTCGTGCACCAGGCCTCTAGTTTTTAGTATTTTAGAGATCTGATGCACTTATATTTCTATAAGCAGGAATGAAATTTTTGAACTAATTAATGTTTTTAAAACCTAGGACTATCGAGATATTATAGATACTCCAATGGATTTTGGAACAGTAAGGGAGACTTTAGAAGCGGAAAATTATGACAGCCCTTTGGAATTTTGCAAAGACATCCGGTTGATATTTAGCAATGCAAAAGCATATACACCAAACAAAAGATCAAAGGTAATTTAAAGTGGTTTATAAGAAGAGAAGAGCGTTATCTGTATAGATGATAATTTTCTGCTGGCTGGGAGAGGTTGGAACATAAAGTTAAGTGAGTAGAGCAAGACTGCTGTTGAGAATAGAGCTGCTGCCACTGCCCAAGTATCTGCTCTTGCAACCTCACCACAATAATGTTTATCTTTCCTGCAGTTTTATGAACAGGATTGGTGGGAGTCAGGGCCTCAGTGAAAAATGAACAAACTTAAATTTGATATGTAGAAGGATAAAAATCTGTATTTTCATACATATGGGAATCTTTTTTTTTAAATTTTTATAGTTCAGATTATCGCAGGTGTTCCTCTTCCCGTCCACCCCCCATAGCTCCTCTCCACCTGATTCCCCACCCCACCCCATGTCCTTACCCCCCGCCACTGTCTTCATCCATAGGTGTAAGATTTTTGTCCAATCTCTTCATGCACCCCTCAGACTCCCTTCCCCCTGATAATTGTCCATCCCCTCCCTTTCTATGTCCCTGATTCTATTATATTCACCAGTCCATTCTGTTTTCAGATTTTTTATTCACTTGATTTTTAGATCCACTTGTTGGTAGGTATATATTTGATGTCTTTTTGTTGTTCATAATTTTTACCTTTACCTTTTTCTTCTTCTTCCTCTTCTTAAAGAATACCCTTTAGCATTTCATGTAATCCTGGTTTGGCGGTGATGAACTCCTTTAGCTTTTTCTTGTCTGTGAAGCTCTTCGTCTGACCTTCAATTCTGAATGATAGCTTTGCTGGGTAGAGTAATCTTGGTTGTAGGTTCTTGCTGTTCATCACTTTGAATATTTCTTGCCACTCCCGTCTGGCCTGCATAGTTTCTGTTGAGAAATCAGCTGACAGTCGTATGGGTACTCCCTTGTAAGTAACTAACTGTTTTTCTCTTGCTGCTTTCAAGATTCTCTCTTTGTCTTTTGCTCTTGGCATTTTAATTATGATGTGTCTTGGGGTGGTCCTCTTTGGATTCCTCTTGTTTGGGGTTCTGTGCGCTTCCTGAACTTGTAAGTCTATTTCTTTCACCAGGTGGGGGAATTTTTCTGTCATTATTTCTTCAAATAGGTTTTCAGTATCTTGCTCTCTCTCGTCTTCTGGCACCCCAAAAATTCGGATATTGGTACGCTTGAAGCCGTCCCAGAGGCTCCTTACGCTATCCTCACACTTTTGGATTCTTCTTTCTGCCTCTGGTTGGGTGTTTTTTGCTTCCTCATATTTCAGATCTTTGGTTTGACTCTTCAGGTACGGTGATCTACAGTTGAGTTTCTGTATATTCTTTATTCCAGACAGTGTATGCATAATTTCTGACTGGTCCTTTTCCATTTTTTTGGTATTCTCATTAAGGTCCTTGAAGGTCTCTTCAAGTTTCTCAGTGGTTTTTAGAAAATTCTTGAGTAACCTTATAAATGTGGTTCTGAACACTGTGTCATCCATTAGTTTACTTTCCTCTATCTCTTCTATTCATGACATACTTCGATGTCTCCGCATTTTGGCTGCCTCCCTGTGTTGATGGAGTGGCTTTGTGTGGTCAGTGACCTATAGGGGCCGGTAGCTCAGCTTCCCCAATCACCCTAGGTGGTCGCTCTTGGTACACCCCTTTGTGGGCTGAGTGGAAAGTCTTGGTGTAGTTAAGCTTTGATTGCTGTTGGTACCCTGGGAGGAATTGTCCTCCAGGCCAATTGGCTTGAGGACCCGCTGTGTCTATAAGGGAAGCACTGCTGTGGTGGAGACAAGCTTGTGGTGCAGGGCTTGTTTCAGTGGGGCTTTGGTGCTCACTGAGTCCGCCTCCCGAATGTGTAACGTATGGACGTGAGGAGTTGAAATCTGGTCTCACACTGACCCCTAGGTGCATTGGCTTCTGGATCTCCAATGGGGTGCAGTTCAGCTGCTGTCTGAGGCTACCCTGCAGGAGCTACAGCGAGAACTGCTGTCCTCTCCTCCCTGCTTGGAGCTTGGAGGCCTTGGAGCTGTCTGTACCAGGTTGCAAGTTTAGTAGTTGAAACTGCAATAAATAAGGCCATTCATATGCAAAAGCCTCTGCTAGGAGCCTGGGTGTGTTTGTAGATTGTGGGGGGCAGAGTCTCAGGGCGTCACTAGGCTAGGGAGTGGCAAACAGCAATGGCTGGCAGTGAGCCACCTCCAACCACGTCCCTGCAACCGAGTCCCCGCAGTCTCGCGCCCCAGCGCAGCCAACAATTCTACCTCCACGCAGCTCTGCTAGTAAGCCAGCCTCACTCCGACCCAATGGCAGACAGCCCAGTCTCTCCCCGGAAACTGGATTTCAGAGAGATTGGGGGCTTGTCTTCGGATTGAAGAAAGCAACGCCTGCCTCCAGCTAGGCTCCGCCGCCAGCTCGTAACGCGCACGCGACCCCCTGTACCTCAGTTTTTCAGCGTTTGTGTCCTGATTGCGCCCGTCTCTTTCGGTCTAGTTGTAGAGGTTCCGCTCAGCCAGCTTTCCCATGGTTCTGGGTGATAGACGTTCTGTCTTTTAGTTGTAGTTTTGGAAATTGTTGTGGACAGCAGCAGCCCAGATGTTTATCTACGCTGCCATCTTGGATCTTTCCCAAATGGGAATCTTGAAAAGTGGGTTGAAAACTTATTGATAAAGCTGGAAGAATATTAAAAGTAAGAAAATGAAAATCTGAAGGTGGGGTTGGGACTACTATAAACTAATATTTTGGATCCAAAGAAGAAACACATGAGTGATCTGATTACTTAAGAATACAAGTATGGAGTACATTACTAAATCTTTGTTAAAAAGTTATACATTGGACCCTGACCGGTTTGGCTCAGTGGATAGAGTGTCGGCCTGCAGACTGAAGGGTCCCGGGTTCGATTCTGGTCCAGGGCAGCTCATCAATGTTTCTCTGTCATCGAAGTATCTAACTATCCCTCTCCCTTCCTCTCTGTAAAAAAATCAATAAAATATATTTAAAAAAAAGTTATACATTGGATAACTTGCAAAACTTGGTGAAGCATAATAAATACACAAAAGAGCCCACATGCTGTCAGGGAATTTTCACAAACATCACAAAACCTATGTGGCCAAGGTGTTGGGTAATTAAAAAAACACACCACAGCAATAATTTGAGATTTATAGCACTTTCTCTATCATCAGTGACTCTCACTGCTAATTAATCATTTTGTCTTAATTTCACTTTCTCCTCATTATTATCAGATTCTTCCCACATTATTAATTCTTTTTTTTTTTTTTTTTCTTTTTTAAATATATTTTATTGATTTTTTACAGAGAGAAAGGGAGAGGGATAGAGAGCTAGAAACATCGATGAGAGAGAAACATCGACCAGCTGCCTCCTGCACACCCCCTACTGGGGATGTGCCCGCAACCAATGTACATGCCCTTAACTGGAATCGAACCTGGGACCCTTCAGTCCGCAGACCAACGCTCTATCCACTGAGCCAAACCGGTTTCGGCCCACATTATTAATTCTTGTCTCAATTTGAGAACTCTCTCATTGCATTCAATATCCAAATTGCTTATTGGATCAGTTTAACATTCAAGTCTAAAATTTTTCATGCTTTTGTCAAAGTCACTATTGTGAGACTGTTTCTTTCCAGAGAGGTAATAAATTTCATTAATCACCCCCCTTTTTTAAAATATATTTTTATTAATTTCAGAGAGGAAGGGGAGGAAGAGAGAGAGAAACATCAGTGATGACAGAGTATCACTGATTGGCTGCCTTTTGCACTCCCCCACTGGGGATCAAACCTGCAACCTGGGCATGTGCCCTTGACCAGAATTGAACTTGGGACCATTCAGTCCTCAGGCCGACACTCTATCCACTGAACCAAAGTGGCTAGGGCATCTCCCCTCTCTCTTTTTTAAAACATATATTTTTATTGATTTCAGAGAGGAAGGTAGAGGGAGATAGAAACATCAATGATGAGAGAGAATCATTGATTGGCTGCCTCCTGCACACCCTACACTGGGGATTAAGCCCACAACCCGAGCATGTGCCCTGACTGGGAATTGATCTATGACCTCCTGGTTCATAAGTCAACAATCAACCCACTGAGCCACGCCGACTGGCTCCCTCTTTTGTTTTAAATATATGTTTGAGGATTCTTACCATACAACTCATTGTTTAAAGTGTATAATTTAATGGTTTCTGGTATATTACATTGTCAGGTTTTCAAAATTGTGGTTAAATCTGTGTAACATAAAACGTATAATTTTAACCATTTTAAGTGTGCAATTCAGTGGCATTAATTATATTCACAATATTGTTTAACCATCACTGCTATCTATTTTCAAAACTCTTTCATAACTCCAAACAGAAACTCTGTAACCTTTAAGCAGTTAATTCCACATTCTCCCTTTCAGCCCTTGGTAGCCTCTAATCTACTTTCTATCTTTAAGAATTTATGTATTCTAGATATTTCATGTAAGTTGAATAATCCAATTTGTCCTTTTGTGTCTAGCTCATTTCATTTTTCACAATGTCTTAAAGGTTCATCCGAGTTGTAGTATGTATCAGAACTTTCTTTTTATGGCTGAATAATTATCCATTGTATGGGTTGGGTATATGATATTTTGTTTATTCATTTATCTCTTGATGGACACTTGAGTTATTTCTATTTTTTGGGAATTGTGATTAATGCTGCAATGAATATTGCAGTACTGGTACAAGTATCTGTTAGAGTTCTTGCCCTCAATTTCCTTGGGTATGTAAGAGTGGAATTGCTGGTTCATAGGGTAATTGTATGTTTAGCTTTTCTAGGAACCACCAAACTGTATTCCATGATGGCTGCATCATTTTATATTTTCTCAGCAAAGTATGAGGATTCTAATTTCTTCATATCCTTGCCAATGTTTTATTTTCTTTTTTAAAATTGTAGCCATCCTAGTGAGTGGGAAGTATTACTCTCGTGGTTTTGATTTGCATTTCTCTTATTACTCATTACAAATGGTACCTGAGATTTATTTTAATCAGGTATGGTAAGACAAGCAGATCTGGAGATGACTTCCACGAAGGAAGAAGTTTATACTACCAGATTCCTAGAAATGAGGCACACCTCACCATGCAGGGCCCCAGGGGGATGCACCAGCTTTGGTCAGTAGGCGGAGGCCGGGAAAGGGAAAGTTATAGCACAGAGCCTGTAGTCCTGAGGTTTTCGCAGGAAGGCAAAGCTGGGTGCAAAGTCAAGTTTAGGATTGGCTAGCTTGAATATTTCCCATAGCTTTGGCCTACAGGGGTCGTCTCCAGGTGTCTGGTTCCTGGTGTGATTTAGGATGGGGGGAATGGAATATATGTGAGAGTTTTAGCAAAAAGGTAGTTAGAGATATGAACTATGGATTGTTTTGTGTATCAGAGGCATGTTTGTTTGTAAGAGAGGTCTTTGCTATCTCGAGGAATTAGCTAGCCATGCGAGGGGCAATCTCTCCAGGATCAAGTTTCCCAATGCCAGAGCATCAAGAATACAGAATATAATCGATACACTAATGTTGAACATCTCTTTACATGCTTCTTGTTATCGGCCACTGTATATCTTTTGTGGAGAAATATCTATTCAAGTGCTTTGCCCATTTTCTAATTGGATATTTTTGTTGTTGAGTTGTAGGAATTTGTTAATATATTCCGGATATTAACCTTTGCCAAATACATGTTTTCCAGATATTTTCTCTCATTCTGTAGTTTGTCCTTTCACTTGTTGGCAATGTCCTTTGATGTATAAAAGTTTTCATTTTGATGAGGTCCCGTCTACCTTTTGTGTGTGTGTGTGTGTGTTTTGTGCTTTTGGTTTCATGTCTTATGAATCCATTGCCAAATCCAGTGTTATAAATGTTCACCCCTATGTGTTCTCCTAAGAGTTTTGTGGTATAGCTTTTATATTTAAATTGTTGATCCATATTGAGTTAGTATTTGCATATGGTGTGAGGCGGAAACACATTTGTCCCAGCACTATCTATTGAAGAGACTATTCTTTTCCCACTGAATAACTTGGCACCATTTTTGAAAATCAGTAGGCCATAGATATATGGGTTTATTTTTGCACTCAATTCTATTCCATTGTATGTGTGTATTTGTCCATCTATCTATCTATACGTCAGTACCACAATGTTTTGTTTACAGTAGCTTCGTAGTAAGTTTTGAAATCAGGAAATGTGAGTTCTTCCACTATTTTCTTTTTCAAGATTCAGCTACTCAGGGTCCCTGGCAATTCTTTGTGAGCTTGAGGAATGGCTTTTGCCATTTCGAAAAAGTCCTTTGGATTTTTTATAGAGATTGAATTGAATGTATAGATTGCTTTGTGCAGTATTGACATCTTGACACTGTTAAGTCTTCCTATTTCTTAACAGGGGATGTCTTTCCATTTATTTAGGTCTAATTTCTTTCAGTAGTCTTTGTAATTTTCAGTGATGTCTTAACACCTCCTTGGTTAAATTTGTTCCCATTTATTGTTTTAGATGGCATTTGAAATTCAGTAGCTTTCTTAATTTCTTTTTCTGATTGTTCATTGTTGGTGTATTAGAAACACAACTGATTCTTGTACGTGGTTATTGTACCCTATAATTTTGCTGAGTTCACTTATTAGTGCTAATAACTGGAATCTTTGAGTGTTGTTATATATAGAATCATCATCTGTGAATTGAGATACTTTTACCATTCCAATTTGAATGATAATTTTCTTTTTCTTGTCTAATTGCTCTCACTAGAACTTAAAGCACATTGTTGAATAGCAGAGGTGAAAGCAGGCATTTTTGTCTTATTCCTGATCTCAGGGAAAGATTTTCAGTCTTTCACCATTGTATATGATGCTAACTGGGGTTTTTTATATATGCCATTCTTCATATTGAAGAGCTGATAATTTTAGTACCCACTTTTGTTAAATGTTTATTTTCAATTCAAATGTATTACTGAATTTTACATAAAAGCTAATAATGAGAAAACATGAAAATGGTGATAAGATAATCAGAGGTTTCTAACACTATGGTTGTTAAAATCGATGACTTATACTAGACTTCAGGTTTCAATGAAAAGAATAAGTTTAACATATGCACAAAATATTGAAAATAACTGTTAAAGATCATATCAAAAATCAGATCAGGGATTGCAAATTTCATATATATTCATTTTACAGATATATTTATATGGTAGATATATGAAGCCTTTTTAAAGGTTCTCTAGTGTTAGGGTCTCTCCACTCTCTGCCATGCATCAGAGTGATTCATAATTAGCTCTGGAACATTAGACTTGTGCACTTATTCTCAGGAATGATTGCGACGAGTAAAGAGTACTTCCTGTAAATACATAGCTGTACCAAATGTTACTTATAGTACTACTTAACATCACATTGCTGTTCTTTCCAAGATTTGACGTTACTTAATTATAAAAATAGTTAAAACACAATCTTTCATTTGTAGTAAAATTTTAGGCCATATTTTCCTCTTTCTGCCGGATGCAAGGTATTCTTTTGGATCTAAGTGTCATCAAAGACAGTCAGATTTCAAGTAGAGACTGGTGAGAAGTTCCCTTGCCTCAAAGAGACACTGCTCTTTTGCTGCCTAAGTAGCAATTTGAAAACCAGCAAACTTCCATCTAACTTTCAGAAAAGGTTACATATAGGTTTGTACATGTAGAAGCAAAAATGGTAAAAGCCAAGATACTTTCTCTTTCTGCAGACTCTTGTAGATGTCATTGAAGGGAAGGGGTGGGAAATAGATAAAGTCAGTAAGAGCCATTATCTGTAACACTAATACAAAACATTACAAGTAGCCTCAGTGATTACATTGTCATTTAGAAAAATACTTTTAAAGATATTTTGTGGTTATAGTTTTGCTTTTATGTTCTTGCAGATTTACAGTATGACCTTGAGGTTGTCTGCCTTATTTGAAGAAAAAATGAAGAAAATCTCTTCTGATTTTAAAATTGGTCAAAAATTCAATGAAAAACTTCGAAGAAGCCAGAGATTCAGGAGACAGCAAAATTGTAACCGTGTCAGTCAGGCTAACAAAAGTATCAGGTAAATTGGTTATTGCCAGCTTTCTATGCAAATTTGTAAAATTTCAGGTTGTGATAATGTCTTTGATTTTATTATGCAAAAGATTCTTAATCATTTTAGTCTACATTTAGAAAATAATAGTCCCTTTTGGGTTGAAAATATTCTGTGCATTGATTTGCAGTTATGTAAGTTTTTAAAGCATTTAATGAAAATCATCAATTGTAAAAATTTTATAAAGGGTTATTTATTTTATTGCTTTGAGAGAGAAACATCGATAGGTTGCCTCCTGTACTCTCTGACCAGGGATTGAACCTGCAACCTTTTGGTGCATGGGATAATGCTCCAACCAACTGAGCTATCCTAACCAGGGCGTAAAGGGTTATTTAAGATACCATTTATATTTTTCATAATAAACTTTTTGTTTTAATGCAGAGAGTAAAGTGATTACTGTATATGGCCTTTGAGCATTTAATATTTATGAGAAAACATCTATTAGGTATAACATACCATATTTTTTACTGAGAATTAGTTGTAAATAAGAAATATAAAATGCAGGATTTATTCTCTTCAGAATTTAATATTAATTTATATTCCGTCTTTGATGATGTAGCTTACATTGATATAAAATTTTGGAGTATTGGAATGTGCAAATTAAGTTGTTTTCATACACGGTTTGAATGTGCATGCTACCCTTGATGGGTTTCTTCATGGTTGTTTTGGGGATTACACTGTGCATTTCAATTCAAAACAATCTACTTTAGTGTTTTGTTCTTTTTAATCTACTTTTGTTTAATACTGTTTAATTCTCATAGATAAAATAATTTTGTTGTAGATTAGTTCTCTTCAGTTATTTGTGCTATTGTCATATAGATTATATCTTTATATGTTATCTGCAGTTGGCTATTAAATCAGACCAGGAATCAAACTGGTGACTTCCTGGTTCACTCAACCACTGAGGCACATCGGCCCGGCGCACAAAATTCGTGCACGGGGTGGGGGGGGGGGGGGGGGGTGTGTGTGTGTGTGTGTGTGTGTGTGTGTGTGTGTGTGTGTGTCTCAGCCCAGCCTGCACCCTCTCCAATCTGGGACCCCTTGAGGGATGTCCGACCGCCTGTTTAGGGCAGTCTGACATCCCTCTCACAATCCAGGACTGCTGGCTCCCAACCGCTCACCTGCCTCTGCCTGATTGCCCCTAACTGCTTCTGTCTGCCAGCCTGATCACCCCCTAACGACTCCACTGCCAGCCTGATTGACACCTAACTGCTCCCCGGCCGGCCCAATTGCCCCTAACTGCCCTTCCCTGCCAGTCTGGTCACCCCTAATTGTCCTCTCCTGCTGACCTGGTCTCCCCCAGCAGCCTTCCTCTGCCGGCCCGGTCACCCCTAACTGCCCTCCCTGCAGGCCTGGCCGCCCCCCCCCCCCCCCACAACTGCCCTCCCTTGCTGGCCTGGTCTCCCCCAACTGCCCTCCTCTGCCGGCCTGGTCACCCACAACTGCCCTCCCCTGTCAGCCATCTTGTGGCAGCCATCTTGTGTCCACATGGGGGCGGCCATCTTGTGTCTTGGAGTGATGGTCAGTTTGCATATTACTCTTTTATTAGATAGGATGACCGCCAGTTTGGGTTTGTGTTACTGTATGAGTTTTTATTTTTATTAAAAATTTTTATTTATTTTTTTTTAGAGAGAGAGGAAGGGAGAAGGAGAGAGAGAAAAACATTGATGTGAAAGCAAAACATTGATCTGCTGCCTCTAGCATGCCCCCTACAGGGTTCTGGTTCTGAAATCTGAGCATGAGCCCTGACCGGGAATTAAACCAGCAGCAACTTTTTGGTACCCGGGATGATGCCCAACCAACTAACCCACACTAGCCAGGGCTGATTTATTATTTGTAAAAACTCTGCTTTCTCTTTGAACCAAGAAAGCGTCTTAACAGCTTAGAAGAACATAGGATAAGAAAGGAAAGCTTTCTCTCTTGAGGTATTACTAATTTGTGTACTGTTAAAAATTATATTTATGATAAGTATAAGCATATATATTTTTTTTGTAGTCACTGGTCTGCCTCCAGTTGTTATTAATGGAAGTTAAAATCTGTCTTGACATACAAGCTTGACTTTTCTTGATTATCCTATCTAATAAAAGAGTAATATGCAAACTAACCATCACTCCACTACACCCACAAGCTACGCCCACTAGCCTCACCCACCAGCCAATCAGGAGCGAGTATGCAAATTAATCCCAGCCAAGATGGCTGCCGCCATGGAGTGAGCAGGAGGGAGGTTTGGGTTTCCCTGGCGATGGAGGAAGCCAAGCTTTCCACACACCCTGGCAGGCCCAGGCCTCCACTCACGGCTACAAAGTTTCAATTATAGAAGATAAATAAATCCCAACATAAATGGAAGCAGCCACGGAGCTGGAGAGAGCAAGAAGCTATGGTTGCCCCCGGCAATGGAGGAAGCCAAGCTTTCCACCTGCCCTGGCCTGCCTTGGCCTCCGCTTAAGGCTACAAAGTTTCAATTATAGAAGATAAATAAATCCCAACAGAAATGGCTGCCACCACGGAGCAAGCAGGAGGCTTGGCTCCACTCCAGGGTACAAAGTTTCAATTGTAGAAGATAAATAAATCCCAGATACTAGGGCCTCAGTTTGTGTTGCCGGCGGGTGTGGCCAGCCTGCAAACCACCACAGGCCCCTCACCCAGGCTGCCTCACGCCCCAAGGGAACCCCCACCCTGATCCTGGACACCCTTCAGGGCAAACCAGCTGGCCCCCAACCCATGCACCAGGCCTCTATCCTATCTAATAAAAGAGTAATATGCAGATTGACCATCACTCCATCACACAAGATGGCTGGCCCCATGTGGTCAAAGATCCTGCCCTCATGTGGACACAAGATGGCCACCACAAGATGGCCAGCTGGGGAGGGCAGTTGGGAGGGGCCAGGCCTGCAAGGGAGTGCAGTTGGGGGCGATCAAGTCTGCAGGGGAGAGCAGTTAGGGGTGACCAGACCTGTAGGGGAAGGCAGTTAGGGGTGACCAGGCCTGCAGGGGAGGGCAGTTAGGGGTGACCAGGCCTGCAGGGGAGGGCATTTGGGGGTGGCTGGGCTGTCAGGGGAGGGCAGTTAGGGGCAAATAGGCTGGCAGGGGAGCAGTTAGGCATCAATCAGGCTGGCAGGGGAGTGGTTAGGGGGTGATCAGGCTGGCAGGCAGAAGCGGTTAGGGGCAATCAGGAAGGCAGGCAGGCAAGCAGTTGGGAGCCAGCATTCCTGGATTGTGAGAGGGAAGTCCAATTATTACTTCCCCTATCCTCCTTTTTGCTTTTCTGTTCAGGTTTTGATGATTTCTTCTCTTAATTTGATACTGTGTTTAGAAACATAAATAGGAAACTAGAGGGAAAGTTGGGTCATATTGAGACTCAGATTTACAATGTGAAAAATGCCTGTATTACATAAATGTTGGTTCTCCCTAAGCATTTAATCCCAAGAACCTTAAATGTTCAATGTGATTTTCTGTAACTGTTACTTGGATCATTGGTTCATTACTCCAACTTATAATAAAACAATACCAAGTTTAGAGTAAGAATATTAATAGTAATCTATGCCAGAATAAGATGTTAATAACAGATATCTTAATATTTTGATCTAAAATTATTCTCAGATTAAAGTAATAATATACTTTTATTTAGGTGTTTTCTGTTTTGTTAAATACGGTTTCTTTTGTTCATGTCTTTGACCAGAAATACCAAGCAGAAGCGTTTAAAATCTCAGACAAGAGTAATTCCTGAGTTGGTAGGTTCTCCTACCCAGTCTACCTCAAGTCAGGCAGCTTATTCTGCAAGCCACAAGACAAGTGCTAGTGTCTCTTCGGGTGTTTCTTCTGGGGACTCTTCCGATTCAACAGGATCATCAGAAAGATTGAGAAGCAGTAGACCTGTCACTCTAACAAATGGTTCTACATTATCTGGTGAGAAGTGAAATGTTAAGTTATTCAACTGCTGAGCGCTCAGGTGTATAATGCTGCTAGTTTCATAACGGAAGGAAGTAGATAGGGGCTAATTAAATTTTTAAATGTAAGTTTGTTTATTAAGCATATACACTGTATTTTCTGAATCAAAAAGCAGGAGTAATATACTACTTTCAGAAATAAGAGAACAAACTTGATTCAAAATGCTGATTATGTACTTTTTAATACCAAAATTTTATCAGCTGTTTTTTTTTTCCGAACAACTTTAAAAAATACATTCTTAAGTACTAGTATTTTAGGAATCTGCTTTAAGTCTTTTGTTATGAAGTAACTGCTTATATGTGTAAAGGTAAGAGAATATGTGTAATGAACTGTTGGTGCTTTATTTTTCTTAGAAAGTGAAATGGAAGATTCCTTAGGTACCTCTTCATCGTCCTCAGCTTCAGAGAGTTCAGAGGAGAGCAAAGGGAGTTCAAGAGCTCGTGAGCCCTCCTTGCGCAGTAGGCTGGCCAGAAGTGGCAGTCTCAGAGTGACCAGAACCCGGGCTGCGCAGAGAAGACCTGGTGAGAGGCGCGGGGGGGCTTTGGAGGAATGTATATCATGAGGTTCAAAAGCTAAACACTGAATGGTCTATGGATTTAATGTATCTACATATGATTAATGGCCTTTCGACTTTTTAAAAATTGGGGGATAGTTGACATATGGCATGATATTAGTTTCAAGTGTTCACCATAATGACTTGATACTTGTATACATTGTGAAATGACCATAAGTCTATAGTTACCATCCATCACCATATGTAGTTACAGATTTTTTTCTCATTGTTTTCTTGAGATGAGGACTTTTAAGATTTACTCTCTTAGCAACTTTCTTTTTTTAAAAAAAATTGATTGGTTTTAGAGAGAGAAACATCGATTTGTTATGCCACTTATTTATGCATTCATTGATTCTTTTTTAAAAAAAAATATATTTTTTATTGATTTCAGAGAGGAAAGGGGAGGGGGAGAGATAGAAACATCAATGATGATTGATTGGCTGCCTCCTGCACACCCCCTACTGGGGGTTGAACCCGAAACCAGGGCATGTGCCCTTGACTGGAATCAAACAAGAGACCCTTCAGTCCATAGGCCGACATTCTATCTGCTGAGCCAAACCAGCTAGGGCCATTGTTTGATTCTTTTTTTGTTTGTTTGTTTTCTGCAGATTTCTTTTATTTATTTATTTATTTATTTATTTATTTTTTATTTTTTATTTTTTAATTTCTTTATTGATTGAGGTATCACATATTTGTCCTCATCCCCCCATTCCCATCCCTCACCCCTCCCCACACATGCCCCCACCCCCCTGTTGTCCTTAACCGCTGGTTAGGCTCATATGCTTGCACACAAGTCCTTTGGTTGATCTCTCCCCTTTGTCCCCACCCTTCCCTACCCTCCCCCTGAGGCCCGACAGTCTGATCCATGCCTCCTTGTTTCTGGGTCTGTTCCTGTTCATCAGTCTATGTTGTTCATTATTTCCCCTAGATGAGTGAGATCATGTGCTATTAGAAATACACTTATAAGAACCGAAAATGAGACAAGCAATAATGGTTACGGTGACAGGCAAATGAATCAGTGTGTAGTGAGTTTCTTTCTGGGTCAACAGTTCTTTTGAGACCCAATTTCAATGTCCAACAGTTCCTTATGTGTACATGTCAGCAATGACATTTCAGTTCTGGATGGTGGACAAATGGTGGTAATGCAGGTCCGACTCTGGTTTGGTCCTGGGCAACCTGCAGTGATGCACAGCTGTTAACTGCTAGTATGGGAAGGCCACATCGGCGTCTTCCGTCTCTGGACTGCTTCTCTTCTGTCTTCATGGCTGGAGTAGTCCTGTCGATTCCTCTCTGTTGCTGGAATCCACATGGTCTCGGCGTTGTTTTCTGAAAATATACAAACATATTCTCGACCAAAAGTTAATAAAGGAATATTTTCTATAAATTTGACTGGGGATCCTTTTTCATTTTTTGCCCAAATGATTTTCCTCTGGCTTGTTTTGTCACCTTGTATGTTTTTCATGGGTGTCTTGCTTTTAGCCTTACAATTAATTTTCTAAAGTACTAATTTTCTAGATGTAATTTACTTACAGGATATTTTTCCTTACATGATATTCCTCTACTATCCCCTCCTTTTTTGATTTAAATGTTAGGAGGCTTTTGAAAATTTTATAATGTAGTCTTGATGGCTTTTAAATTTTAATTTTTTGCACTATAATATTACTGTTTTAGGTTCATTACATGGTGCACGATTTTATCATGAGATGAAGTACCAATAAAGATTTTAGTTAACACTTTAGGAACACCTTTTTGTCCAGTACAATTAATTTTTCTAGAATATTTGCTTGTTTCAACTAGCCAATTTAAACTTGACTACTGTTTTACTATCAAATTTATTACTCTAACAACAATCTTATTTTACCCTGTAAATATTGGTGGAAGGGATTATTTGCCTTCTTGAGTAGGTCCTGAGCATACCTGGTGGTAGGCTGGATTTAGATATCGGAAACCCATTTCCCTGCACCATGGGTACAAGACAACTCAAACAATTCTTGTTGGAGTGAGAGGGCAGCTGCTGTCGGCTAAGTCTCTGTCGGTCACCTGGGTCCTGATCTGAGCTGGGCATGGGAAGCGCAAAGCAGCCATGGGGGCAGGAGACCTCCCTCAGAAGGGGCTATGATTCAGGCCCCTGCAGTGTTGGGGGGGTGAGGGTCTGTGCCCCACCTCTGTTGATCCCCAAATTCTCTCCTGATGGCCCCTCTGCGACTGTGCCTGTCTTAGGTTGTTCCTTCCTTGAGGAATCTTACCCGTCTCTGGCTAACCAGCCATCCTCCGGGGCCAAGCAGGGTGATGTGAGGTTCAGTTTTGTCTCCTTGGTAGCCTATGCCCCCGTGGCCTCCATGCCCAGCACCTGCCATGGGATCCCCTCTCCTGCTGGCGGGGCCCCAGCACTGATCACATATCTTTTGGAACCCGGGTTTCTTCTCCAGGGAGGGCTCATTTTGCCCCACTGGGTGAGAGACAGATCCATGGCAACAGTCATCACGAGACTTCAACCTCGACATGAACAGAGAGCTCATGCAACAGCTGTGAGCAATTGAATTGTGAGAAGAGGGTCTCTCTTGGCCTAAAGGGTAAGAGAGACCAATATAGAATGCTCAGGTGCCTTCCCAGGAGGCCCTCTACACAATGAAAAGGTTATACCATCCTTGCATCCCAGGGATAAATCCTACTTGGTCGTGGTGTGTGATCTTTCTGATGTATTGCTGGATTCGATTTGCTAGATTTTTGTTGAGGATTTTGGCATCTATGTTCATGAGGGATATTGGCCTGTAATTCTCTTTCATTGTGTTATCTTTATCTGGTTTTGGTATTAGGGTGATGCTGGCTTCATAGAAGGAGCTTGGAAGTGTTCCTTCTTCTTGAATTTTCTGGAATAGTCTGAGGAGGATAGGTTTTAGCTCTTCCTTGAATGTTTTATAAAACTCCCCTGTGAAGCCATCTGGCCCCGGGCTTTTGTTTGCTGGAAGCTTTTTGATAACTGCTTCAATTTCTTCCATAGTTATCAGCCTATTGAGATTTTTAGTCTCTTCCTGAGTAAGTTTTGGAAGGTTGTGTTTTTCTAGGAATGTATCCATTTCCTCCAAGTTGTCTAGTTTGTTGGAGTAGAGTTGTTCATAGTATTTTTTGACAATCCTTTGTATTTCTGTGGGGTCTGTTGTTATTTCACCTCTTTCATTTCTGATTTTGTTTATTTGGGTCCTCTCTCTTTGCTTCTTGGTGAGCCTGGCTAGAGGTTCATCAATCTTGTTTATCCTTTCAAAGAACCAGCTCTTGGTTTTGTTGATCTTGTGTATTGTTTTTTTGGTCTCTATGTCATTCATTTCTGCTCTGATCTTTATTATTTCCTTTCTTCTGCTCACTGTGGGCTTTTCTTGTTGCTCCCTTTCTAATTTTTTGAGTTGTTGAGTTAGATGATCTATTACCATTTTTTCTTGTTTTTTGAGGTAGGCCTGTAGAGCTATACATTTCCCTCTCAGGACTGCTTTCATTGTGTCCCATAGGATTTGCAATGTTGTGTTTTTATTGTCATTAGTCTCCAGGATGTTTTTAATTTCTTCTTTGATCTCATTGATAACCCAATCATTGTTTAGTAGCATGCTATTCAGTTTCCAAGTGTTTGAATTTTTTGGAATGTTTTTATTGTAGTTTATTTCTAATATTATGCCATTGTGGTCTGAGAAAATGCTTGATATGATTTCAGTCTTTTTGAATTTGGGGAGACTTTGCTTGTTACCCAATATATGGTCTATTTTTGAGAATGTCCCATGTGCACTTGAGAAGAACGTATATTCCATGGCTTTGGGGTGGAATACTCTGAAGATGTCAATTAGGTCCATCTGATCTAATGTGTCATTTAGAATTGCTGTTTCTTTGCTGATTTTTTGTCCAGAGGATTTATCCATTGGTGTCAGTGGTGTATTGAAGTCCCCTACTATGATTGTATTGATGTCGATCTCTCCCTTGATATCTTCCAGCAGATTTTTTATGTATTTGGGCGCTCCTGCGTTGGGTGCATATACGTTTACCAGAGTTACATCTTCTTGCTGGATAGCTCCCTTTAGTATTATGTAGTGGCCTTCCTTATCTCTTATTAAAGCCTTTACTTTGAGGTCTATTTTATCTGATATAAGTATCGCAATCCCAGCTTTTTTCTCATTTCCATTTGCCTGAAAAATGTTTTTCCATCCCTTCACTCTCAGTCTGTGTGAGTCTTTTGCTCTAAGGTGGGTCTCTTGTAGACAGCAAATATATGGGTCATGTTTTCTTATCCATTCAGCTACCCTATGTCTTTTGATTGGTGCATTTAATCCATTTACGTTTACTGTTATTATTGATAAGTACCTGTTTGTTGACATATTTTTCCTTAGTGTTTGTGTTTCTTCTTGCCTTTCTCTTCTTTTTACAGCAGCCCCTTTAGCATTTCTTGCATTGCTGGTTTGGTAGTGATGAACTCTCTTAGCCCTTTTTTGTCTGTGAAGCTTCTGATTCCACCTTCAATTTTGAATGATAGCCTTGCTGGGTATAGTATTCTTGGGTTCAGTCCCTTGTTTTGCATCACTTTGTATATTTCATTCCATTCCCTTCTGGCCTGGTGTGTTTCTGTTGAGAAATCAGTTGATATTCTGATAGGAGATCCCTTGTAGGTAACTTTCTGTTTCTCTCTGGCAGCCTTTAAGATTCTTGCTTTGTTGTTGGTGTTCGTCAATTTAATTATGATGTGTCTTGGTGTCGGTCTTTTGGGGTTCAACTTGTTTGGGACTCTGTGTACTTCTTGGACTTGGATAGTTTTTTTCTTGCCAATATCAGGGAAGTTTTCTGTCATTATTTCTTCTAACAGGTTTTCTATTCCTTGCTTCTCTTCCTCCCCTTCTTTTATCCCTATTATTCGAAGGTTGTTTCGTTTTGTGTTGTCCCAAAGCTCCCTTAGGCTCTCCTCTTGCTTTTTAAGTCTTCTTTCCAATTGCTGCTGTGTTTGTGTGTTTTTTCCTACCTTGTCTTCTAATTCGCTGATGCGGTCCTCAGCCTCTTCTACTCTACTCTTTAAGCCTTCCATTGTGTTCTCTATTGCAGCTATGTCGTTCTTCATCTCCTCTTGGTTTCTTTTCATGTTGGTGACATTTTCATTCAGCTCCTTATAGTTCTCATTGAGTTGTGTGTATTTGTCATCCATCCGTTTAAACATCCTTATAACGAATACTCTGAATTCTTTCTCTGTTAAGCTGCTAGCCTCAAGTTCATTTAACTACCTTTCTGGTGATTCCTCTTTTTCCTCCCTTTGGGAATTTCCTTTTTTTCTCCCCATGGTTTCCTGTAATGTTTTAATTGTAGATCCGCTTGCTTTGCTACCCAGGTTCTTTTGGGGATGGTGCTACTGGTGTAATCTCTCAGTTCTCCTGGGCTTGGTAATCTAGTGTAGCTCCCTACTTGAGCTACTTGGGTTCTCTTGATGTAGGCCTGCAAGCTTGAGAGGCACAACTGTGGTGTCTAAAAGTCAGCAGCTATGGAGTGTCCCAGTTTTTGCTGTCTTGCACCCTTAGTTGAAATCGCGTGTGTCCAGTGGGAACTCACAGTGGCACCCAGGAACCGTCTGTTGGGAGAGCTCCCAGTGGCTCCCACTAGCACCCTGTGTGTAGATAGGCTCAGGGTGCCTGCCTGTTGTAAATTCGCTTCTGTGGAGGTGTGTTTGCAGGGGCACAGCTCTGACGCACTTTGAGAGACTCTGGCACTGAAGTTAAACAGCTAGGGTGTATGTGGGAAGTTATTCAGGGGAAAGGAGTTCAGAGTTTCTACTGTGGGGCAGTGCGTCCTTGGCTGTACAGAATTACACTCAGCAGGGGCTCAAAGCAGCTCCCCAGAGGACCCTGTGGATGTATGGGCTCCGGGCGCCTTCCCTTGCTGTGGCTGTGAGTTTGCCCGCTCTGGAGTGTGCGCAAACTGGTGGCGCGCCCGCCAGCGCACCGCTCTTACGCACTTTGAGAGACTCTGGCACTGAAGTTAAACAGCTAGGGTGTATGTGGGAAGTTATTCAGGAGAAAGGAGTTCAGAGTTTCTGCTGTGGGGCATCGCGTCCTTGGCTGTACAGAATCACACCCAGCAGGGGCTCAAAGCAGCTCCCCAGAGGACCCTGTGGATATATGGGCTCAGGGTGCCTTCCCTTGCTGTGGCCGTGAGTTTGCCTGCCCTTGATTGTGCACGAACCGGTGGCGCGCCCACCGGCGCACAGCTCTGATGCACCCTGCCCTGAAGTTGCTCCGCAGGGGTGTCCGTGGGCAGTTATTTAGGAAGAGGCAGTTCAGAGATTCTACTGCAGGGCCGCGCACCGTTGACTGTGCAGAATCACCCCCTCGGGGTCTCTCAGTGGTTCCCAAGCACTGCCTGGGTAGTGGAGTGCCTGGGTGCCTATGGGCTGGGGACGCGGAGAATCCTGAGTTCCGGCGCTGGGGAGGGGGAGGTTGTACTTACTGCTTTCAGCGGCGCACTTTTGGAGGTGGAGGTCTCAGGGTTCGCGCATCTGCAGCTGGGGTGGCAGGTCTTCTACCAGAGTGGCTGTAGTGACCAGGTTTGCTTCCGAAACCAGACTGGGTGGTGGTAAGGTTAGGATTCTAGTCTCTAGCAGTTCCGTTCTTAAAGATGGCGGGGTCTCTGTGCCACTGGTCTCCTCCCCGGAGTGTTTGCAGCGGCCGCGGGGTTTTGCCAACCAAGACTGCCTGGATTGGAAGCCCCCTGGAAGAACTGCAGGGCCTAACTGTCCCTATTTCACTCACACACACACCCACACATGTCCACACACACCTCTATCACTCCTTCACTCGATCACACACCCTCCCTACCTTCCTGCCGGTCGCCATCTTCCTCTCCATTGTTTGATTCTTATATGTGCCCTGACCAGGGATTGAACCCACACACCTTGATATATTGGGACAACACTAACCAGCTGATCTACCAGGCCAGGACTTAGCAACTTTCAAATATGCACTACAGTATTAACTATAGCCACCATGCAGTACATTACATTCCCATGAGTTATTTATTTTATAACTGGAAGTTAATACCTTTTGACCCTCTTCAAACTGTCCCTCCCCTATGAACTTGGTTTTGTTTGCTTTTTAGATTTCAAATATAAGTGAGACCTTACGGTATTTCTTTTTCTTTGTCTAACTTATTTCACTTAACATAATGCCTGTATGGTCACTCTGTGTTGTTGCAAATGGCAAGAATCCATTCTTGTAGCTGAATCGTATTCCATTGTGTATATATATATCACATATTCTTTATCCGTTCTTTTTTCTTTTTTAAATCCTCTCCCAAGAACATGCTTAGAGAGAGAGAGAGAGAAATAGAAAGAAACATCAGTATGAGAGAGAAAGATGATTGATTGCCTTCCATATATGCTCCAACTGGGGATTGAACCAGCAACTTTTCGGTGCACAGGATGACGCTCAGCCAACTAAGCCACTCAGGCCAGGCTCCATTCATCTATTGATGGACACTGTGCTTTGCTTGTTTCCTTTTGTGGCTATTGTAAATAATGCTGCATTGAACATGGGGGTGCATAGATATTTTGGACTTGTTTTTGTTTTCTTTAGATAAATATCTGAAAGTGGAATAGCTGGATCATATGGTAGTTCTAGTTTTGATTTTTTTGAGGCAACCTCTCGACTGTTTTCTATATAGAGGCTGCACTGATTTACATTCCTACCAACAGGACACAAGGGTTCCCTTTTCCTCACATCCTTGTCAACACTTGTTATTTCTTATCTTTTTGATAGTAACTATTCTAACAGGTGTGAAGTGATACTTAGTTGTGGTTTTGATTTGCATTTTTCTGACAATTAGTCATGTCACGTATGTTATTCATTTGTATGTCTTCTTTGGGGAATATCTATTCATGTCTATGCCCATTTTTTTTTTTTTTAAATTTTAATCCTGTCCTGAGGATATGTTTTATAGAGAGGGAGGGAGGGAGGGTGTAAAGGAGAAGGGAGGGAGGAGGGAGAGAGGTACATTGATGTGAGAGAGATACATTGATGGGTTGCCTGCAATACACATCCTGAACAGGATTGAACCCGCAACCTAGGTATGTGCCCTGACTGGATTGAACCCACAACCTTTTGGTGCACCGGATGCCACTCCATCCAACTGAGTCACACTGGCCACTGCTCTCTAGGAGTTTTATGGTTTTAGTCTTACATTCAAATCTTAAATCTATTTTGAGTTAATTTTGGGGTGTGGTTTAGGGTAGTAGTCTAGTTTCATTCTTTTGCATGTGCTGTTCAGTTTTCCCAACACCATTTATTGAAAAGTATCTCCTTTCCTGATTGTGTATTCTTGTCTCTTTTTTTCATAAATTAATTGACCCTATATGTGTGAGTTTATTTTTGTGGTGTCTATTCTGTTACATTCTTTTAAGTCTTTGAGATTTAGAAAGGAAATCTGTTTTGGCAGTAAAATATAAGGAACATCAGTACTAAAATAGTGAAGTCATTTAAAAAATGTTGAAATAAGGAAGACCTTTCTAATCTTATTGTTACTTTATTTCTAGGTCCAGTTTCTTTAGAAAATGGATGTGGCAGAAAAGCCACTCGAAAGAGAGTCTATTTAAGTGACTCCGATAACAATTCCTTGGAAACTGGTGAAAGTTTAAAAGCCCGAGCTGGAAATAACCGGAAAGTGCTAAGAAAGTGTGCCGCTGTGGCTGCCAATAAGATAAAGCTAATGAGTGATATAGAGGAGAATTCTAGTTCTGAAAATGTCTGTTCTGGCCGTAAGCTGCCTCACCGCAATGCTTCTGCTGTGGCTAGAAAAAAGTTGTTATATAATTCTGAAGATGATCAGAGCTTGAAGTCAGAAACCGAAGAAGAGGAGGAAAATCAACCATCACCAGTGTCCAGTTCTCATGCTGCCCAGAATACTGTCAATGAATCTGAAAATGGAGATTCAGAGTCAGAAAGTGACTTGCAGGAAGTCCGGAAAAATTGGCATGCTAATGGTTACAAGTCCCATACTGCAGCAACTTCTAAAACAAAACTTCTTAAAATAGAGTCTTCTGAGGAAAGTCATGGTTCAGATAATGGACATAACAGAACTAATGGCCCATCAACATCTGGGCAGAAGCTTAAGGCAGGAAGTGTCTCAGGGGAAGAGGAGGAAGCAGATTCTGAACCAAGAAAATACCCTATTAGGAAATACAACACAACTCGCAAGGATGCCACCTTCTTTAAAAAAGCAAAGGTCTTTACTGATTCAGAGGACTCTGAATCTGAGGAAGATAGAGGAGATGGAAGATGTCACAAAATGGAAACAATCTGCTGTCAGGAAATTTGAAGTGTGAACCTGTGGCTGCGTCCCAGTGTTTCTCAGATCATGTGTCTGAAACTGATGTGGATTCAGATGATGACAAAACAAAAGAAAAACCAAACGATTTTACGAGAGGTAATTGAAAACTGATTTATTCTATTGCCCTTTCCTTCTAGCATACATTGTTTTTCTTTCCTGTGAAACTTCTTTGCCAGCTGTTTTCTCTCCACTCCCTGCATTCTCCATTAGTTTTTTTTTTTTTTCTTCCATCTCTCATATTCCTATGTGTGTGCCTAACTATTTGTTGGGTGCATTTAGTTTTACTCACATAACAGGCAATTTGGCCTTAACACTATTACTATTAAAGATTTCACTTCTTGTATTGGTGATTGGAGATGGGTTTAAGAAAACAAAGGCAAGCACATTTATAAACTGTTGTGATGATAGTTTGAGAAGAGGAAAGAAAAGGGTAGGACTGATTGAAAGGAATGTGATGAGTAATAATAGCAGCTAACAGAATATTTTCCAAGATTTTCTGCATATCATGATGTTTTTCTAAAGGCTTTATGTTGTGGTTTTTTTTTAATCTTCGACCAAGGATATGTTTTTGTTTTTATTTTTTAGAGAGAGAGAGAAACATCAATGTGAGAGAGAAACATCGATTGGTTGCTTCCCATATGCACCCTGACCGGGGATCAAATCTTTATGTTTATTAATCAGTTTAATCTTCATGTCTTTTATGAGATAGGGACTATTGTCAATTTTACTGATAACGAGCACAGAGAGGTGAGATAAGTTGCTGAATTAAGATTGTACTGGTAAATGGGGATTGATGACAAATTTTAGAAGATCAGGAGGCAGCTAAAGCTAGGATGAAAAGTTGGTGTGATAGGAACTTGTAAAGTTAAGAAGTGCTGCAGGGAGGCTGAGAGTAAGTGGTTAGTTTGCATACCCTAGTGTAGTGGTAAATAGTTTAGTCTGTAGTCATGTAAGTAAAATGTTTTAATGTCAGGTGTTTGTGCTAGAAAGACCTGGGGTTTTACTCTGGGGAATATGTTGTACTTGTGAATGGTGCTGAGGCTAACACATCACTGCTCCCATCCCACTCACTGCCATTCTCCTTCCCAGTTAATAAGAATGAAGAATTATGGACTGATGTCATATAAATGTTGTATTGAAGATTAAAGGAATACTCTTAATTTTTAGATTCGACATCACAGGACCATGGACAAAGCAGAAAAGTTTCCAGGAAAAGGGTCTGTTCCAGTGACTCAGACAGCAATTCGAAGGTGGCTAAGAAATCCTCCAGAGCCAAAACGGGTCTCCAAAGGATTCCTCGAAGATGTGCAGCCACCGCTGCCAGTAAGATTAAACTCATGAGTGATCTGGAAGATGCTGGCTCAGAAAACATGTGCACTAGAGGCAAGAGGAGAAGGAAGAAGCCCCTCCGTTTTGCATGTTCCACAGCTAAGAAGATCGGGAGTGATTCTGAGGGAGAGGTCAGCTGTGACTTGCCAGACGAACAAGGTGCCTGTGAAGGGGAGCCGCCCGAGGCTGACTCAGAAGGTAGCGCAAAAAGCATTCATCAGCCTCTAAATGGAGACTCCGACTCTGAAGGTATGCCGAATTCAGAATATAAGGACAGGCCTGCCAGGCGTACCAATAGCCACAAAACAAATGTTGCACCTTCTAGAACAAAGAGTTCGTTGTTTGGATCTTCAGAGGAAGATTCAAAAAGCCATATTCCAGGGGGTGAGATTGGTAGAAAATTTTCTTCCGCATCAACTTTGGAGCAAAAAACTACTGCAGAGACTAACTTTGAAGAGGAACTGAATTACGGGCTGCGCAGGTGGAATGGCAGAAGACTCAGGACCTATGGGAAGGCTCCTTTCAGTAAGACAGGAGTGATTCAGGACTCCCAGGAAGTCGCTAAGACGGAAACAAAAAGGAAGAGACTGCATCCTAAATTGGGAAATGTGAAAAATTCAGAAACAACAGGGAATTCAGAGTGTGGACCTGACACTAGTCCCAAATCTGATTCAGAGTTGGGATCTGTAACTGAATCAGATGTTGACTCTGCTGATGAGACAAAAACCAAAAAGAGGAAAACAAAAGGAAAAGCAAAAGTAAATGTTAGAAAAGGTAAAACTTTTACAGCTAACATATCTAAAACTGTGAGGCAACAAAGACAGAGCAAGCGTCCTAGGTTAAATGTGGATGATAATGACTGGGAGGATTTGGACTATGCAAAATCTAAGAGAGTTCTTCGACGTTCAAAAATTAAAACGAGAAATCAGGGTAGAAGGACCGTGAGATACCATGATGGGGATGATGATAGAAACTTAGAAAATGTGTTAGATTTTGATGATTGCACCTTATGACCTTGAGGGAAAACCAGTTCATTTAAAGAGGAAATGGACTGGAAGTTATGGTGAAACCTGGCTGTTGAAATTATTTTTATTTTTTGTCCTACAATTCAGGGAATATATTTATATTTTTCTATGAAAAGTTATGAATGTGACTAAATCATGACTGTTATTTTTATTTGCACTTGCTTGCCTTTGTAGCAGCATTCAGCACAGGTGCCAAAATATGCTTCATTTTGGGGGCAGATCTACTTAAACAGTATTTAACTACATATAGCAAGAGTTTGAAATATGTTAAACACTAGACATCCTGGTTATCAAAACCAATGAGCATTACTTTCATGGTCGCAAGTGCCATGCAGATATTTTTGGAATTTGTCAAGAGGTGGTAGTTTCTAATCCGTGTCATATTGTAGCATAACAATTTCACAAGACCTATGTTTACAGATTTTTCATAAATATTATGTTCATACCGACATTACAATCATGGGAGGTGTTACCATGATTAGTAGTAGGCAAGGTACCTACCACTTTTTTTTTTTCTTTCCCTGGCTACTTGAGTAGAATGCATTATACCATATTTGGTCATTTTTATTGAAATGGTTTCCAGTTTTCTTTCCAAATGCTGTTGCGTCTTTCTCTCTTTTTCTTTATTTTAAAGGAAAATATCATTATTATTTTATAAACTTGAATTTATAAAGTGCTGGTAAATTATTTTTTTTAATGTTTTGATCATATATTTCAATTCCTAAGGCCAGACCATAGTGCTAGCATTTTCTTTTAGATTGTGCTCTAACTAAAGGCTATATAATTTTCTTTCCATGATCTCCTGGTTTTCATGTGAGGGATTTAACCAAACTCTTGGTCTTTGATAGTCTTACTCTGTGACATAGAGGAGTTTGTGTGCCTTAGATTTAGGGAGAGTTTATTCTTTAATAGAGTGTACAGAACTCAGAGAATATTTAAATTATAGTTCCCCCATTTCTGTTGACATCGTAGGGTTGAGTTTTGTTAAGTGCAATTGCAAATCTCGTCTGTATAGGAAACTAGTGAAACATTTTCTCCATCTCTTTGTTTTAGCTCACTGCTGCCATGTGCTATCGCAAGCATTCTTTGCTGGGGCAACTTAAGTGTAACTTCATTAGTGACCTCTAGTTTAAACCTAAGGAAAGTCATATTTTGTTGGAAAATAATTTTCGAATCCATTTAAAGCGAAACTTTTATCACATCATCAAACACCATAGTACACTTTTTTTTTTGAGCCAAATATTTTTACTTGATAAGATTGTGCTACTCCAAACAGTATAGGTGGCCATTCCTAGCTTGTTTGTGCCTGAAGATGGACTTGATTCAAATGGTTTACATATTTTGTAGTGAAGGGGTATGTTACAGTACTCCCACCTTTACTATTTATTGGCCCTATTTGGTTTCAGACTAAATTAACCTTTTTCTCCTGTGTATCCTTACAGTGGCAGATAGGGAAAAGCACCAGACTCTGGTATTAGTGTTAGAGAATGTTCTTAAGTGTTGTTGCTTTGCAGTTATCTATTCTGTTTGACATGGTAACGGTATTTTCTCTCTTAGACATTGCCTGGTGAGATAGGTGGGAGGCCTGCCTCTCCTTCGGTTGTTTAGAGATGCTCTTCTTCTCAAAGCTTGCATTAAGTGCATAGTAGACAGTTTGGTGCAGGATAATTGTCCTTCACTCTTGACCTGAAAAAATTAATGGAATGCTCTTTACTTCCTTAATTTTAAGAAGTGATGATAGATGTCATATCCATTAATTTATTTAAACTTTTCTTAAGCTTCTCCATTTTATATCTAGTCTCAGGGTTCTAACTCCATGTTTACCATCATTTGCAAAAAGGTACCAAAAATCCGTAAATAAATATGGAATACATTCATAAACACATAAATTCTTTTGGTAAAATGCTAGTTTGATCATTTAGGCTTCATCAATAGAACTATTCTTTAGACTGAATTAACTGGCCATTGACTGGCTGGTCAACTAATTCCTACTTTTTCATTTTGTCCAAAATAGTTACACCCTTATTTATATAAGAAGTATTCTGGTTTCATCTGGAAAAAAAAACACAAGAATTGTCCTGGTAACTTTGAATGTGTGGTTGACAATGGTAGCTTCTCAAATTCTGAAGTAAAACTAAGGGATTATATAGAGAGAATCATTTTTGTGGGTTTTTTTGGTCATGGTGCTATTCCTAAGGTTAACTGAATATGTGACACACACTCCTAAATACCTTTAAGGAAAATTAATAAATAATTAATAGTTCAAAATGTTTACATTGAGCACTAGAACGTTTGATTTTTTTTTTTCTACTTTATGCGAAAAGGGCAGGGATTTAATGCACAGATGTACTTTAATAAGTTTGGGATCGGTTTGTGTTTTTCTTGTGAGAAAAGATAAAAGGTTACAAATTGAATGTGAACTGATGAAGGGCTATAGCTTTCCATTGCACTTGACGAACTTAATGGTATATGAAAAAAATACTACTGTGTTGTGTATGTCCAAAGTCCTCTGACTTTATTCATTTATGGTTTAAACAAAAAGGTTTGAGGTACTTAGGTTTGATTTTTTTATTTCTTTGAATAACTAAATTTACCAAGCATATTAAGAAAAAAGAATCCAAATGTTTAAAAATAGGTGAGGTTTTAAAAGCATTTTTTTTCATATTCTACTTTTTTAAAAAGGGTATATTGACAATGTATAGTAATTTCTGAATAAAAGGAAAAATATATCCCAAGATAATTCCTAGGATGGTCGTTCTCCCTTTTTTTATTTTAGGGGAAAATCTCTGATTAAATCCTTTCTCAGTTTAGTAGTCCTTAGAAAAGGATAAAGCAGTTACAGCTTCTACATTAAAACACAAAAAGTTTCTTTTAAATAGTAGAGTGTTGTACCTGAAAAGGAAATTAGTTTTATAATAAGGAAATGGAAGGAACTTAAGTGTTAGAAAATTCACTTCAAATCTAGAAGTGCAAATGGAAAAAGGAGCCAGAAACCAATAAAAATACCGACTGAGGTACTGCTGTCCGAAAACAAGAATAAGACACTTCACCAAATCCTCCCACTGCATCAGTTGATGACATCTTCAGTAAAAATTATTATTTAGAGTAACACTGGGTCCATACTACATTCCCTGTCTTTCTTCTAGCCTTTTTTCAAGAAGAACATTAGAACACAAAATTTATTAACTTCACTGTATAGTATTAAAAACTAAGCTGAAAGGTTTTTAATCTCTTCTGTAACTACAAGCTGAATTTGATTGTACCATCTGAACAAAATGAGGGATTTGTATATCAAAATGCAAGAACATCGTTAAAGGTGCATATATTATTTTTGGTTTTTCTTTCTACTCAATTGATTTTTCAAATAACTTTTAAATGGCCAGATTGAGGTCTTTTTGCCTTATCCTTTACTATAGCTGAAATACCAGCCCCATATTTTTCATTGATATTAAGTCAAAATATTTACTTCGTCACGTGTCTTGTAGCTGTCACCAAATACTTTCGTTTTCTTACAGCATATGGAAATTATAGCTCAATTCTAGTATGAAAGGGTACAACCAGCCACCTTGATTGTAGAAGAAGTTTTTGTCTATTAAGTATGCCTTGCACTTCTGCAGTGGATATCAGGGAATAATAAAGTAGAAACCCTAAGAAACTTGCAACTTAACCGTTGAAAGACTGTCTTTTATTCTTGTATTTGGGAATAGAAAGACCAAACTAAATAAATTTGTCAAAGCTAGGGAGAAAGTGGAACATTGTGGGAAAATATAGTGCAACTACATTAGTAAATGCCAATCCTGCTTGTAACTCAATTATGAATTAATAGGAAGGATTGAAGTGTACAGAATATAATGATGAGGGCTGTGTTACCTCTTCTTAAATTCAAAGAGTATTTTTATAGCTATTTTCTTAAATTACAGATGTTGCCTAAGGATACATGGGAATTCTCAGAGTTCAGGGGGGTTTTTACCAGTCACTCTGCCAAGCTTGTTCCTAATATATTGTTAATATGGTAGGAAAATGTCTAGATTCTGGTTGCCTTCTCAAGGATTGCTCTTACGGATTTGGTGGAGGGATGCTGAGGAGTGGGCAGGGCAGTCACAACATTTGGGTCCTACAAATCTGTAGGCTCTTAAGTTTGACAGCATGTCATAGAGTATATATCTAGTTGTCAAGAATAATAGTTTCATTCAGTGTAGTGATCAGTGTTGCAGTGTATTTTCTGGTCAAACTTGAGTTTTGAAGTTAATTTTAAGGTAAGTTTTATCATTTGTTAAAACTTTCATGGGGATTTGGAGTGCTAAAGAGAAAGAGGCATTCTGACCTAACTGAAATGAGATGACCAACGACAGACTTGACTACAGCAGCTACCCCTACTTACTGATGGTTCCAGAAGGAAAGTATTTAGAAATTGTTGCCCTTTACAATTAGTGGCTAAATGTTAAAGGAGTCTTTAATTTTTAATATATTGAGCTATATTTTCTAAGTGCTGATTCATATTGAGTCCTTGGACTGTACACATTCAGTTCACCTCTGTAAAATTCTCACCATTTTACTGGAGCCTATCAAAGAGGTGAATCTTTTAATTTCCACTCCCACACAGGAGCTCTGCTTTCACTTTCTAAATTAAGTCATTAGCACATCTGAGCCTTCGCATTTTCATCTAGGAACCAGTTTAGTCAGTCACTAACTAAAAGAATAAGAATATAATAAAGTTAGGCTTTTTTCAAACGACTTCAAGCCTCCTGGCTGATTCATTAAGGTCAGCAAAATGGAGCCCGTTTTCCTTGCACCTCATCCTTCCTTCTTGCCTTAAGCAGTTCCCTAACCTCTGTGCCTCTGATTTCTCCTGTGGATGGGACGCAGGGCTACAAGCGGGGTGAGCGGGGAACTGGAGGGATCACGAGGTGTGCTTGAGGAGGGTTGTCCCGGATTGTCTGGTTCCCGCTGCGTCTCACTAGGGAAGCGATCAAGTCAACTGGAAACTCGGCATTTACTTCTGATACCCTGTCCTGCCTACCTTAGTTTGAGATGTCTCTTAAAAAGTTCATTAGGCAGATAAGTATATCCCTTTCATACTTCATAGAGTTTTCATCACAATTTTAGAAAAAAGTTGAAATGCCCATCACAAAGCTTGTGAGAATCACAATGAATGTTACCAGTTAACTTTTGTAGGGATGAGAGAAAGCTATATGTGTAAACAAAAGATTCAGGGTTCTCTGGCACCCTCACTGGGTGTATTGTAAACTATAGATGAACTTCAGTTCATTGATCGATCATAAACGTGACCAAACTAGTGGAAAACAACTCTATGGAATTATTTCTGATATCATTTGACCTGACACTCCCGTACTATAGAAGACTTCTCAGTGTTATCAACTCCCCTAGGAAAATTGTAAACAGTTAAACCCAGAGAGTTACAGAAAACACGTTATTTTACAGGCATTCTCTAAAGAGACTTGAAAGCTTATGGGATCCTTTTGAAAATGTAGGCTTTAGCGGGGATGGATATCATTAAGTGCTATATGCTTCCTGAGTTTTGGTCATTTCATTGCTTATCAGTGAAGGGAAGCAGTGAAGAAAGTCACACCTGCTCTGATAAAGGCTTGCTTGAAGAGGTTATAATTTGCAACTAAAAGGTTTCTCCTCTGTATGGAATTGATTTACCTACCAACCACACGAATCGATGACAAGTATAAGAAACAGGCTAGTATATTGTTTTCAGCAGCAGGCATTCTCCTTTTCCATTCTCAAATTTGTTTTTAATCCAATAAAAATGCTGATCAGATTAAAATTCTATATGCTTCTATAGCAATAATGTGTAGTTGACTTTGGATTTAGGAAAACAATTTTGTATCAAGAAGTATAATTGGAATAAAGTAAAACTGGAATATGAATAATCCTTAAATATAAAAACGAGATTATTGCTTTCTGTCAAAGCTGTATTGTCTATATCCATTTCTCTTCATTACAGACCATCTTAGTATACACAGTGATCTGAGTCATGATTAAGTAACCTGACCGAGGACTACTGCAGATGTAAATTTTTATTCTGATGAGGTTTTTTCCCTACCCAAATAGGGATTCATTTATAGGAGAGCAGCAATGCTTCAAGCATGCTGACTGTTCCAACACGTGACTGACCCAGGACCATCTGGAACACTAGGACTTGTACTGTCTTGTTAGTATTAGTGACACTATAGTCATATAGGAGCCTCCAAAAAATTTAAGCTTGTATACTAACATACAAATTGGACTTCTAGCTGAATTATTCTGTATATATTTCTAAAAACTTTGTAGTTTTCCAAGAAAAATAAAGCACTTTATAATTTACCAAGTTCTCAGTAATAAAATTAACACTGACTTTCATGTATGTATTTTTATTTTAATTCCACACAAGTTATTCTAATGTCTTAGACTGTATCTTTAGGAAGTTCCCATTTCATGACTAGAGAGAGAGCTCTATCGAGTTGGAGTTGCTGTATGCAAAGTAATTTCACATATTCTCCCCCACTTATTTGAAGTTCAGATTTGCTTAAAGTAGTTTTTAAAGCCCACTTAAAGTTTCTTTTGTAGAATCTTAACTTTCCCCTTACTTTGGGTTACAAATAAGCATTTACTAAAATGTCTTAAGAGTTAGTATTTACCAGGTTCCTAAGTAGGGTACTTCCATCACTACATCACAAAGGAATTAATCGCTACAGCTTAATGTCATTTTGTCCTACAAAATTTTTTTGTTGTAATAGGATTTTGTCGATGCTAGTCAACTGGGTATGTGTTGGGAATGAACCAGTTGTATTTTTAGTGCTTTTTCAACATGCAGATGGCTGCAGTTGAGTAATACTAGTATTACCTACCACAAGTACAAATTTCACCTTAATTTTGCTACCTAGTTTAACTATTCATTTATCTGATGTAGCATATTAATATACAGGGTTGGGCAAAAGTAGGCATACAGTTGTAATACAAGTAAATACAATAATAAATAATACAAGAATAAACCCGTGGACTCACAACTGTAAACCTACTTTTGCCTGCCCCGTATAGTCTAGCTTTTGCCCATACTGAGTTAATGTGCTAAAGATTGGCTTTGGATCTAGGTTTAGCTTGCAGAGAACTAGTGTTCACAATTTAAAAATTCCTAAGAAGAAATGCTTTGAGGTGGTAAAAACACTGCACCTAAGCCACTTCCCATTTCACTCCCAGACTTTATATGCACGTGACTACAGAGTCCATGGGGGGTGGCCACGTGATCAGCTTAGTCTGCCAAAATGTCATTTTTGCAATTCCTTTGATTTACATTGAACAAAACGTATCTTTAAAAAATGTTTTAAAATTGATTTTCGAGAAGGGAGAGGGAGAGAGAGAAGCATTGATGGGAGAGGAACATCAACATTGTTTGGCTGCCTCGGGCAAGCCCCCATGGGGGATGGAGCCTTCAGCCCAGGGCATGTGCTCTGCGGAGAAATGAAGCAGACTGGGAATCAAACTGTGGCCTCCTGGGTTCATAGGTCGACACTCAACCACTGAGCCACGCTGGCCAGGCTAGACAGTTTATTCTTAATGACTTCAAGACTAGGCTGCCAAGAGATAAGGCTTAACATTCAGGGGTTAATGAGCTTAGGGTGCATTTTTATCAAGAAATATGTCTGCCCTAGAAGAGGGCTAATTCATCTTGTGTTTGAAATGTGAAGATCTAGCTTTGGCTCCACCTAAATTGCTAAACGTGGAGTAAGTAGGTAGTAGGCCCACCATCACGTGGCTCCTCAGAACAGCACAGCACAGCACAGCACAGCGTGATGGAGGACCTGCCTTCGGGCTCTGTCCTACCTTTTGTCTGGTGGCCCCTCCACTTGCTAGCTCCTGGCTACAAGGACACCTCCTTAAAGGAAGCCTTCCTTGCCCTTAGGTGAGGTTGGTTTCTAGAATATGTTCTCACAGCACTGCACTACTAGTTCTGCACAACTGTACTTGCATATGTGTAGAATTAGTTTGCTTCTGGATTTTTACCCTGATCCTCTGTGTGCCTGGCACATACCTAGCTCAGAAAATATTCGAATAATGAGACTAGGATTTAACAATTTCAGTTATATAAAATGCTCAAATATTTGGAAAGAAATCTAGGATTAAAACCACATTTCAGTCCTATAAAACAAATATAAAATTCCTTTTTATCTACTAACCAATTTTTTCCTTTAACCAAAGGAAATACTGGTATAAATTAGAGTTAAACCCTTGTAATAGTGCTGATGCTGGGTCATCATGGCATGATGGTATTTCCTCCTTCTTTAGGTTCTAGGAAAATTATTTCAGAACTCCTATTGAATATTTTAAAGTAGTTCTACATGGAGTGCTGGAAATGATACCAAAACTTAAAACCTCTATATGATTCTATTTTAAAAATTCAGATTAAAAATTCAGCTTTTAAATGAATGACTTTGATGCTGAAAGTACTTAACTCCATTCTCACAAGTCTGCTACTGTTTGAAGTGACCGTTATCCTTACAGATGATTTAAAGTATACCAGGTGGAGGGATCGCAGCTCTTACTCAAGACTTTCTTTTGTAGATAAAGCAATGCAAGGTTATATCAAGGTCAAAAAGGTGTCGTATTTGATGATCACTTATGTTTTTATTTAGCAATGTGAGTAACTTTGCAATTTATGGTTTAGGAATGTATTGTTGAGGAATGTAAGTAGTAAAATCTTGTGTTACGAGGTTTTTGCATTTACATGAACTTTCACTCGTTTTTCAGAATTTGTTCCTAGAGACAGAGATCCCAATACAAAAATGAGAACATGTTTGCATAATCAGAAGGATGCAGTGCAAATGCCTAGTGACACTCTGAAAGCAAAAATGGTGCCTGAGAGAGTTCCCCGCAGATGTGCTACTGTTGCTGCAAATAAAATAAAGATAATGAGTAATCTAAAGCAAACGATTTCAGGACCAGAAAATGTCTGGATTAGGAAGAGTAGCAGAAAACTGCCCCATCGAAACGCTTCTGCTGCGGCTAAGAAAAAATTACTGAATGTGTATAAAGAGGATGACACAAGTATAAATTCAGCAAGTGAAAAAGAGCTAGAAGATATTAATAGCAAAATGCTTTTGTTTTAGTCAGATCAGACCCTGGAAAGAAAAGCAGTGACTATGAAATGTGTGTGTGGAATTGAAAACAGGGCCACGAGGGAACTGGCAGTTGCATTCTGCTCCTAGCTCTAAAGTGAATCCCTTGTTGGCACCTTCCGAGGAATTTTCTGAAAGCCATAATCCTGAGAGTCCCAGTGGGTCCCAGGAAAGCTTCCTCTCAGTGAGCTTTTGTACAAACACTACAAAGAATTCTGAAGAGGAAATTGTGTGTGAAGCCTATGGCTGGAGAGGCAGGCAGAAAAGTCTAATGAACGCTCATAAAATTCATAAAATTCCTTTTCAGAAGAAAGGGTCCTGGAGAAATTCCTTAATTCCTAAGAGGAAGAAAATACAGTCGTCCCTCCATATCCCAGGGGGTGGGGCTGGTTCCAAGACTTCCTCAAATCCACAGATGCTCAAGTCCCTTCTATGGTATTTATATAATGGACACACATTCTCCCATATACTTTAAATCATCTCTACCTATAATACCTAATACAATGTAGATGCTATGCAAATAGTTGTTATACTGTACTGTTTAGGACTAATGAGAGAAAAGTCTACAAAGCAACTATGGTTGGCCTAACTACATAGTACACATCAGCAACAATGTGGCTTTTCCTCTAGCAGACTCTTCTTGAGTTGTGGTTGGTTAAATCCCCAGATGCAGAACCCTTGGATATGGAGGGTCAACTATAATGGGAAGTGTACAGGGTCTATAGCAAAAACCTAAAGGAATAAAAAAATTCAAAATCTCAGCCTGCTAATTTTAAGGGTTTTGCATTCGAGTATAAAAACTAAGACTCACCACGACCATGATGTCATTATTAAAATACAAATTAGGCACATTTCACTAAGTGCCATTGAGCATATTTGACTTTTGAATGAAGCAAATATGTACTTTAGCAAGATGCAGTCCCTCCAATTCACAACCCCAAAGTCCACGAGGACTTGAGGATTTGGTAATCCTGGGGTTTTAATAATCGAGTTCTGAAGTAGTGTTGGAAATGGAATCCATTAATGTTTTATTTTGTTTATAATATTGGAATTCATATTGAATGATGACCACTTGATATGACTGATTCAGGGAATATATATTTTTCTATGAAACCCATGAATGTGACTCACAACTTCTTTTCCTCATTTTTACTTTCAGGTAGCAGCATTACACAGATGCCAAAATGTGCCTCATTATGAGGCAGGTCTCAGTTTTAATAAGTTAGAAAATACAAAATCAAGATCAAAACAGTCATATTTTTAGATGATACAGTAACATCCTCTTATGTTTCTCTTTAGCACCTTAAATGTTAGAACTTTATGAACACTGAGCAAATTTATTATCACAACAAACTTTAATGGCAGTATGTCTGGGCTATTTCATTGTGGCTTTACATAGGATTAGAAACCTGGTCTTGATATTATTAAGAATTTCTTTGCCATGAGGTATAATTTGTTAATAGGTATTTATTGAAATGAAAATCACCAGATTAAATGAATGCACTGTCAAATCTTTAACATAGCACATGCTATTGGAAAACTGAATTGTTAGTTGTTTCCCATTGAAAAATATCTGTGAATATTATTATGATTTGCATGTGAAAATCTGAAAAAAGGAAAATATGGAAACCTAAGGGTTTCTATTCCTTTTTCATTAAAAGACTAATGTAATGCATATATATATTTTTTTTTGTTACACAGATTGGCCAAGTGTCTAGATTACTTGAGAAATTTGTTTGTGGTTGCATGTCTACTTAAAAAAAGGCTTTTTTGTTGTTTTCTTTTTCTTTGCAAAAGCCAGAATACTTCTACCCTATAGTTCATGTCCTTTATTCTGTTTATAGTATACTTTCATCTGAAATACTGATGCCAGTGTCTTGTTACTAGTGCAGGTGAGAAAGGGGAGAATTCCAAATAAATGAAATTTTAGGTGCATGGGATTTGCTTTTTGAAATCTAATGAAATTAAACCTATTTCCAGTCCCATATTTACACTTAATTTCATAGAAATATTTTATTGGGTATTTTGCCACTTTTATCTCCCACCACAAAATGAAAATATTTGTCTCAGTTAAGATTGCTTTATGTAAAAGGTTTTGACCATTTCAGTGTAATGAAAGGATTTCAATTTTGAATTTATAATTTACTGTGGTTGGGTTAATTTCTCTGGTTTAGTATTTAATTTGAACATATATTTGCCTTTTTTTAAGTGCTCAGTCTAAACTTATTGTAACTGCATGATATAAGCTTTTGTTTAAATCTTAACATTCTTGTAAAATGCTAAAAGGTATGCAGAATTTTAATCACGGACAAATGTATTATCATTACCCTATTTATAATTTCTATTAGCTTTTAGAAATGATTTCTTTATAATTATGAAATCAAATTGAAGATCTTAATAGTAAAATTGACATTATTTTATTTAACAAAGGGGCTAGGACAAAGTGATACCAAAACCCTTTTATTTTGTAATTCAGTCATTCTATAAAGCCAATTAACCTAGGAGTCTTAATGCAGTTTTAAAACATCACATTGGTAATCTTGTATATTCTAGCTCACTCAAGTTTCCTAAGCGCTTACAGGATAGCAATTTGGGTCTTACTGTTTATACTTAAGTGTTCAAATTTTGCTTCGAAGTCCAGTCTTATATTTTGCAGTAATGTGTAAAATTGCTAAATATTGGTTTTATGTAAATGATTTTGTGATCAGTGTCTCCGCATCTTAAAAGCAAGATGTTTCTAGGGACTTTCTGAGGCTTTTTTGATTGTCTCAAGGGGCCTCCCGGATCCCAAATTAGTACTTAATTTGGGAATTATTTATAGACAGCATTCCAAAGTGTAAGCAATGCCACCTAGTTTCAGCCCAACTAAATCTAGGTAAACGTGTTTTTAAAAAATTTTCCATTGCAATACCGGATATTTTCACTTTTATTTGAACTATAGTACAGATGTCCTTTTTCCTCCTGTTGGGAATCGTGCTCTGTGAACCCTGTCTTCCAGCAAATTTGAAAGAGAACCAACTAAACACTTTGCTTATTAGTGAAAGGCTGTTGAAAGCGGAAACAAATTTTGTATTAGAAATGGCCACGTTTTAAAAAAGAAGCTAATATTTTTGCAGTCTCATAGTCTTTCAGATCAGCTTGACGACCATCGGCTTTTGCAATGTGAATTCCTACTGCCAGAGTAAAGGCCTCACTTTTACACCACCACGAAGCACTGTGTTTCTTCCCGCCGCCCGCCCTTCCTCTGCCCGATCCCGTGCGAGAGAGGGCGGTTTGGAGCCGGGCGAAGAATGAACTAAAGCTCCCCCGTCCCTCCGAAGGGAGGAGGACGACGGAAACGGAGCAAGGGAGGGCAAGGCAGGGGGATCCTCGTCCACAGACTGGGAATGGGGGGCTGACCCTTCCCCGCCCCCAGTCGGCTACCTGTCCGCCCAGGAATGCCCGCCCCGCGCCCCCCTCTCGTCTCGGCCTCCCAGGCCCGCAGCCGTCTGGCTCCGAGGTCTCCCCGCCGAGCTCGGGCGGAGGGAAAATCGCCAGCTGTGCGCGACCCCCAGGGTCCCAGGGCGCGTGCGCGGAGGCGGTGCAGGGGGCGTGGCAGCGAGCGGCCGCACTTAGGGGCGGGGCTCGGGGGCGGTGGCCGAAGGGCGCGTGCGCGAAGGGCGGCGCAGGCGCAGTCCTGGGGCGCCGCAGTTAGGCGGGGCGGGTGGGAGGGACAGCATGGCGGCCACGTTCTTCGGGGAAGTGGTGAAGGCGCCGTGCCGAGCCGGGACGGAGGACGAGGAGGAAGAAGCCGAGGGGAGAACGGAGACGCCCGAGGACAGGGAGGTGCGGCGGCAGCTGGCGCGGAAGAGGTGAGGTCCTGGCTCGGGGAGCGGGCGGCGCGCGCGGGCCTGCGGCCGCGGGTCCCTCACCCGGGCGCCGGCTGTCGCTGGAGCGGGGCGGGCGCCCGGGACCTCGGTGGCTGCCGCTCGTCCGCGGCCCAGCGCTGCCCTGGGCCTCGGGGAGGCCCCGGGGGTCTGGCTGCACCAGCTCCGGGGGTGTGGGCTGCTGCGGCTTCCGTGGGTGGTTGGACTCGCGCTCTTGAGAGGAGCTGCCCGCACGCCTCCCCTCCGCACGGATTCCGGTGGCTTCCTGCCCGCCGGCACCTCTTCCCGGGCGGCCGGGCTGTCTTCGCGCCCCAGCTTGGCCGTGTATTTGGGTCATGGACATAACGCAGCTCTCTCGAAACTCATTCTCCGCCCCGCGCCTCGGTTGGCATTGCGTGTCGGTGGCAGGTGGAGGATGTCTCGTTTTAAAAAGTATTCTTTCCAAACACACAAACATTGGAGAAATTGGCGAAATGAAGGTTCTGCCACCTTTATCTCCCTCCACCCGGAAGCAAGCCCCCCCCCCCCCCCCCCCGTGACCGCGGCCTTTCACCTGTACGTTTTTCGGGATGCATCTCAAACGCTGCAGGCGTTTTCTTCTGTGCTGTGTCACCCCTGACAGCATCCATCATTGGTGATACCACGTAATAGCCAGTCCACGATCTCATTGACCCGGTCGTCTCCGACATGGCCTTTTCCAGGGCTCTGGGTACACCCGAGTCCTCCCCGCCTGGGCTCTCTGTCCAGCTTGCTGCCATGTGGAGCAGCCGCCCTCCCTCTCTCCCTGTGAGAGGCCGGGTGTCCTGTAGGGTGTCCCGCGCCCTGGGGGTGCCTGCGGCTTCCTCTTGGGCCCTTTAACACGCTGTGTTGATCGCCTGCACTTCCTGGAAGCGGAAGTTCCTCTGGAGGCTGGGTCAGATTCTGGTTGAATGTTTTGCTGGCAACAGAGCTTGGAAGGTGGTGGTTGGTGTTCCTGTGGCCGGCGCTGCCCGCTGTCCCGCTCTTAGGGATGCCGAGATGGGTCTGTCGGTGGTTTGGTCGGTGGGTCGGGGGACAGCCTGATCTCTGGTCGAGTTCTCCGGGAACTTTGTGTGGGATGGTTTTCTCTGTTGTCGTCGCCTGATTCCCTTGTTTCCTGAGGATTATAATTATGTTCTTTATAAAACCAAAATTTGTGTGTTGCTTAATACAAAAATCATACTTATAGTATTTTTTTTTTTAATCATGATAAGGCACTATTTACATGTAAGTTGCTTTAGTTTCATCTTTTGTTTCTTGTGTTAGGGAGGTGCGGCTCTTTCGAAGACAAACAAAATCATCTTTGGAAGTTTCTCTGCTGGAAAAATATCCTTGCTCCAAGTTTATCATTGCTGTTGGAAACAATGCAGTAGGTGAGTGGAAATGCATTAGATAGACATTTTGTTGAAAGAATAAAAGCTCTACTTACTGTTTTATTTTTATTAGAAAAGATTTCAAATGTTATTGTGTTAGAAAAACTCAGAATAACTTTGTATTCAAGTAAAATCTGTCATTCATGTGGCACTGGCTTTTTGATAAGCTTAAAAAATATGATTTAAAGGAAACGTTCTTGGCTTTAGGAACTTAAAAACTCAAGGAACTGGTTCCAGCATGCTCAGGTATCTAGGATCCCATAAGTTCCAGGGCCTGTTTTGGCCAGACCTGGAGGGGCAGAGGGGGCATGTGTATATGACCCCCTTGTAGCAGTGGTTCTTAAATGGTTTTCAGTTAACAGGCTCCTTTAAGAACATAATGGAACTCTAGAAATAACAGGAATCACTAACATTCTGAGTACTTGTTCTAAGGTCTTTACATAAATGAATCCACTTGAGAAGTTAAAGTTAGAACAGTGTAGGGTTCAGCTAGGACAATACGCACGGGCACGTGCAAGCCCGTCTAATTTTAGGGCCTCCTTGGAGAGCACTCGGGACTCCAGTCCAGATCTTTGTCCTATAAGGTAGCCCTCGTGTTCGCAGAACAAGTACGAGGTAAATAACTACCGACTCATTTGTGTTAAAGTTCTACTGGCTAAAACTTTTCCAGGTAAGTGTTGCCTTGTGAGAGCACAGTAAAGTGGGTCAGTGAACCTTTTCAGCTCCTGGCTTTAATACCATCTGTACTCAGGGCGTGGCCTTTTACTTCTTACAGCCTCAGTTTCCTTTTCTGCTAAGTGGTAGTGTAAAGTTGATGGCCTAGAATGGCCCCTTTACCTCTAAAATTCTAGAGTAACTTGAATGAATTTATTTTTTATTGACTAGAAAATGCCACCTGCAGAGCCAAATACTAACTCCTGTGAATTGTTTTTACAGCATTTTTGTCGTCATTTGTTATGAATTCAGGAGTCTGGGAAGAAGTCGGTTGTGCTAAACTCTGGAATGAATGGTGCAGAACAACGGACACGGCACATTTATCCCCCTCAGAGGCTTTTTGCGTGTTTTATCATCTAAAGTCAAACCCCTCGGTATGTGGGACTGACCTTACGTGTGTAAGACGTTGTTGTGTAGCCCTAGAGCGTCGGACTGCGGAATGAAGGTTTCCATTCCAGTCAAGGCATGTACCTTGTTGCTGGGCCCGTGTGGGAGCAAGGCAACCAATCCACGTGTCTCTCTGTCTCTCTCTCTCCCTTCCACTCTCTAAAAAAAAAATCAATGGAAAAATATCCTTGGGTGAGGACGGACAACAACAACAAAGTAGTAGTTGTGTAGGCATGATTTATATAGCGGTCATTTGAATTCCCTGTTCCTCTGTGTCTACTTTGGGCGGAGGCAGGGTAGTAACCACTTCGTTGTTTATGCACTGTTGGTAAAGTTCTTAGGAAATTCTGATATAACTTTGTTAGAAACAAACCATAAACATTAGGTATTTAAGTGTTGCCTTCATTCAAATGATTACTTCAGTTGGCGACTCCAGATGTGCAAAAATGTTCATTCTGTCAAAGCTGGGAGTTCTGCTTTGTTGCTGTGTAGGCCAGTATTTAGCCAGTGCCTGGTACGTGCTGGAAACTCAGCTGATGTCTGCTGAACAAATGAGTGCTTTATGCATCCTAAAGACAGTTCTGGTGACACCAGGCTTTCATCCTAACCTAATTTGTCCTGATTTTTAAGTCAGAAAAGACATTCTGTAGCTGATGCTGAGTGATTTCTTTGGATTGTATTTGTCCTAATTCTACTCTTGTGTTCATTTAGAGAACTCAGTGTGCTGGGCAGTTTGGGGGACAAGTCAGGAAGGTGAGGTGGCCATGCAGGTGATCGTCTGCCCATCTGCTTGTCTGGCAGAGTTCCACTCCCCCCCTGCTGGACACTTGAACAAAGGCAGGGGCAGGGATTCAACATTGGAAGAAGTCAGTAATTCCATAATATTATAATGATGCTTATTTCAAATGGTGAGGACCAAGTGTTAGCCCCCAAAACTGTAGAATTTGGTTTTATAATACTTACAGTTTGTTTCTATAGCATGCACTCCAAAGTTACTGAAATTTTGTAAGGATTTTTATAAAATATTCAGTGTTTATAGGAAACTAGAGGCCCGGTGTACGGATTCCTACACTGGTGGGGTCCCTTGGCCTGGCCTGTGGGGATCAGGCTGAAACCAGCTCTCCGACATCCCTCGAGGGGTTCTGGATTGCCAGAGGGTGCAGGCCAGGCTGAGGGACCCCACTGGTGCATGATTGGGGCCAGGGAAGGACCGTGGGAGGGCTCCAGGGCATGTCTGGCCCATCTTGCCCAGTCCTGATCCGCCGGACCACAGCAGCAAGCTAACCTATTGGTTGAAGTGTCTGCCCCCTGGTGGTCAGTGCATGTCATAGTGAACGGTTGGACACTTAGCATATTAGGCTTTTATTATATAGGATTACTCAGGAAGCCACGCATCAGGAAACTTTATCTGATCCTTAGTGGAAAAGTTTCACTTTAGATAATGATGGTCAAGTAGAAAAAATTTCTGTTACTGCGTCTAGTTTTACCATTTATTGGTTAGATATCTCTTAATTATTCAGAACCTACATGTATAGGCAACTAAATATATCTCCAGTCTTTTTTTTTTTTTTTTTTTTAATTTAGGTAAGTTATTTATTTATTTATTTCATAAATACATAAATTTTCTTGAATTTAGCAGACAGTACTCGTATTATTTATATTTTATAGTGGCGGCAAAAAGTCTAGCGCCGGCCTTGAAAGTTACACTTACGACTTACATTATGGCAAATTCATAACCTTTTTTTTTTTTTTTTTCCAATTTTTTTATTAAGGTATTATATGTGTACATATCTTACCATTGCCCCCCCCACCCCACTCCCATATATGCCCTCGCCCCCCAGAGTTTTGCGTCCATTGGTTATGCTTATATGCATGCATACAAGTCCTTTGATTGATCTCTTATCTTCCCCACCTCTCCCTAACCTTCCTGCTGTAATTTGACAGGCTGTTTGATGCTTTACTGCCTCTGTATCTATCTTTTTGTTTTTCAGTTTATAATGTTCTTTATTATCCATAAATGAGTGAGATCATGTGGTATTTTTCTTTCATTGACTTGCTTATTTCACTTAACATAATGTTCTCCAATTCCATCCAGGTTGCTGCAAATGGTAAGAATTCCTTCTTTTTTATGGCAGCATAATATTCCATTGTGTAGATGTACCATAGTTTTCTGATCCAGTCATCTGCTGATGGGCACCTAGGCTGTTTCCAGATCTTAGCTATTGTAAATTGTGCTGCTATGAACATAGGGGTGCATATTTCCTTTCTTATTGGTGTTCCCAGTTTCTTAGGATATATTCCCAGGAGTGGGATTACTGGGTCAAATGGGAGTTCCATTTTCAGTTTTTTATATCTCCAGTCTTTTTGTTCTCCCCTATCCTGGGATCCCTATTCCCCTCTTGTACTTGCTTTGTGCAGTTAGCTATTTGGCAATATTTTATTTTTATTTTTAAAAATATTTTTTATTTTATTTTTATTTTTATTTTTTAAAATATATTTTATTCATTTTTTACAGAGAGGAAGGGAGAGGGATAGAGAGCTAGAAACATCGAGTGAGAAACATCGACCAGCTGCCTCCTGCACACCCCCTACCGGGGATGTGCCCGCAACCAATGCACATGCCCTTGACCGGAATCGAACCTGGGACCCTTGAGTCCACAGACGGACGCTCTATCCACTGAGCCAAACCGGTTTCGGCTAAAATATATTTTATTGATTTCTCACAGAGAGGAAGGGAGAGGGACAGAGAGTCAGAAACATCGATGAGAGAGAAACATTGATCAGCTGCCTCCTGCACACTCCCCACTGGGTATGTGCCCGCAACCAAGGCACATGCCCCTGACCGGAATCGAACCCGGGACCCCTGAGTCCGCAGGCCGACGCTCTATCCACTGAGCCAAACCAGTTAGGGCTATTTGGCAATATTTTAAGAGAAGATATGGTTGACTTCTGTGGATAGTATTGTTCTGTGACTTTCATAACCAGGAATCTCATCCTTTCATGGCCTTGTGGTGTGGCAGGTTATCTCACCTGGAGCTTATGGTCTGCAACTGGGCTTCTAAACTAACACCCTCCTCACAGGCATCAGCCGTGCTTCGGGATACCGTTTGGGCTGAGGTCCTATCAGGCCGCAGTTGTTGCTCTGCTAGACTGCTGTTGAGTTGGGCTTACATGCCACCGAGTACTGATCTGAGTCTGGCCTCCACAGGGGGCCCACACAGGGCAGCAGGGCTGGCACCACCCTGTGTTATAAGGGGTTCTGGTGGTCTTCACTGGGAGCATCTTCAGTGCCTCATGTGCTGCCGCCCAGTCAGTGTGCATTTTATTCCGATCTTAATCACCAGTAGTAGCTTGATTCTTAAATTTAAAGCAGAATAAGCCATTAGCAAATTCTAGAAAAATAAGTGTTATCTAAGTGTTAATTAGGATATTCACGATATGTATCTGGTGACAGTCTGGGGTGCATATAAAATTTATTTGACTATAAAACTTGGGATTTGGTTTTTCAGGTTTTCCTTTGTCAGTGCAGTTGCTACGTTGCTGAAGATCAGCAGTATCAGTGGCTGGAAAAGGTGAGAGATGACATTAGGTAAGGGTTTAGTATCTTTACACTTAACCTACATAGTCAGATATTGAAGTGGGGAAAGTGTTTGGTTTTTTTTCCTTAAAATATTGTAGTAAGTTGTTAGAGAATATAAAGAATAAAAGGACTTATTTAACAAACATAATTAGCATAGTGCTAAAGATTGTAGATCGCAGAGGCATAAAACATTAGTTGAATTCTTCCCATCCACCTTTTTATTTTGTTTGAAAGAAACAGAAGCTACATGCATGAAACAGAACAGGACACCACCACGGGTGAAAGCGTCAGTGCTGGCAGTGCTCGGGGCGGGAGGCAGTGGGTTGGCCTCAGCTGCCACTCACTCCAGACCCCAGAATATTATACCCATTGTTCTTAGCATTATGATGAATTGATTGAAGCTTCCTTTTGTGGGAAAGTTGTGTACATAGTATGTGCCCAATAATACAAATTTTTCAGTGAAGACTTTAACTCAGCTAGGAATTTTAGAGAAGAATAATAATTTGGGCAGTTACATATTATTTTTAAATAAAATCGACATATGATGTGTATCTTAGCAACAGTTCAGCTTACATCTTAGGTATATTTTTGTATAGGCATTACACTTTAATTAGAAATAAATTTGATGTATTCTCATTTTAAACTAGATTGGCATACTTAGGAACATTTATTAAAAGTTACTAAATGCATTTTAGAAGGTCTGTGAACCTTTGATAATTATATACATGATTTTATGTTCATGCACTTTTGTGTATTTTTTAGGGAGAGGTTTTATTAGATCTCAGAAGGGTAGAAAACTGCTGTAATAATTGGTATTTTTACTTTATATAGGATAATTATTATGTAAAAAATATTTTATTGTTTTTGTACTATGGAACTACTTCCCCAGACAAAAAAAGGTAAAATTATGCATTTCCAAAACAAAATTTTTTAATCAGTATTTTTTCCTCCTAGGGACACTCTTTGGGTCCCTTTGCTGTTTGGTTCATGTGAGCCACGTAATCCTGATAATCACACACAGTCTGACAGTGCCGAGTGTTGTGGACTCAGACTACAGGTGTTATAGAGAGACTGTAAATTAGGCCTTGTGAACATGTTATGTCTTAAAGGGGACGTACCTGGTAACATATATATAGTGTTAACATTTTTGGTTTATTTACAAAGCTGTGTGATATAATGAAATTAGTTTGCAAATCATTTATTACATAATATAAAATCTTCACTTTTATTGTTATTACTTGACATAGCCATTTCTTCTCTTCATAAAATATTTTCAAACAAGGTTCTGTGACCTAAAATCTTTTTTCTGTAAAAAATTGCTGCTTTCCTTGTTTATATTATCATAAAAAAAACGCTGAAAGAGTCCGTGGAAATCCATCAGACACAAACTTAGAGGGACATTGAGGTTAGAGCGATTGAAACTCGCCTGCATTGTACTCTATAGAGTCTTCCCCTTATCTGCAGGGGATGTTTCCAGACCCCCAGTGGATGCCTGAAACTGCAGATAGTACCAAACCCTATATGCACTATGTTTTTCCTATACATATACACCTACGATAAAGTTCATAAATTAGGCACAGTGAGTGGTTAATAACAACTAATAATAAAGCAGAGTAATTAAGACAGTAGTTGAACGCACGCACAGCCATACCTCAGTAGTCGATCTGGTAACGCGATGGCTGCTATGTGACAGGTGTAGTGTGCACAGTGTGAGACTCTGGACAAGGCAGTGATTCACATTACAGGCTGGATGGAGTGGGATGGCATGGGAGTTCAGCATGCTTCTCAGAACGCACCTAATTTAAAACTTGTGAATTGTTTATTTCTGTAACTTTCCATTTAATATTTTCAGAATGTGGTTGATCACGGGTAGCCAAAACCATGGAAAGCAAAATCCAAAAGCAAAACTGCGGATAAGGGGGGACTACTTAAAATTCTTTTACATTCACTTAAAAGTGATTTTTAAGAAGACTCATTTGCTGGCGTCGTTGGTGGGTAGGAGCGGGAGTGAACGTGACTGCCGATAGGGTTCCCAGTCGAGCGACTCGTTTACTCTGGACGATGTTCTGGCCGTCGTTCCTGGCCATCTTTGTTCCTGACTTCATTTCCTCCAACTGCAGCTTCCTTAGGTGGTAGTGATGTCCTGGTTCACAGGTGAGGAAAGTGACTTGAAGGTCACTTAGTTAGAAAGTGACAGAACCAAGGTCAAATCTAGGTGAGGGGATAGGAAAGTGTGTGTTCTATTTTTCCATGGACACTCCTGCAAGGCCTGACATTTCTGTGAGTGGTGGTAGATAAGCACCTGGGGAAATGTTTCTATTCTGTAACAACGTTATGTATATACATATTAATTTGAAATCAATTATGTGTTAGGTTTTTGGCTCTTGTCCAAAGAAGAATATGCAAGTAACTATTCTTACCTGTCGACATGTTACTGACTATAAGACTTCAGAATCTACCAGCAGCCTTCATTCTCCTTTCCTGAAAGCCCTAAAAACACAGAATTCCAAAGAGCCTCCATGCTGTTCACTGCTGGAACAACCAAACATCGTACACGACCTCCCTGCAGCAGGTGGTATTAAAGTTCGTAACCTTTACATTACCTCTTGGAATTGCTTTATTGGTAGTTACTACTTTGAGTGTGAGATCTTTTTGAAGTAGTTTGTTAATGATGATTAATAATGCATTGCTGTTTAACCTCAGTATCTGTAGTTGCCAGTCCATTCTGTTTGGTTTGAGGTTTTTTTGTTTGTTTGTTTGTTTTTGGTTTGAGTTTTAAAGTTTTCCACACACAGTTACATGAGAACAGCTCTGAGTTCTTAACGGTTACCCTTCAGAGCTGCTCTGTTTCTTGGTCTTTGGTAACTCATGTGAGCCAATGTTAGATATAAATTGTTGGTATATGAAAAGTTGGTAAAGTGTGTTTTAATTATCAAAATAGTAGTTTCAAATACTGAATCTTGATAGTTTTAATATTTTTGTTCCTGTTACTATATCAAAATTAGATTGCCACTTTTCAGTAGTAAATGTTACTATATACAGTTAGTTGTTATCCTACATAATAAAAGGCTAATTCGCTATGATGTGCACTGTAGCTGCCAACCAGCCTGATCTGGCCCATTTGGCTCCTCCCAACCTCCTTCGGCCCCTCCCCCGGCTGGCCCTGTCCCTGATTGGCCCCCCCACCCCGATCGGGGGCGGGGCCAGCTGGCCTACTGCCTGTGGTTCCTCTCGCTGGCCCTGTCCATGCCCCCCCTCCCCCGCCCCAACTGACAGGAGCCCCTAACTGGCCGGTCCCCCAATAGGTCTCGATTGCTGGCCAGGCCAAGGGACACCACCCATGCACGAATTTGTGCACAAGGCCTCTAGTTAATAAAAGGGTTTTCTTTCCTCTAAATGTTAAATTTATTAGAATAAATGGCTCAAAAGTTTTATATTATGCTTTATATATTTATTATTTACATTTAATTTACTTTGTTTAGGATAGTTAGCAAAATTTTAATCTTGTAGCTACTTAAAATGTGTTTCAGCAGTATGTTCAGGAAATGCAAATAAACAATATTTGCCTATGCTGTGCACCTGAAACTAATACAAAATACTATTGAATATAAACTGTAATTGAAAAATTAAATTGAAAAAAATCAATATATGCAGAAGCAGGAGAATACTTAGGAAAATAATTGACTTTGGAAAATATATGCATTATAATTAGTTCAAAATGGCAGTAAATGCTTTTCCTTTCTTGTATATTCAGTTCTGAGCTACTGTCAAGTATGGAAAATCCCTGCTATTCTGTACTTGTGTTATACTGACGTGATGAAATTAGACCTCATTACAGCTGAGGCTTTTAAGCCTGTGCTTTCTTCCAGAAGCTTGAAAGGTTTGGTTAAGGTAAGACTTTATTTAACTCCTTGACTTAATAGCTGACTTACTATCATGAACAGGCAAGCATAAATGTGTGGTGTCAACTTAAAACCTAAGTAGCACTCTGAGATCCTGTTTTCTCAAAGCTTCCTAACCTGGCGGTTGGAATTTGATTGGCGCCCTCTCTTGTAGATATCCCCCTGTAACTTGAGTGTCTTGTTCGTGTGTGATAGATCAGTGCCAGGCATTTAAATCGCAGGTGGCTGTGTAGAAAGATGGTTTTACTATTCCAGAAGTTTCTGTAACTAATTAATTTGGAAGGTTGGTAATTTTTGAGAAGGCATTTGATTAATTTAGAATGAATTAATTTGGAAGGCAGTAATTTTTAAGGAGGCATAGTATGGATTCACCTAAATTTGTGTGGGACTAGATGTGTGAAGATGAGATAAACCTGCTCCCTGCTTTCAGTTTGTATATTTATCTGTGGGCTCCTCCCCAGAAAAATACCTATGGAACGTATACACAGAAAGTCCTGCCTGTAATTTCAGGTAGTTTAGGAACTCCCCTCCTCTTCCTAAGAGATTTGCTGAAAATCCATGGACTCCCAATTTGAAAACAGCTTCCTTAAAGTGATGAGGGTATAACAGCGTTGTTCCACAGCCCTGTGGTTCAGAATGGCCATTCGTGTTAAGGTGTTAGCTCATCTCACAGGTCTCATAATTAGTTTGTTTCCTGGTGCGTCAGTCTTTCTGTGGAAACAGGCCGTGTTTTTTCATTTTGGTGTTCCCAGTTTGTCACAAGCTTGGCGTGTAGAAGATGGCCCTCAATAACCATTTGTTGAATTAAGAATAAAACTGTAAGACTCAAGTACAATTCAGGTACTGTCAGCATTCTGTTTCCGTGGATGGCAGGGCCGACTTTTTGCATGATTCTGCTCCATTTCATGTAAGGAACTTGAGCATCCGAAGAGATTAGTAGCCTGGGCAGTCCTGGAACCAATCCCCTGCAGATACCGAGGGACCACTGTGGGTATTCCAAATCCGTTAGAGTAATGGATAATCTTTCTGACAAACTGAGCTACCTTACCCTATCTAATAAAGAGTTAATATGCAAATAGACCATTACTCCAACACACAAGATGGCTGCCTCCATGTGGACACAAGATGGCCGGCACAAGATGGCCGGTAGGGGAGGGCAGTTGTGGGCGATCAGGCCTGCAGGGGAGGGCAGTTGTGGGGGACCCAGGCCTTCAGGGGAGGGCAATTGGGGGAGACCAGGCCTGCAGGGGAGGGCAGTTGGGGGCAATCAGGTCTGCAGGGGAGGGCAGTTGGGGGGAACCAGGCCTGCAGGGGAGGGCAGTTGGGGGGACTAGGCCACCAGGGGAGGGCAGTTGGGGGGGACCAGGCCTGCAGGGGAGGGCAGTTGGGAAGGACAAGGCTTACAGGGGAGGGCAGTTAGGGGTGACCGGGCCGGCAGGGGAGGGCAGTTAGGGGCAACCAAGCCTGCAGGGGAGGGCAGTTGGGGGGGACCAGGCCTGCAGGGGAGAGCAATTGGGGGGGATCAGGCCTGTAGAGGTGGGCAGTTGCGGGGGGACCAGGCCTGCAGGGGAGGGCCGTTGGGGGGACCAGGCCTGCAGGGGAGGACAGTTGGGGGCGACAAGGCCCGCAGGGGAGGGCAGTTAGGGGCAATCAGTCTGGCAGGGGAGTGGTTAAGGGGTGATCAGGCTGGCAGGCAGAAGCGGTTGGGGGCAATCAGGCAGGCAGGCAGGCAAGTGGTTGGGAGCCAGCAGTCCTGGATTGTGAGAGGATGTCCGACTGCCTGTTATCCCTCGAGGGGTCCCAGATTGGAGAGGGTGCAGGCTGGGCTGAGGGAACCCCTTTTCCCCCACCCCCCATGCACGAATTTCGTGCACCGGGCCTCTAGTACCTATTTAGCATCTCTTTTGAAGTATATGCTAATAGTTTTGTGTGCTTCTTGGTTAACTGATTGGCTCTTCCCGCTTCCTGAGAGCGGGCCAGGCGGTTCTGTCCATATTGTGGTACGGTACTCAGCGTACAGGTACTCCAGAACTTTGGACTTGTTCTGAGAACTGTAAATCATGTGTCATGTAGTGTTTAGTTCAACTTTTGGGTTTTAAAATATTCTTTGAAGGGGAAATTTAAATAACTTTTTAAACCTTTTTATTTCTGCATTAAACAAAGATTTGTGGGAGGGAGGTGAGCCAGGTGGCTGTTTTGAAGGGTGGTTTTCTTAGTGACCACATATAGTCATCCCGAATTCATAATTTCTTTGATCTAAAAGTGGCATTTGGTCAACACACTGGATTCTCTTGAGTGCCTCCTGTGAGGACCCCACAGTGCTAGGTGGTCCACCCCATTGGGTCCTTTGGTTTTTTAGGTGATTTCATGCCAGGCCAACAGTAGGCATGGTGTGCCAGGCAAGGCGAGGGGGAGGTCATTCAGGAGAGGCTGCACCTGGGACTTGGCACTTCAGCTGGATTTGAAAGATGAGTGAATCCTAGTGCACAGGGCAGCAATGGGAGCCAGAGTGGGCGAGTTCAGGGAGCATTGAGGAGAATGGTGTGAGCAAGGTATTGGGCTGCAGAGGGAAGTCAGCTCATGGGGGTGAGATAGGCCGAGCTAGAGCTTCGTGTCCACGTAAGGGCTTTAGACGGCCTGCGGGGATTCCTCTGAGTTTCGAGTGACAGGAGGACACCCTTAGATGTGTGACCCACTTGCCTTTTGTTTGAAAGGAGGTGAACGGCAGCGCCCTTTCCAGTTGGGCGCCGGTGCAGGGATTGGGGTTGCATGTCGCTTCTACCTGAATTCTCAGCCTCACTGTGTAACATCTTTATTCTCTCCTTTCAGAATATTCCCCAGAGCACAGAGATACTGAAGAAATTGGTGGCAACAAATGAGATTCAGAGTAACATTTATACGTGATTCCTGATGGCTTTGTCACCTGTCCCTTCCTTGGGGGCAGCAGCAGCACTGTTTCATAGGTTCCTTTTTTTCCAGGAGTATTTTGAGGGTGTTAAAAACAGAATAAACTTATTTTAAATTCATTGTAGTTATAATTGTTTTTTATGGTGGTGCTGTTCACAGCTAAAATAAGCCAGTTGCTTTTCTTTATCCACTAGGTGGGAGTATTGTTTTATTTGAATATTTTGAGGTAATATAGTTAAATTTTTAAAAAGCTACAGGTTGTATTAATATGGCAAAGTATAGTTAATTTGGTGAAATTCTCTGCGATACCTGAAAGTTGATGGTCTGTTGGTGATTCCTAATATATGGAAAGTTTCTCATATGAAACTTTATGAGTTCTACAGTTTGTTTTGTTCTTTGGGTAAAAATTGATGATAAGGTAACAAAGTTATATATTTGCTCAAAATGAAACAGAAAGAAAGTTGCCTTTATTTCCTCGCTTCAGTAATACTTGACAGGCAGCCTCTTCACCCACTTTCCCAGGGCTCTGGTGCAAGGTTAGCTGTTGGTATAGTGAGCACTGTGGGGTGTTCTATTAGAATGTGACTTGAGTCATGAACTCAGGTAGCCACACTACTTCCCCAAACCACAAACTCAAGTGCATTAGTGAAAATAAGTTTTAAAATGGTGGAGTTTAGAAATGTTTCTTACTCTTTTTCTTCCTTTTTAGGTATTGAATCATTTATATTATATTAGAGGCCCAGTGCATGGATTCGTGCACTGGTGGGGTTTCTCGGCCTGGCCTGTCAGGTCCAGCCTGACGATTGAACCGGGCTGAGGTAGGGAGGTGGGATTTGAGAAGAGAAAGAAAGACAGGACAGCGGGATTCGGGAGGTCCACAGCTCTCGAGAAGCTCTGGCAACTTTTATTAGTAATACAGTGCTTTTTATACATAAGACACTAAGCAGGGAATCACGCACAAGGAAAACATTCTTTGTTTCTCTAAAACCACTACTGGAGGGATAAGTTGAAGGACAGGTCTCTTGTTACAATAAATCTCACTAGTTGGATACCTATTTCTTGGTAAGCCATGAAAGTAGCTCTTATCCTACTGATAGCAGTCATATAAACAAACCCTGGGAAAGCTCTGTAGGCAGGGGCTGCTCTCGTTATACTGATAAGTTGCCATCCAAACAGGCCTGGGAAATCTGTGCGGGTAGGGTGCCAGCCTTGCTAGCCCCTACAGGTGCAAGGACCGTGTCAGCTTACAGCCCATTCCCCACACTGGCCTGTGCCCTCTCACAATCCAGGACCCCTCGGGGGATGTCGGACTGCCGGTTTTGGCCTGATCCCCACAGGCGAGGCCGAGGGACCCCACCAGTGCATGAATCCGTGCACAGGCCTCTAGTATGCATATTAGATCTTTGGTTAATCTCTCCCCGCCCTCCTTGCTTCCCTCTTCCCTCTTAGATTCATCAGTCTGTTTTATGTTTCCGTGCCTATGAGTTGAGTGTCTGCCCCCTGGTGGTCAGTGCGCATCATAGCTACTGGTTGGCAGGTCACTTAGGCTTTTATATATATAGATAGATTTATATATCCTGCCCATTTATATCTTCTAGATTCAGTTTATTTACTGTTGGTAGTAGTTGGAGGAGGGGTGGGAGAGACTGTTTGCTGACTCCTCGAGTAAGTTTGGTTTCCTTCCAGTAGTGAAGTGCTGAAGTTTTGTGTTTAGTCCATGTATGAATGCATCCTGATGATAGAAATTGATGTGTTTTCCTTGTTGTAAAAACAGTGTGCATCCATTTGCAAATGTGTTTGTAGAGCCTGAAGATGACATCAGCTGTGAGAATGAAAAGACATAAAAATCTAGATACATTGAATTTTAAGGCCAAAGAGTCCAGCAGATAAGAATAAAACAATTACCTATCTTGCCCATCAGCTATTACCGCCTAATGCCCACATTTGACTTTGGAGGTTTAAAGCAGCCACCATCCATTTCTCATGAGTGTGCCGGTTGGGTGGGTGTCCCTGCTAGTTTGTGCCATGTGCAACTGCTTTGGCTCCTGCATCTACAGGTACATGTCTGACGTGATTTGGCCGTGGTCTGGCTGGTCTAGGATGGCCTGGCCTGGCATATTTGGCTGTCTTCCACGTGTCACTTGTTCCCTCAGCAGGTCTGCCCAGGCATTTCTCATGGTTGCAGAGGAGCAAAAGGGAACAGCCCGCTGGTGTGGCTCAGTGGTTGAGCATCGACCTATGAACTAGGAGGTCATGGATTGATTCCTGGTTAGGGCACATGCCTGGGTTGTAGGCTCCATTCCCACTGGGGGCATACAGGAGTGGTTGGAGGTGGGGTGGGAGAGACTGTATGTTGACTCCTCGAGTAAGCTTCGTTTCCTTCCAGTAGTGAAGTGCCGATCAATGATTCTCATCATTGATGTGTCTATCCTCCCTTCCTCTCTGGATTCAATAAAAACATATTTTTAAAAAGAGGAACAAACTTGCAAGTGCCTTTCAAGCCTTTGTATCAAGTTTGCTGCAGCCCCAGTGTGGTCACGTGCAGGGGCTGTATGGTGGGGGGGACACCACCAAAAGGTTTGGATGGGGGGCATGACAAGTGGGAGCCATTAATACTATCAATCTGCCTGCATCTGCCCTCTGACCACAATTACTCATGCCCCTCTACCCCTGCAAAGTATGCACACCCTAGTCTTAGGACACCCAGAGTCTTACCCAGTTATATCAGACTTGAAGTTCAGGGTCTTATAATCTAGATGCATCTTCTACAGAGTAAATAGACAAGTTGTCTTCTATACACCAAGTGCACAATAGTGGGACAGAAACAGGCAGGCCATTTGCAAGTAGTAGTTCCATTAGAAAGGCAAAGGCTAGGACACATGAGTAGTCACTGGTCTACCAATTCTGAAATTCCATCAGACAAATAGTGCCAGACTCCTCCTCTGGGAGTGAGAATTGTTCCTTGATGGGGTCCAGCTTCTGTTCTCTGGCAGAAACTCTTCAGTTTAGTTCTTGGCTCTGCTCTGAGTTGTCCTTTTCCATCACATGCCTTGCCTAGTTCCAAAGAAATGATCTTTGATAGCATCTGGGTAGCTTTCTTATCCATAGAAAGACGAGTGCCTGAAATACCATGCCCTTAAAAAACATTGTGGGCTTCCTGTGTATCTAATTACAAGTGCTCCAAGCATCACACACAGTACCATCAAGTTGGGATTTTTCCAATTTGCAAACTTATAGGTAAGCTGCCACAATATCCTGGATCTTGGACTAAGACACAAGGCTCCTGGGTTGGAGACAGAGGACTTACAGCATAGCAAGAAGCCTGAGCTTCATGTTCTCAGTTCGCTTGCTCCGCCATGTCCCATGGGGATGATGTAGAACCATCCAAGTGGGTGCTGTGCATGCAGGGGTCCGGCTCATGGCTGAGGAACCTTGAGCTCAGGTGAATCCAAGACTTTTCTGAAGGATGGCAAGCCAGCCTGCTTTGTCTCCCTAGGAGAGATGATCTTACCTTAGGAAACCTGCCCTTGGGTCTAGGACACATGATCTCTTTTCCACGATGGCTACACAAACGGCCTTGCTGAGTGTGGAAATGTGAGACCCGTGGAGAATGGTCCCCCAGTAATATTTACCTCTAGGATCTAGACTAAATCATTGGCCACTCTGATCAACAGGATTTACTAACAGCGTGGATGTCGGCATGAAAGAGAGGAGCTGGGATGAACCCCAGCCCTGGCCTGTGGTCTGAGCAACTGGAAGAAGGGAGCTGCACCGGCCAAAATGGGGATGCTGCAGGGGACAGAAACCCAGGGTGGTTGTGGGTATAAGTTTGCCAACTAGATGTTCAGGGGGAGTTGTTGGTGGGCAGTTGGATGTAGAGCCTGGTGTTTGGGAGACAGGTCCCGGCTGGCAGCTCAACGTGGGTGTTATCTGCAAAGGGACCATTTAGTGCCGTGGGCCTGGGCGACATCTCCAGGCAGTGAGTTCAGAGAGGACCGATGGAGCTGGCCCTGCAGTGGCGGTGGTCAGGGAGAAGGCAGGAACCTCTGACAAGGCAGGATGGGACCAGGGCCCATGGCTTCCTGGGAGCCTGTGGCGGAAGTGCTTGAAGCAGGAAGGCTCGCTTCCCTGGGCTTCGTGCTGCTAACCGAGCAAGGAAAGTGGAGATGGACACCTAATGGTTGGAGTTGGTGTGGTGGGTGGTTGAGTGCGTTACGTATTCCTTACTTTCCGCTGATTCAGAGTAACATCAATTATTTAGAGAGAGAGAATTTGTAATTCTTGCCAATACCAGGAAATCACTGATTTGAATGGTGACAGTTTCTGGAGAAAAGTAATCAGAATGAACACATGTGATGACCTTCCATTCTGACATTGCTTTTTTTGTTTCGTTAATCTTTACTTGAGGATATTTTTCCATTGATTTTTAGAGAGAGTGGAAGGGAGCGGGGAGACAGAGAGAAGCATCAATGTGTGAGAGAGACACATCGATTGGTGGCCTCCTGTATGTGCCCTGACCAGGCCTGGGGATTGAGCCTGCAACCAAGGTACCTGCCCTTAACTGGACTTGAACCCGGGACCCTTCAGTCTGCAGGCCAACGCTCCGCGCCAAACCGGCTAGGTCTGATTTCTCTTTAATGCCAGTGGAGACTCGCTTCTGAAGGTCTCAAGTCTTGCCATCTTAATTTGGGCTGGGGAGAGGGGCAGAGAGGAGGAGGAGGGTGTGCAAAAAAGATGCGAAGAGAAAGAGAAGCGGTCACTACCTCGATGGCTGCCTGGAATTCTGTGTTTCAGGGAAATGGGATTCTCCTGATAAATCTGGTTTCCAAGAACAGCTCAGCCAGACCAGGCTTGGCTGGGAGTCCGGTCACAGGAGCTCACCCGCGTGCCCTGCCTCCAATTCCGTGTAAGGACTCCGTGATCCTCCTTTAGCATCCGACGCTGGCTACCAGCCCGTGGCCCACCCCTCACTAAGTGCGGTCCCCACAAACACCTTTGAGCATGAAAAATAGCACCAGCCCCTCCCGGGGACCTGTTTAAGACCCGTCTGCTGCTGTTAAATAGACTCCATTATGACCACGAGCAGACGCCTGTCAGCATTCTGTGCAAATGGCCTTTGGTCCCCGCTGAAACCCCAGGGAGAGCCGCCCTTCAGTGGTGCCTTCGGAAAGGAGAGGAGGGGAGAGCGAAGTCATGTCACCGATTCTTGATTACACGCCCCCAGCGGCGACCCTGGGTCCCCTGCCAGTCTCCCGGGGCCACCGTCGGTTTCGCCACAACACCCACGAGGACAGTGGAAGGGGAAGGTTTTCCAAGGAGCCAGTTCAGTGTAGGTTCTTGTGTGAGCGGTAACGTGAAAAGCCAGGACAAACAGGAAGAGCCCAACCCTCTCTCCCTCCTCATCCTCGTTGCCATGGTAGCTGCATTCAATCCCCTTTCACCTGAATCCATCTTGAACACTTGTTAAATCCCCACAGTGTGCTTGACGATGCCTAGGCAGGTTCCTAGCTGTCATTTATTTATTTATTTTTTATCATTTTTTTAAACTAAGAAAATGTCTTGCCTGGGCCGGCCTCGGCTCAGTGGTTGAGCATCAATCTGTGAACCAGGAGGTCACAGTTTGATTCCTGGTCAGAGCACATGCCCGGGTTGCTGGCTCGATCCCCAGTGCAGGAGGCAGCCGATCAATGAATGATTCTCATCATTGATGTTTCTCTCTCTCCCTCTCCCTCTTCTTTCCTCTCTGAAATAAATAAAAATGTGTATTAAAAAAACAAGAAAATGGTTTATTTTAGTTCATAGTACAGCTTTGCAGCAAACATAAACAGGCACATCATTAATTACAAGATATGAGGATTAGGACACAAACCTGTAAAAATTAGTTTGGTATACAGCGAAGTTATGCAACACACAGAAGCCAACTGTCTAACAGTTTTGCTCCTGTCATTCTTGACAGAGGCCTAGAAAGAGCCTGTTTTACACACCACGACACCAAGGCCCACGTGACCGAGTAGGGCAGGCGGACCCTGGCAGTGCCGAGCTGGCTCTGCTCTTTGTGCCCGGCCGGGGCTGCTGTGCGGCTTCCAGGCCTCACGGCTGGAACCACCCTGTGGCCACCGGACCCTGGCTCAGCCCTGCAGGGAGGGAGGGTCCAGAAGACCAGATTCCAGGCCGCAGCAGCTCTGCATCCCTGGTCACAGCCGGTGGCCCTGGGGGTGACCAGCAGCCTGTGGCCAGGCCACACTGACATGGGGCCAGGCTGTTGATAGGTGGTGTCTCCAAGAGCGACCTCGTGGCCCATCACAGGCTTCTCTGGAGGCCGAGCTCCGGCCCGGCCTGGCTGTCCTGACCCTCATCCCCTCCCCGAATCCAGGTCTGCCAGCCGAACGCGTGGGCGCAGGCTGGCAGAGCAGAGGCCGGGCCTGGACTCCAGACCTGGGAGGAAAAGGCGGGCGTGTGGCCGGGGCTCCACACGGCGGCTGGGAATCTGCGGTGCTGAGATAAGACACTGAAGCAGCAGCACTGGCCTCGGGGCTGGGCTCTGGATGGCAAAACGGGATTTGGAAGCCCGTCTTCTGGGAGTAGCTCCTCCGACCGAGCCTGGTGAGGCCTCGCCAGCAGCTGCCGGTGCCAGGGCGGCTGTCCCAGGGCACCTCGGCCCTCGAGGCCCGGCCGCACAGACCCCACAGCCAACACTGGGTGCCAGCCGGCTCAGCCAAGGCAAACCCGCCAGGCTGGGTCTGGCTGGCTTCTGGGCTCGCCCCAGGAGAGGTTGGGTTTCTCTCTCTGATTCCAGGATGCCACCAACTTCGAGATGCTGGGCCTGCGCAGAGGCCCCCACGCCCCTCCCGCCCTGCACAGGACGCGCAGGCCGAGGAGGGGTCCCGGGCCAGGCAGGGCTCCAGGCACCTCCAAGGCCTTCTCACGGCTGGACCTGGCGGGGTCTCCACAAGGTCAAGCGTGGGCCTTTGATGTTTATGGCAAAACCACCTGTGTCTTGAGCCGCCATGTGGCTGCCAGACTTTGGAGTGGCTGGCGATGACTCAGACATTCCGGGCGGGCCCTCTAACGGCTGGAGCACCGGCTTTCGACCACACGGTAATAACTTGGCCGCCTGCTCAATCTCTTAATATTAAAACGTGAGATCGCTCATATATTCATGTCTGTACGTTGTAAACCCGATATTAAACATGACCGATTCCAAAATAGCTCCAAGTGTATGTATTTCAAAGGAAAGGGGGCCGTTGACATCTGAGTCCTCGGGCCGCAGCGAACTTGAAAGGCGCCCGAGGAAAGGGGAGGACGCGCTGTTGTTACTGCAAGTTCGCAGAAGTGCTGCGCCTTTAAGAGATGAAGTTCGTTCTGTCGAAAACGTTTACATGTTATGTGGAACCCCCAAAGCGTTTCTGCGTTTGGACTAATGATCTGCCTGGAGCTCTGACAGATATCCCGTTTCTCCCCTAACGTTCGATAGGCCATCCGCGGACGGGCTGTGATCCTCCCTGGCTCTAGAATTCCCACCTCCTTTCAGGCCTAGAGCTTCCTGAAGCTGCGGTGCCATCCTGGCCCTCTGCCCTCTGCCCTCTGCCCTGTGCCCTCTGCCCTGTGCCCTCTGGAATCGTCTGCGTGGAGCCCAGCGTGAGCTCACTGTCCAGCTCGCTGTCTAGCTCCTCCTAAATGCTCGGCCGCCTGTCTCAGATGAGCCTCGTAGGAGAGAATTGGGTCTCGGGTAAGCAAAGGCTCATTTTATTATTATTATTATTTTTAAATCCTCACCTGAGGATATTTTTCCATTGACTTTTAGAGATTGGAAGAGAGGGAAAGACAGAGAGAAACATCGATGTGAAAGAAACACATCAACTGATTGCCTTCCGCACAGGCCTGGGCCGGGGAGGATCCTACAACTGAGGTATGTGCCCTTGACCGGAATCGAACCCTGGACCTTTCGGATCCACTGAGCCAAACCGGCTCATTTTATCGCCACCTCCACCTTTCATCGGCCCTGGGGCCTCCGCTTCCCGGTCCCACTCCTTCTCCCCGGGCTTCGAAGGGCACTCGCCACGTGAGCTGGGGCGCCTTCTGCAAGTCCTGTGGGTTCACCAGGTAAACCAGACACCTGCTCCCCGTGCGGGCTCCTGCCTGGCCCTCCTCTGATTCATCTCCCCCCCCAAGTATTGCCCCCTTTCTTCAAAACTCACCTCCACCCCAGCTGCTCTCACCTAAAGCACGTGGAGCTGAGCACCTGGGACCATCTTACCTGGGCCTGGAGCCCTCTGTGCAGACACCACCACCGGGAAGACCTCCGGAGGCGGGTGATGCTCGTCCAGATTTGGGAGAACTCAGGGGCGGGGCAGACGGCTCTTGGGAGAGGAGAAGGGGAGACCTGCCTGCAGGTGCACCCCGCACGGGTGAGAATTCTCTGGAGCTGGAAGTCGGCAGGTGCGGGAACGGGAAAGCCTGCCAATCCCACAGTTTGGAAGTAGAATTTTGGCCACAGCAGGTCAGGGTTATCCCGAGTTTCTCCCCGAGCAGGAGTTAGGGCCAGGAGGGGCTGTGCAAAGTGAGAAGCGCGGGCCTGGGCCTTGGACTGGAGGACGCCACCTCTGACCCCCGTTCGAGGGATGGCCTCAGGTGAGTCACTGAACAGGTCTGAGCCTCGCTTTCTCTTTTGTAAAATAAAGAAAATAGAACCTGGCCCTGGCCAATGTGGGTCAGTTGGTTGGACGTCTTCCCGTGCACCAAAAGGTTGCCGGTTCGATTCCTGGTCAGGGCGCATCCTGGGTTGTGGGCTCGATCCCCGGTAGGGGCTGTGTAGGAGGCAGCTGATCGATGTATTGCTCTCACATCCATGTTTCTCTCTCTCAAAATCAATTACAAAATCTTTTAAAAAAAGAAAAGAAAGTAGAATCTGCTGGGGTGAGTTGGTTTTAGGATTGCAGACTGTAACCTATGTGCAATGTGTATACCTTGCATATATGTTCATACTTCCCCTAGGAGCAGTGGTTCAGCATTCCTGGCGACCTTGAACTACGTGAACAATGAGATCGACCGCACTTGGTTTGCGGGTCTCCAGACAAGGATGCGCCTGGGGGCGGGCGTCTCTCAGGGGGCAGTTCTGCGTCCCCGGGTCTCTGGGGGACCGAGGCTGTGTGGGGCGGAAGTGGTGAGGATGTCTCAGTGCTCAGGCTGCTACAACACAATTCCACAGGCTGCGTGACTTAAACACGACATATTCTTGTGGTTCTGGAGGCGGGAAGTGTCCGATCAAGATGCCGCTGAGCCGGTACCTGGAGAGACGCTCTCGCCTGCAGGCAGCCGTCTTCCCGCGCCTCCTCGTGGTGGAGGGGAGCAGCCCTGTTCCTCTTAGGAGGGCACTGACCCACCCTGCGGGCACCGCCGCCTCGCCCACCACCTCCCAGAGGCCCCCTCCGCACACCGCCACGCTGTGGGGGAGGGTTTCAACATCAGAACTAAAAAATATGTATTTTTATTGATTTCAGAGAGGAAGGGAGAGCGAGAGAGAAACACCAGTGATGAGAGAGAATCATTGACCGGCTGCCTCCTGCACCCCCCACACTGGGGATCGAACTGACCTCCTGGTTCATAGGTTGACGCTCAACCACTGAGCCACACCAGCCGGGCTCAACATCAGAATTCGGAGGGGACACAAACATGCAGTCCACGGCAAGAGGGAGAACCGTGGCCCCGGGTCCCGGGTCAGGAGCGACAGATCTGGAAGGTCGGTGGGGGGGCGGGGGACGTCTGCATCAGCCCTGGGGCAGGAATGGGGCGCAGGTGCAGAGAGGGGGTGGAGGTGGGAGGACACGGTGTCCGTGGGCGGGATCCTCGGGCGACCTGCCGACAGCTCGGTGCAGGAGGAGAAATCCAACGGCAACTGCTTCTCTGGGTTGAAACGGAGTTATTTTCTTAGATACGGTTTTGTTTTTCGTTTTCAGTGACCATCGCTTCCCCTGACTTACGGATGCTTTGGGGCCGAAAAGCACCGTTCTGGGGCTGCGGCCACTGCGTCTGCGTCACAGCCGACAACCACCACCTTCCCCCCTTCACCCCTTCACCACCGAGCAGAGATTTATTCCCCACGTCCACAGTCCCAGCGAGGGAAATGCTCAGTGAAGTGCTTTTTCTTTGGGCTCTCCCTTCCTCCTTTCCCTCCCAGGCTGGCCCGGGAGTCCACTGCAAAGCTTCTGAACCGGTTTGGCTCAGTGGATAGAGCATTGGCCTGCGGGCGGAGGGGTCCTGGGTTCGATTCCCAGTGAGGGGCGTGTAGGAGGCAGCTGATCAATGATTCTCTCTCATCATTGGTGTTTCTATCTCTCTCTTTCCCGCTCCCTTCCTCTCTGAAATAAAAAAAAATTATAGAAAAATAAACAAACACAAAACCCCACCAAAAAACAACTTCTGAGCTGAATTCAGTCTGAGGAGAGGGACGGAGGGCCAAAGCCTGCCCCTTTCCTGATGTTAGGAACTGAAGTGCGCCCCCTGCTGGGTGAACTGCCCTTAGTCTCTCCCGCTTGGACATGTTTCCTGAAATATATATTGTTTTTTAAATATATATATTGATTTCAGAGAGGAAGGGGGAGGGAGAGAGAGAGAGAGAGAAACAACAATGATGAGAGAGAATCATTGATTGTCTGCCTCCTGCACACCCCACACTAGGGACCAAGCCCACAACCTGGGCATGTGCCCTTGAATGGAATCAAACCTGGGACCTTTCAGTCCACAGGCTGATGCTCTACCCACTGGGCCACACGTGCTAGGGCTGAAATAGACGTTGTTATAAGCTTTCCCCAGGGCTTGGGGCAGATGGCCGGCGCCCGCAGAAGCAAGATGAGAGCTCCCTCGGCCTGACTGGCCTGTGCACTCTCCCACCCCTTGACTCCCTTGACTGACTGGCGCACCCACACCCTGACCCTATTGCATACTTTCACCCTCTATCAGAGACCCTAACCACCCCCTTGGGACTGACCCTGCTCTACTAGTCTCAGCCCACTGAGAGAGGATGGAATGACGTTTCTTAAACTCTCAAAGCGTCTCTTGGCCTGGCTCCTTTAGGCACAAACTTAACCCCCCCCCCCCCCCCCCCAATTCATACATGGAAGCCCTAACTCTCCATGTGACTGTATTTGGGGCCTGGGCTTTTAAGGGTAATCAAGGTGGAATTCAGTCATAAGGGTGGGGCCCGAATCCCTTAGCACTGATGTCCTTATAAGAAGAAGAGGAGACACTGGAGCCTTCTCTTCCACGCACGCGCACAGAGAAACGTCCGTGTGAGGACACAGGGACAGGTGGCCGTCCCTGAGCCAAGGAGAGAGCCCAGAACCCCCCCTACTCACAAGTTGATCGCGGACTTCCAGCCTCCAGACTGTGAGAGAAGGAAGGTCTGCGGTTCAGGCCACAGCTGACCGGGGCTTCTGACCTGGTAGTGAAGCATGGAATAAGGCCATTTCACTCCTGTGCCCTGGGACAGGCCTCCTGAGCCTCCACTCAGCCCTTCCCCCTTTCTAACAGGACCCAGAAATTCCCAGCTGCGGGCTTGGGCGGGCCCCTCCTGACCAGTCCAATTCTTTGGGCCACGGTGATTAGTTCAGGAGTGAGCATATTCTATAAGCTGATTCTAAAATATATTTATTTATTCATGTTTTAATATTTTTTTATTGATTTCAGAAAGGAAGGGAGAGGGAGAGAGAGATAGAAACGTCAATGATGAGAGAGAATCATTGATCGCCTGTCTCCTGCACACCCCACACTGGGGACCGAGCCCGCAGCCTGGGCATTTGCCCTGATGGGGAATAGAACTGTGACCTCCTGGTTCATAGGTTGACACTTAACCACGGAGCCACGCCAGCTGGATCAAAGAATAATCAAAACAATTGTTAAAGACAAGAACTAAGTTGGAGGACTTATGACCTGATTTCAAGATTGACTAGAAATCTCTGGTAATTAGAAATCATGAGATTAGCATAAGGATAAACATATAGATCAAAGGAACAGAATAGAAAGTCTGAAATGAGATAGGGTTATGGTCAGTTCATGTTTTGCAAAGGTGCCAAGGTAATTCAATAACTCATATGAAAAACTCTTATAACTCAAAAATCATAAAAAATAACTCAATAAAAATGGACAGATGAAGAGACACTTCCACAAAAGAAGATACATGAGTGGTCACTAAACACATGAAAAGATGCTCCACATCAGTGGTCTTCAGGAAATGCAAGTTAGGGCCATAGTGAGAAGCTACTACATACCTGGCGTTACAGCTAACATGAAAACGAATCAAAATACCACGCGCTGCCCTAACCGGTTTGGCTCAGTGGATAGAGCGTCGGCCTGCGGACTGAAAGGTCCCAGGTTCGATTCTAGTCAAGGGCATGTACCTTGGTTGCGGGCACATACCCAGTAGGGAGTGTGCAGGAGGCAGTTGATCGATGTTTCTCTCTCATTGATGTTTTTAACTCTCTATCCCTCTCCCTTCCTCTCTGTAAAAAATCAATAAAATATATTAAAAAAAAAATACCACGCGCTGGTAAGAAGGGGTAGCAATGGGGATGCTCAAGTACAGCTGGTGGGAGTGTAAAATAGTTGGAAAGACCGTTTTGTAGATTCTTCTGTAGAGTTAAACATAAATGTACCATAAACGTTAAACTTACCATATAACCCGCAATTTCACTCCTAGGGATCTATCCAGGAGAAGGGAAAACACATGTCCACAAAAAGACGAGCACATGGATGCTCACAGCAGCTTTAGTCACAACAGCCTCAAAAGTTGAACCAACCCAGTGTCCATTGACAGGGGCACATAGAAGCAAAACCTCACATCCACACAATTGCAATACTCCAGAGCAACAGAGAGAGAACACACTGCTGATGCGTGCAACCACATCGATGCATCGAGAAAGTATCCTGCTGAGTGAGACTCCAAGCATGGAAGTCTACACACTGTATGGCCCATTTCTATTAAATTCGAGAAAACCGCAGAGGCAGATAGCAGTCAGTGGCTGCCTGAGGTGGGTGGGAATCTGGGCTGGATGCAAAGGGGCGTAAAGGGGATTTGGGTGATGGAAGTCAGTGTTCTAAAACTGGGTCATGTTGACTGGTTGTAGGCCAGTAGAGTATATATGCATTTATCAAAACCCACTGAACTGTACACTTAAAGTGGGTCCAATTTTTTTTAGTGTGGGAATTATCCTATATAATAAAAGCCTAATATGCAAATCGACCGAACGGTGGAACAACCGGTGGAACGACCAGTCACTATAACATGCACTGGCCAACAGGGGGTAGATGCTCAATGCAGGAGCTGCCCCCAGCCTGCAGGCCTCAGGCCAGCCAAGGCAGGTGCCAGTGGGGTTCCCCCCCAATTCTGCCCCCCTCCCCCTGTCGCCTCCCACAGACAAGTGGTGGCAGGGAGCGAGCAGGCAGGCAGTTAGGAGCGAGGGGTCTCAGATTGCAAGAGGGCGCAGGCTGGGCTGAGGGACCCCCTCCACCCCCGTGCACGAATTTCGTGCATCAGGCCTCTAGTAACTCTATAAAACTGACCTTTCATGGTCTATGTAATAGATCCTGTCTGCTTCTCTTGCCATCTTACCTCAAGGCCTTGACACAGGACAAGTTTATTCTTGTTCTTGTTACCATCCTGTGTGGGTCAGTGACACAGGCTGACACGTGGCTGTTTACATTTAAATGACTGAGAATGACCCCTGGCTGGCGTGGCTCAGTGGTTGGGCACCTGGGTTTCAAGTTTGATCCTCAGGAGGCAGCTCTCACATTGATGATCTCTCTCTCTCTCTCTCTCTCTCCCCCTCCCTCTCTGCCTCTCTAAAATCAATAAAAAATTCTTTAAAAAAATCAGTAAATTACTTCGAATGAGATGAAGAATTCAGTCCTCAGTGGCTCTAGCCACGCTCCCAGCACATGGCTCCTGGACATGGACACTCAGAACGTTTCCACGATTCCAGAAAGAGCTTCCGCTTCGGGACAGCGAGCAGGCGGCCACAGAAACCCCTCCGGGCGCGGCGCAGGGTGGGGGGAGTGGTTGCCAGTCTCCCCAGGTCCCCAAAGTGCTGTTGGTCCTCTCAGGAGAGCTGTCTGTCTGTCTATGTCCTTAGTCCTCAGCCAGCAGGGAAAGGTCTGGTTTGATGAGTTTCTACGGAGCCAAGCTCCGGTAAATGCAGACATAGTTCTTGCCCATAACCATTCTCTAGGCCAGGCGTCCTCAAACTAAGGCCCGCGGGCCACATGCGGGTGTTTTTGCCATTTTGTTTTTTTTACTTCAAAATAAGATATGTGCAGTGTGCATGGGAATTTGTTCATAGTTTTTTTTAAACTATAGTCCGGCCCTCCAACGGTCTGAGGGACAGTGAACTGGCCCCCTGTTTAAAAAGTTTGAGGACCCTTGCTCTATGGTGAGTATGTATTCATTTTTACGATGGAGAAGCTACACAGCAGAGAAGTAGCTGGTCCATCCCCAGCTGCTAGTCAGCGACCGAGTCAGGGTTTGAACTCGGGTCCTGTGCGAAGGCCTTTCCTGGAGTGTTTCCCTGCCGTCCTGGGTCCTGGGCTCTGGCCGAGCGGAGGCAGAGAGGACCCTGCACTCTCTCTGGTTTACCTCCCTCGGCCCGGCACTTTCTACCCAGGAGTCAGCCAGTCAGTGTCTGGGCCTTCCTCCTGGCTGGTCCACCCGTGGGCTCTGAGCTGTCCACGCTGCCTTCCGGGTCCTTGTGAAATTGGAGCATCTCCATGTGCCTCCAGGCAGGTCCCTAAAGACAGTCACTGTGTGTTTAACTAGCTTTGGTGTCTACTAAACACACGGGCATTGCAGCTCCTCTGGACAAAGGACCGTGTCCCCCCCACCCCGCCCCCCCAGGGCCACTCTAGGTCTCTGGGAGCTGGCGTTTGGGGGGCGGCCCTGAGACCATGCTGCAAAGGACTTGCAGCAACTGGGGGCGCGTGGGCGCTGGCGTTTCCTGCTCAGGAGATGAGACCGGCACCACGTCATGCGGGGGGCAACCCACAGACGCATCGTGGAGGCACTTACCGTTTCAATCACTGTGCAAACTCAGCGTGTTAGAACATTTACTGTCTGTGTGTCTCTTTAAATAGATTTCTGTTATTAATAGGGATTTACAGCCTAACTTTATTAGGAAAGTCTATTTCTGACTTCTGGTGCTTTGGTGAGGATTTAGGTTCTTAGTTACCGTACGTGCCTGTCCCACTGAGCCAGAGTCTTAATGAGGCAAAGCAGCCGGGTCACACAGGCCCACGGGGCAGGGGGTGGGCAAGGGGAGAGATTAGGGTCCCAAGCCTTGGCCTTAGACTCGGAGCAGAGTCTGCCCTTCCGGGGAGCACAGTCTGGCCTTAAGGTGACCCCCTGTTAGTCCCCGCGGGCAGGACAGTGCCACCTGCGGGCAGTGCCCAGAACAGCCTCCCTCCCACGTCCAGAGAAGCCGCAGATCACGAATGCCCCCCACAGAGGGGACCTCGGGGTCTGCTCTGCTCCTGCCTCGAGAGAGACCTCCCTGCTCCCGCCTCTGCTGTGGTGGGCTCAGTGCTTTTAAAGGCCCTTTGCTTTTATTTGGATGGGTCCCTGGAAGGGAGGCAAATAAGCACGCGCCCTCCTCTTGATTTATACAGAATTTTCTCCATTTACTTTCCCAGACATATTAAAAAAAAAAAAAATATATATATATATATATATTTGTTGATTTCAGAGAGGAAGGGAGAGGAGAGAGAGAGAAACATCAATGAGGAGAATCATTGATTGGCTGTCTCCTGCACGCCCCACACTGGGGATCGAGCCCGCAACCCGCCAATGCACCCTGACCGGGAATCGAACCGTGACCTCCTGGTTCACAGGTCGAGGCTCAACCACTGAGCCACTCCGACTGGGCTATTTTGAATGTTATGGTCACAAAGAAATTCACGTAGAATAAAGGAAACAGCACGCCCGTGGCCCACACACCCCACGGAGTGAAGTCCCGTGGAGTGAAGAAATGAGTGTCTCCAGGCAGCCTTCTGGGATACTCGCCGTTGGACCACGTCCCCCAAAGCCCTTCCAGATTGGGGAAAACAGCGAGGGAGGGACTGCGCAGTGTCCGACGCTCCGAAAGCCCATCAGCCCGGGGCATTGCAGGCGCTCAGGGCTGTGTGTACCCACGGGCATCGTGTGGTGAGAAAACACCGCCTGACACCCGGCTCATAGAGCGCTTCACAGAAATCTCCGTCTGATCTCCACCACAGCCCAGGGAGAGGCGACCTTTTTAAAAAATATGTTTTTATTGATTTCAGAGAGGAAGGGAGAGGGAGAGAGGGATAGACCCATCAATGATGAGAGAGACTCACTGATCGGCTGCTTCTTGCACGCCCCTTAGTGGGGCTGTTTCTCTCTCTCTCTCTCTCCTGCTCCCTTCCTCTCTGAAATCAATAAAAATATATTTAAGAAAAGTCACCGGAATTGTTTTGAACAGCAGTCCGTTGTTACTGCAAAACATCCTGAAGGTCAGCTTTGTGGCCGGAAGGAATTGACACGTTGCCTTCCTCGGGCATCTGCAGTTCACCTGCTCCTGGGGGACGTTTAGGAACAGCGGCCGGGATGGAAGCGAGGCCTTCTGCATGCAGCGGCCGCACGTGCTTCAGTCCCCGGCAACGCACTGCGCACCCCGCAGCGTCCTCCCAGCCCGCGCCCCACACAGAGACGCGGTGCTGCCCGCACACTTCTTTTTTTTTTTTTTTAAAATTTCTTTATTGATTGAGGTATCACATATTTGTCCTCATCCCCCCATTCCCATCCCTCACCCCTCCCCACACATGCCCCCACCCCCCTGTTGTCCTTAACCGCTGGTTAGGCTCATATGCTTGCACACAAATCCTTTGGTTGATCTCTCCCCTTTGCCCCCACCCTTCCCTCCCCTCCCCCTGAGGCCCGACAGTCTGATCCATGCCTCCTTGTTTCTGGGTCTGTTCCTGTTCATCAGTCTATGTTGTTCATTATTTCCCCTAGATGAGTGAGATCATGTGCTATTAGAAATACACTTATAAGAACCGAAAATGAGACAAGCAATAATGGTTATGGTGACAGGCAAATGAATCAGTGTGTAGTGAGTTTCTTTCTGGGCCAACAGTTCTTTTGAGACCCAATTTCAATGTCCAACAGTTCCTTATGTGTACATGTCAGCAATGACATTTCAGTTCTGGATGGTGGACAAATGGTGGTAATGCAGGTCCGACTCTGGTTTGGTCCTGGGCAACCTGCAGTGATGCACAGCTGTTGACTGCTAGTATGGGAGGGCCACATCAGCGTCTTCCGTCTCTGGACTGCTTCTCTTCTGTCTTCATGGCTGGAGTAGTCCTGTCGATTCCTCTCTGTTGCTGGAATCCACATGGTCTCGGAGTTGTTTTCTGAAAATATACAAACATATTCTCGACCAAAAGTTAATAAAGGAATATTTTCTATAAATTTGACTGGGGATCCTTTTTCACTTTTTGCCCAAATGATTTTCCTCTGGCTTGTTTTGTCACCTTGTGTGTTTTTCATGGGTGTCTTGATTTTCGCCTTACAATTAATTTTCTAAAGTATTAATTTTCTAGATGTAATTTACTTACAGGATATTTTTCCTTACACGATATTCCTCTACTATCCCCTCCTTTTTTGATTTAAATGTTAGGAGGCTTTTGAAGATTTTATAATGTAGTCTTGATGGCTTTTAAATTTTAATTTTTTGCACTATAATATTACTGTTTTAGGTTCATTACATGGTGCACGATTTTATCATGAGATGAAGTACCAATAGAGATTTTAGTTGACACTTTAGGAACACCTTTTTGTCCAGTACAATTGATTTTTCTAGAATATTCGCTTGTTTCAACTAGCCAATTTAAACTTGACTACTGTTTTACTATCAAATTTATTACTCTAACAACAATCTTATTTTACCCTGTAAATATTGGTGGAAGGGATTGTTTGCCTTCTTGAGTAGGCCCTGAGCGTTCCTGGTGGCCTGCCCGCACACTTCTGTCCGGACTGCGAGGGGGTGCGGGGTGCAATGCAGAGGAGCTGCCTCTCCCTGTAGCTCCGTCTATTTCTAGAGGAACGCACAGAAATAGTTAAGCCAACATTGGTCACAAGGGGGCAGTCTTGCCCCACAAAGATTCTTTGCTGCTGCTGGCGGCTGGCACTCGCAACCGCTCTAAAGACACACGTATCAACAACACTCTTTGTTTTTCCTTTTCCAGAACCTGCCAGCAATTACAAACACGCCAAACTCTACATGCATCAGACTGTTAAATGTCTGTGGACGGCTAAAAAAATATTTCCAAGGGTTTTTTTTCTCTTGCAGATTTGATGCACCTCCAGCTTGTTATCACCAGCGATGTAGAGCGGCCTCTCCCGACAGACGCCGTTCCTTCGGGCAGGGCTGGGACGCGGGGCCCCTCGGCAGGGGCAGGCACGGACAAACGGCCCCTCCGCTCCCCTCAGCACCTAGGACCTGTGCTTGGGCCCCGGGACTCCGCAGCAGCTCGGGAAGGTGGAGGGGACAGATCTGGCGGGCGGAAAAGCTGCTGAGCTGTGGAGACGTGACCTGGGTCCCACCCCTCACACCTGCGTTTATCGACAGAGGTCCAGCTTGTCATGGACCTCAGTCCTGGGCTTGGCAAAAGGATGGGCATTGCAGAGTCTACCCATGTTGCAGACGCAAAGATACGCGACATAGCGGTCTCTTCTCCCCACCTGTTTACCCTCTGCTGTAGCCGCTGTGGCCCCAGGTGGCCACGTTGGAAGGTCTTGGCGCTTCCTGGTAGACTGAAGAAGGCTGGAGTATTATAATATCATCACAGGAGTAGAATCCGAGAGCTAAAATGTGGCGTGCCTGTGCTGACGGCAATGTTTTCAAGGTATATATACAGTATACACTGAGTGGCCAGATTATTATGATCTCTGAACGCATAATAATCTGGCCACTCAGTGTATCTATCTATCTATCTATCTATCTATCTATCTATCTATCTATCTATTTATTAGAGGCCCGGAACATGAATTTGTGCATGGGTGGGGTCCGGCCAGCCTGGCCAGGGGGAGGGGACATGGGCGGTTGGCCTGCCTGCCTGCTTGCCTGCTGGTCCAACTCCTGGTCGAGGGGACAATTTGCATATTAGCCTTTTATTGTGTAGGATATACACTGAGTGGCCAGATTATTATGCGTTCAGAGATCATCATAATCTGGCCACTCAGTGTGTATTGCTAGCAGCTTCACACTTTGCACAGGGTGCTTTGCCCAGAGAGGGGGTGCCCTAAATATTTGCTGGAGGAAAAGAGGGGCATGTGTTTCTCTACGGTTTCCCAATAAGTTGTCCTCTGAGAGGTAGGTGGTTGTCAGTGAATGGACCAGATTGACACAATCATAGTTTTCTATTTGGAGGTAAACACGCAGCCACGGAGCGACCTCTGAGGGCAAACATCCAAGGCCACAGAGCGCTGTGCGCTGTACGAGAAAGGCCGAGAATCGCTGCGATACACGGTGTCATTGGCTACACGTGAACAATGCTGATTTTGCACCAACAAAGAGCTTCCTGTGAAATTTTATTGCTTATCTTAGAGCCACACTAAGAACTGTCTATTAAAGGGTGAAAATAATTTGCTGAAATCCCACTTCTTCTCCTTAAAAAGTCACTGATTAGCAAAATGGTGAACAAACAGCTTTTCAAGCAAGTCAGCAGCAAAATAGTTTATCCAAACAAATTACCCTGGTCGTGAAGCAAAAGTCCCCCCACCTGGGATGTGTGGCCAGAAGAATGAGTTATTTCAGGAGACCACGTGGGTGGAATTTCATACAATCTTGGAGGGAGAAGATCTTTCCTGACATGATGTGACTCATAAGCTGTAAAGAAAAAATACTGATAAATTTGACTTCACATAAATGCAGAGCTTCTGTATGTCAACATAAACAAATTTAAAATACCATCAACAAATTTAAAATGCCAACCACAAAATGACCATCAAATTAAAAGATGGAGCCGATCTTCCACCTAGCACTTTTCCATTGTCAAGAAAAAATATTTGCAACATGCTGTGGTGGAGGCTGGTAGCAGGCTGTCTTCTGAAATCCCTTCTTCCATTGTCCCGGAATTCTAGGGAGGCCCCGGTACAACGCTCCGAGGTACCCACAATCCCTGGCTCCTGATGTTCTTGCCCTTGCATGGTCTCCTCCCCTCGCGTGTGGGCGGGACATGTGAGTTGCTTCTAACCAATAGAATATGGCAAAGGTAGCAGGGCATACCTGACTGTGTGTGTGATTATGTACATAACATGGTAGCACCCAGCCCGGCCAGTGTGGCTCATGAACCAGGGACCCCTCGGGGGATGTCGGGCCTAAACCGGCAGTCGGACATCCCTCTCGCACTCTGGGGCGCTGCATGCACCAGTGACCATACTTTTCATACTGTATGAAAAGCTTTGACCTATGAACCAGGAAGCCAGGGTTCAATTCCCAATCAGGGCACATGCCTGGGTTGCGGGCTCCATCCTCAGGAGGGGCCGTGCAGGAGGCAGCCGATCAATAATTCTCTCCCATCATTGATGTTTCTATCTCTTTCTCTCTCTCCCTTCCTCTCTGAAATCAATAAAGAATGTCTTTAAAGTGGCAGCACTCATCTTGCTGGAGTCTCTCTCTTTGGTTGGCTTTGAGGAAATTCCAAGTGACAAGGAACTGAAGTGGCTCCAAGGAATGGTGTGCTGAGCCAGCATGGCCATGGGTGAACCTGAGGGGGGCGGTGAATAATTTAGAAAAGACAGACAAGAGAATAAAGCTGGTGCTAGGTGGGACACTGCCCTCTCTGATGGAGAGAGACAGCACCACAGCCTGCAAGGCGAGTCTGTATTTTATAGCCAGATTCCACGAGGCAAAGTAAGGGCGTGGTCACAATGTTCTCGCGGGTTTCGAATCTACTCAATTACATGCACCTGATCAAGTTTTGTTTACTTGCTGCACCTCCCGCAGCCGGTATCACTCAGCCATGTGGGACCACAGGTTCAGACCATAAGGTCAAGCTTACAACCACAGCCTTTGGCTATCATTGTGCAGGGACTTGCACGTGGCTTTGCCACGAGAGGATCATGCCCTCTCATTAGTCCCAGGCTTGAACCGACCCAAACCCTGTAGCCGCTCTCCACAGAATGGGGAAGCTTCTGGCGGATCTCCAGCAAGAAACTGGAGTGTCCATCGACAACGGCAAGGCCCAGAGTCCTGCCAACCACCAGAGTGAGCTTGGAAGCAGATCCATCCCCAGTTGAGCCTCAGATGAGGCTGCAGCCCCAGCCAACCCCTTAATTGCCATCTTGCAAAGGACCCAGGTAAGCTGTGCCCACGCTCTTGACCCACAGGAACTGGAAGGTAGGAAATGTTGAAGTTTAAGCTACTAGGTCAGTGGTGATATTGTCCGGCAGAACAGGTAGCTAGCGCAATGCCCGACTACCTTGCATCTCCCAGCCTGCCTTGTGGTTAGATGTTGCCGTATGACGAAGTTCTAACCCACAGAATGTGAACAGGAGGTGTAACAACGGCCCATCAGCCCACAGGAAGAGGCTCAACATCACAAATCGTTAGGCCATTAGGGAAATGCAAACCCAACCACAAAGAGAGACCAGCTCACACCCGTTAGGACGGCCGCTGTCAAAGAACTCGAAAGAGCAAGTGTCGGCGAGGAGGTGGGGAAACTGGAGCGCGTGTGCTGTGGGGGTGGAGGGCGGTGCGGCCGCTGGGGAAACAGTGTGGCGGGTCCTCAAAATAGCAAACTGCCATGCGACGCAGCAGTTCCAAAGGATGGAGGGGGTCTCGAAGCGATAGCTGTGCATCCCTGTTCCCGGCAGCATCCTTCAGCAGCTAGAGGGTGGAAGCGATCCAGTGTCCACCACCAGCTGTCAGAAGAGAGGGGGCCGCAGGGCTGGGTGAAAAGGTGGAGGGATCGAGCAAAGCCAAGTCATACACACCGACAGCTGTGTGGTGCTTACCAGAGGGCAAGGGGGTGGGAGCAGGTGGGAGAGGGGAAAGGGGGGTTAAAGGGTGAGGAGGGACTTGGGGGGCGATGACCGCACAGCACAGTGTGCAGAGGATGGGCCGTCGAATTGTGCACCTGGAATGAAAATGCACGCGGGCCCTGGAAAACACGTGATCTCATTCTGTGACATCTCCGCCCGCTGTTTCCCGCGGATGCGTGTACATGACAACAAGGTGCTCTTTTCCGGAGGCTTTCTGGTGCTAAATCTGTAGCTACCACGGCCACTTACTTAAGAGCAGCAGTGACGTACAGCACACCTACCGTCGAGCCCTTACGGCAGGTTTCTCAACCTCACGTTATGGACACTTGGGCCGATGTCCTTCCTGGCGGGGTCTGCCCTGGGCACTGGGGGATGTTAGCAGCACCCCTGGCCTCCACCCACTAGATGCCAGTAGCACCCCTTCCCCAGTGTGCCAACCAAAAATGTCCCAGGCATTGTCCAACGCCCCCCCGCCCCCCTCCACCACAAGGGCCAATGTGTGTCTGGTTGACAGCCGCTGACTGGCAGGTGTGGTTGGAGAGAGGGCAGGATGGAGGGGACCATCTGCACCTGTGATGCCACTGGGACTGGGAGCCACCTGCTCCGTGACCTTCCTCGTAACCCTGCCCAGTGGTTGTGACCTCCCCTGCAAGGGTGAAGGACACAGCGGAGGGCTGGGTCCGCTGGCCCTCACTCCACCCCTTGGCGGGCAGCAGCGGGTCGGTGTGTCTCATCTGAGCTGGGGTGTGTGCCAGGGGTGCCCGGTGCTGCTGTGGCCTGCATGCAGTCACCTGTAGCAGGGAGGGCACAGATCCGCAAGGGACCAGACGGCTCACACCGGCGAGTGGTGCCCGAGTCCCCGCGGCTCCACAGTCCCAGGGGTGCTTGGCATCACTCATACGCGTTCTGGTGGGTGAGATTCTGGGTTGCATTTCCCTTTTTTAAAATATATTTTATTGATTTCAGGGAGGAAGGGAGAGGTAAGGAGAGAGAGAAACATCAATGATGAGAGAGTATCACTGATCAGCTGCCTCCTGCACACCCACCACTGGGAGTAAGCCTGCAACCTGGGCATGTGCCCTGACCGGGAATCGACCTGTGACCTCCTGGTTCATGGGCGACACCCAACCACTGGGCCACACGGGCGGGCACATTTTCTGATGGCTAGTGATGTTTCGCATCTTTTCAAATGCTTTGCTTTTATAATGACAAATGCAGTCAATACATGTGTGTATAGGCGTGTGTGAAAGGAGGGATGTTAATATATAAAAAGGAGGATGCGTGAGACCGTGGGAGGCGCGGGCCACTCCGGCGTCCCGATGGCCTGGCCAGCACCGCACGAGGGCAGCCCATCCCAGTCCTCTCCCCTCATGGGCAGCCTCTGTTCCCTTCACTGCAGAGCTGCAATGTGCAAGGAGGGGCCTGTGGTGGCTCTGAGTCCTGGAGGTTCAGAGCACGGCCATCACAAGCCGAACTCCGGTGACCTGGCCGTGACCTGCGGTGCAGCTGGGCCCCGCCTGCTCCTGGGTTCCGAACGCTGCGGGAGGTGTCTGCGGGCCAGGGTGGGGGAGGGCGCCTCCCTGGCAAATGCACATGTGTGTGCACATGCATGTGCGTGTTGAGTGTGTGGAGGTGTGTGCTGTATGTGGTATGTGTGTTGTATATGTTGTGGGGGATGTAGGGTGTGTGCTGGGGGTGTGTGAGGTGTATACACCGAGTGGCCAGATTATTATGATCTCTGAACCCAGAGATCATAATAATCTCATATATATATATATATTAGAGGCCCGGTGCATGAATTCGTGCATGGGTGGGGTCCGGCCAGCCTGGCCAGGGGGAGGGGACATGGGCGGTTGGCCAGCCTGCCTGCTGGTTGAACTCCTGGTCAAGGGGACAATTTGCGTATTAGCCTGTTATTATATAGGATATACACTGAGTGGCCAGATTATTATGCATTCAGAGATCATAATAATCTGGCTACTCAGTGTATGTTACACATGGCCTGTGAGGTGTGTGTGCACACATGCATGTGCGTGTTGTGTGTGTGGAGGTGTTGTATGTGGTATGTGTGTTGTATATGGTATAGGGAATGTAGGGTGTGTGCTGGGGGTGTGAGAGCTGTGTATGTTACACATGACCTGTGAGGTGTGTGTGTGTGCACACATGCATGTGCGTGTTGTGGGTGTGGAGGTGTTGTATGTGGTATGTGTGTTGTATATTGTGTGGGGGATGTAGGGTGTGTGCTGGGGGTGTGTGTGCAGTGGTGGGTGGGGCGGGGCAGGCACGGTGTGCTCTGAGCGAGGTGGGGAGTTGCTGAGATAAGGAAGTTGTGCCCAAATCTCTTAGGCGGCAGCAGCTCATCCGCAGGACACACGCACAGATGGACGTTTTCAAGGCAAAATTCAAAAGGCACAGAGATCTACGGGGTAAAGGAAGTGTTCTTTTCATCCTTCCCCGTCTGCTTGTCCCTGCAGTGGAAACATTTAAACACAGTAGAACAGACCATACATGTAAAGTGTCTGTGTGTGTGCGTGTGCACGCGTGCCCGAGTGGAGGTGGGAGGGTCTCCCTGGGCCTCGGAGCAGCCTTTGCCCCCTGGGCCCCCTTGGGGCCGCACCCCTCCCCCCACTAGAGATGGTTTCTTGCGGCAAAAGAAGTGGGGCATTCTGGAAGGCCAGGGCCCCCCTCTCCCCCCAACTCCCCCCTTCAACTACCCTCCCCCCCGCCTGGGCACACACCGGTTTCCTTTGGCGCTTCGGCTGCGGCTGCTGGTGACAGAGCTGGGCGGCCCCTTGGACACGGCTTCTGCTTCCTGTGAAAGTGGAAATGTTTCTATTGTTCCTTTTCCTTCGCTGATGCTCTTTCAAATGGAAAAACACCATAAATATAATCAGAAAAAGATTAGCAGATATTTTTGCTCCCAAATTATTTGAGGAACAAAAGGTCAGATTTCTTTAATTAGAGCTTCCTCTTCAGCGTTTTCCGGCCTCGGCCTTTCCCAGCAGGGCTGATGCTCGGAGGCGCCAGGGCGTGGCCCGAGGGGTCCTGACTCAGCGCTGCCTGTGGCCCCGCAGGCCAGGCCGGGAGCCGGCCGTGCTCTCCAGGAACACGGGTCTGATGTGTGTGCATGTGTGTGCATGTTCTTTAAAAAGGCCTCATAGCATTTTGGGGGGAATGACAGGGGGTAAGCAATCATTGCCAGGAGGGGAGAGAGAGAACCCCGCCCCCAAGCCACACGCTTGTGTGCTGACCATGAACTGGGAGGGAGGCTGGTGGCGCCCTTCATGTGGCTCTGGGGCGACATGGCCTCGCTGGGTGTGCGTCTGGCGCCTCCCGCTCCTCTGATGTCTAATTGGGGTTAATGAAGAAATGTCCGAACGCGCGCCTTTCCCAGAAACAAGTTGGCTCCATTTTCTTGAAATGAACTTTGTGAGAGTCTTTGAAGATGGCTGTCTCCTCGCGTCCACAGTGAGACCCGTGGCCTGGGGGCCGCTCTGGCCCTTCCCCAGCGTTGCCTCATGGTCCCCAACAAGAAGGACGCCCGTGGGTCCTCACAGCGCCGCGTGCTCCGGGCTCCTCTGCTCAGAGGCCGTCACCCGGAGCGGCCCTGCCTGCCCTTCAGTTGCGACGCTGCTTCCCGGAGCGGGGTCAGCGGGGGCCCGCGGGGGGGGGGGGGGGGGTAGGGGGCCCTGGAGCTGGGCGCTTGCAGGGATGCTGAGGGGCTTACATCTTTGTGGGCAAGCTGGGCTCTCCACCCTCCAGCGGGTGCGATGCCTCCCAACCACAGGGGGCGGGATGGGGTGGGGAGGAGGGGCTGGTGGGAACCACCGACCGCCCGGCTAAGCTGGCCCGGTATGTCTGGGTTCAGGGTCAGCTCAAAAGAGGATCTGCCATCTGCACCGTTATCCCAACAGGGGCCGCCTTCGCAGCTTGAACCCCGCCCCTCCCCCGCAGAAGGGCATTCGCGTTCTATTACGAGGTCTACGGAGCAGCTTGTGGATTGCAGCTTCTATCTACACGGTGATAGTTATTCTCAAGAGAGAGAGTTCAGAGTCTGTGTCTGTGCCAGGGGAGGTGCAGCCTCGGGGTGCGGTGGTTGGGTGGGCTGTGGGTGAACCAAGGCAGGTAGAGAAATGTCTACCTTGTTCTAGATCCTTCTTGAGTCTGTTACTACTCACAACCCCCTAGAGAAGAGATCATCATATAACGATGTTATGATCGCCGAATGAATAATGCCTTCGTTTTTGGTGAACCGTGGCTCAGTATATAAAGTATTTACCATGATGTTTCCTGGGAATGAGATAACATGTTCAGAGCAGCTCTGGTAGACCCATCGGGTCATCCTGTGCCTGCAGCAGGAAGGTGGTCTGGGGCACCCCAGGCGCAGCTGTACTTACTGACTGTCAGTCCCGCCCTCAGGTGGTCTAAACAGGTAAACTCTGACCGTCTCCAGGAGATCACTCCTCTCCCCGCACGGCGCCCGGATGTGGAACCTAAGGTAGCACAGCATGGCCTCCTGCATCCAGTTCCCACCCCGTCCGGAGCCTGGGAGGGGGCGGGCCAGGGGCTCCTGGCTGAAGCTCACGCTTAGTTTCTTGAACCCATTGTGGGCCTTTCAGCGTGGCACATGCAAAGATCATGTGGGGGAGGATTTTAAAGAAAACACTCGAGTTAGGAGACCTGGTTTGAGCCCTGCTTCTGTTGTGGAGACCCCAGAGAAGTTAGGGGCCCTGCCTGAGCCTTAGCTTCCTCATCTGTAAAGGAGTAGCTAATCCCTGTATCCTGAGGTCACTGTGAGAATTGGACAAGAGAATGTTTATGAAATAATATAAACAGTTTGAACTGCTATAAATATGAGGTTTTGCCCTAACTCAGTGGTTTTCAACCTTTCTAATGCCGCGACCCTTTAATACAGTTCCTCATGTTGTGGTGACCCCCAACCATAAAATTATTTTCGTTGCCACTTATTTTTGTCGTGACCCACAGGTTGAGAACCGCTGCTGTAGAGCCTAAGACCATCAGAAAACACAGATATTTGCATTACGATTCATAACAGTAGCAAAATTACAGTTATGAAGTAGCAACAAAAATAATTTTATGGTTGGGGGTCACCACAACATGAGGAACTGTATTAAAGGGTCGCGGCATTAGGAAGGTTGAGAACCACGGCCCTAACTGGTTTGGCTCAGTGGATAGAGCATAGGCCTGTGGACTGAAGGGTCTGGGTTCGATTCCGGTCAAGGGCACATGCCTTGGTTGCAGGCTTGATCCCCGGCCCTCGCTGGGCACGTGCAGGAGGCAACCAACCAATGTGTCTCTCTCCCATTGATGTTTCTCTCTCTCCCCCTCCCTTCCACTTTCTTAAAAAAAAAAAAAGAATCAATGGAAAAGTATCCTTGGGTGAGGATTTCATTTTCACAAAATGAAAAACAAATATGAGGTTTTAAAAATTATTTTTATGGTCTCATCTCCTCTGATATAACAACTTTTGTCTAACTAGAGGCCCGATGCATGAAATTTGTACAGGGGCGGGAGGGGGGGAGATCCCTCAGCCTGGCCTGTGCCCTCTCACAATACAGAATCCCTCTCTCCTAACCACCGTCTGCTCGCTCTTTACCACTTTGCTCGCCGCTCCTTAGTGCAGCCATGGAGGCGGGAGAGGCTCCTGCCACCACCACTGCACTCGCCAGCTGTGAGCCCGGCTTCTGGCTGAGCGGTGCTCCAGCTGTGGGAGCGCACTGACCACCAGGGGGCAGCTCCTGATCTGAGCGTCTGCCCCCTCGTGGTCAGTGCGTGTCACAGCGACCGGTCCTTCTGCCATTCGGTCAATTTGCATATTAGGATTTTATTATATAGGATATGTTTAGAAAGATTACCCTTATGGGAACAGAAATTGGCTTCCTTATATCTTATACCCAAAGGACCTCGTTTGCATCTTTGAAACAAAAGGAAGTGACTTCTAAGTCCTCTTCCATGTGACAACCCTCGGGAAGTGCTAGGATTTATAACGAACTTCTGGTTCATCCATCTCTCCTCTTTTCCTTGCTGACCACACGTGGTTCTCTGTCACTGTCCTCAGAACCCTGTGGTTCCCATGCCTGGCACCGTCTTGGTTTTAATCCCGGACACTCTTGTGTACCCCGACCTTCTTAAAATCTTGTGTCCAGAAAGGGAGAGAACATGCCAAGCGGATGTATTTTTAGAGACCTTCCCTGTTGCATGTTCTTTCCCCCTCTTGTTAAATGGTAGGTTCCTAAGGGCAGAGACCTTTGCTGCTGTCCGTCTTTCTTACTGGGATTTTATCAATGCCTCGTACAGCCATCTGCACATCCTGGAGGGGTAAGACGTGTCCTTCAATACCGACAAGTCTCTAAAAGACGGCGGTGGGCGGGAGCTGGCTGCTATCTTCTGAGACCAGTCGGCAGGCACTTGGGGAGCTGGTTGTCACACGGTGGGTGCCTTGCAATGGGCCACGGGGGGGAGGTTTGCCCCTGGAACTGACAGATGCTGGGAATGCAGATGTTGCTGTGCCTCTCAGAGAGCTGGTCTGCTACCACACGCCCTCCCAGGGGCGGAGCCCCTGGTCATTCACTCCTGGGGAAAAGGAGGAAGGCACACGGATTTGCTCCCCCTTGTTCGGAGGATAAGATGCCTTTTTGCTTCCTGGAATGCATATGTATCTCAAGAAAGAATAACAAGCAATTCTTGGCTAAAGACCGGTCACTGGAAAGAATCCTCATATTCTTGGGCACACATGCAGTCAGAATACAGACAGCTCCCTCCACCTCCCCTCGCTCCCCCCCGCTTCTCCTCCACCTCCTTACAGCCAGGAAATTTCACCCAGAGAAATTTCACGCAGACACTCAGAATTTTAAACCACAGGTTTCACTGTCACATATTTACTTAAAAAAAAAAAAAAAAACCCACAAAAAACTGGGGCAGGAATGTGAGATTCCGTTCAGATTCAAGTCTGGTTTTCTGAAAATGACTGACCGCTTGGGACAATGACAAAGAGGGTCAGTCTCAGCTGCTTGGCTGAATTCCCTGGCAAGTTTTCAGTTTGCCAACCCCAAGGCCGGGCCCCAAGGTTCTTGAGAAATCCTTCATTGTGAGAGTATTCCTGGGCTCTGAGATACCAGCGTGCCAGCGCTACCCGGTGCCTCTGGGAGAACCATTCCCCCCGAGTCTCCCAGTCCCCAGGCTGCTGAGCCTGATGGTCATGCAAAAGCTGGTTAGGGCTCCGTGGGCCTCCGAATGGCCTTTAAAAAGTGCCACCTCCTAGCAAGCACGGGACGCTTGGCGGGGAACCCAGCGCAGAGGTATCTGTGCCAGGAAATTACGGAACGGGGTGCCTGCTCTTAGAGTAGTGACTAGAACGGGAGGGATGCAGAATGAGAGAGCACAGATTAAAAAAAATTATTTCTCAAAAATTTTAGTTAAAAAATCGGATAGGTAATAGAGCCCCGTGATTCAAAATCAATAAACCACAAGAGGCTCTCCCTCAACAGGAACCCTCAGCCGCCCTGCCCTTCTCCGTGCCCAGGCGTCCCTTCCTCCCACCCAGGCCAGCGCCTGCGCTCTCTTGACTTTTTGGTGATAACCAGTCAAGAGGCATGCCGGCCTTCTGGACTGATGGCCCTTCCACACGACGAGCTGGTTCCTAAGGCAGGGCTGCTGTTCTCTTTGCCTAGAACATTCTTCCCAGATGTCTGCTTGGCGTCTTCCCTGGCTTCCCTCAGGTCTCACCTCCAGGGAGAGGTTCTGTCCCTGACCCTCCTACGGATCACCTGGCCCCTGCCCTGGCTCTCTGTCCGCTCCCACGCTGTTCATTTCCTTCGCTCCTTCGCTCCCTGCTGCGTGGGCACGAAGGTGTGATTTGGTCTCTGTCACTGGAATGGGACTCCGTGAGGGCCGGGCCTTGTCTTGCTCACCCCAGGATTGAATACACTTGGCACCATGCTTGGCGCAGAGCGAGCCCCCAATAAAAATTGTTGGATGCCTTAATGAATGAAGAAATGAAGGAAGGAAGGAAGGCTTTCACGGAATCTCACTGTGAAAAAATTCTCAGTCCTTCTGTGCACTTCCTTCTGGTGGATTTATCCAGGGCCACTCCTCTTGCGGGTGGGTGACCTCCTCCTCAGGGGGGTCCGTCCCCAGGTTACCAAGGAAAATAGATCTTTACTTGCAGCGAAGACTCTTGCTCCCCCGTCTATGAAGTCAAAACTGTGTAACGGCCAATGCTCAGAGCCTCCTGGGAACGGCGGCCTCCGTGTCAGAAAGCCAGCGTTTGCTCTGGCTGGGATGAGGTGTTTTGTGATTTTTGAGTCTCACTTAGAAAACTTGAGGGACAGCCAATTCATCTATTTAAAAAACCCTGGTCCGTGCAATGGAGACCTTTTTCCTGAGATAATTGAGATGAAGGTTGAAAGAGATTAAAAAAATTAAAAAGAAAAAAGGCGTTTTATTTATTGAACAGCCCAAGGTGAAGCCATCTGTTGCCATAGATCAGTGATCGGCAAACTGCGGCTCGTGAGCCACGGTTTGCCGCTCTGTTGACTAATGGGTTTGCCGACCACTGCCATAGATAATCTTTAGGGGGAAGCTGTAAAGATGCCAATAAGTAAATACGCCCCTAAAATGCCCACCAAGGCCCTGCCCAGCTCCTTCCCTCTCGCTGTCTCTCCGCGGCCCGTGGGTAGCTGAGGAGTAAGTGGCTCCAAGTGCTTGCTGGTGTCACTGATGAGTTCAGAGGTCGAGCGGCAATCAGGGGTCACGGCAGCCGTCTCTGATTTGTTAGACACGTGCTTCCTGGAGACAGAGAGGGGAGGCCGTGGGTGCTGAGGCCAGATTTCCTCTCGGGATGACTTTTGACCCCGTCCTCGTCCCAGGGGTCACTGACACACAAACCTGCCTGTGTTGTTCTGGGTCAGTTACCCCGTGGGAATGGGGCAGGGCCTGCTGCTGGGCAACCCAAGGCCGCTTTGGGGTGACGCTTGCGGAGCTGGCTCTCATCGGTACTGGGGTGCCCACCATGCACGTACATTTCCAGGCTCCTGAAGCCTAAGGGGGGGCAGTCATTTGGGGGGGATGATGACACAGGCTTTCTACAGACCACCTGGCAAATTGGGATTAAATCATTACACGCCACACTGTGCCCGGTGCCGGCCGCCTGCCCTCCCTCTGCCCGCCCCCCTCAGCTCTCTCTCCATCAGGACCTCAGGCTCCCCCGCCTTTCATCTTCCCTGCAGGCTTCTGGGAGAGACAGCTTTTGTCCCGAGGATCATTTCCACTTTGAAGGAGGTGTCGGGAGATCTGATGGCAGCGCCGTGTCGGAGACCCTAATTCCTGAGCCCAGGGGGGTGCACGTGGAGACTCTCCAGACGCGGCTCTGTTAGGTCTTCACCGTGTTGTGCGGGGCTGGCCCCCCAGCGGCTAGCACGGACGTGGTAATTAGGGGGCAGCTCTGCTCCTGGGCGTGCTGACCAGCTGGTCCCAGGGCCAAAGGGCTGACACTGGGCTTCTGATGGAAACCAGATGCACACGCGACGGGTCATTGCAGGAAGCCTGTGGACAGGATGGGGTTCTGCAGAGGAGGGCACCCCGGGAAGGAAAGGGCGGCTGTATTCTGGGTTGTCTTTAAACGGAGGCCATGCTGCCAGCAGGGCTTTGAAATGTGGGCATGACCGTCATTTATTGTTGGAGAAATCACGCCCGCCAGCCATTCCTGCATGTGCGACGCTGGTCTACTCGGAAGGTGGCGGTGGGCAGGGGAAGCCGGTACCCAGAGCTGCGGGTGCTTGTGGAGTGAGTGTTCATGAAGACTGTTGGGACATGGGCCCCGGGTGGACTGGGGACACTGTCAGGGGACGTGTCTTTTTTTTTTTAAAAAATATATTTTATTGATCTTTTACAGAGAGGAAGGGAGAGGGATAGAGAGTTAGAAACATTGATGAGAGAGAAACATCGATCAGCTGCCTCCTGCACACTGCCTACTGGGGATGTGCCCGCAACCAAGGTACACGCCCTTGACCAGAATTGAACCTGGGACCCTTCAGTCCGCAGGCCGATGCTCTAGACACTGAGCCAAACTGGCTTCGGCAGGGGACGTGTCTTACTGCCCTGGGAGGCATCTCGCCCCCGGGCGGGCCCAGGCCACTGTTGCAAGAAAGGGAAACAGCTCATTCCTTGAGATGTGAACCTTATGATCTTGTTCCATTGCCCTCAGAGCTGACTTCCACTTCCCTGCCCAGCTGTTTCTCGCTTCCCTAACATTCCGCTAAGGTCATAGGAGAGGGAACAGGCTGTTTCTCGCGAAGGTCATCTTTTGAAAAGGCACCTTTGACCTTCCCAGGTTCCTGGCCTCCACGGAGAAACGCTCCGTGAACGGATCCCGTGAACTTTTGAGTGGAGTGACCCTGGCGGGGAAGGCAGAGGCTGGGGACGGGCCTGGGGATGGGCCTGGGCGGAGACAGGTCGACCAGCAGCCCGGGACAGCCTTCTGTTCGCCCGTCCTGGGCCAGGGAAGAAATCTCTGCCTCTGTTTGCATCGTGTGGGGTCAGTATGTGTTTGTTGCTCTGATTTTGGGTCAAGGGGAGATGTTATAGACCCGTGGTCGGCAAACTGCGGCTCGCGAGCCACATGCGGCTCTTTGGCCCCTTGAGTGTGGCTCTTCCACAAAATACCACGGCCTGGGCGAGTCTATTTTGAAGAAGTGGCGTTAGAAGAAGTTTAAGTTTAAAAAATTTGGCTCTCAAAAGAAATTTCAATCGTTGTGCTGTTGATATTTGGCTCTGTTGACTAATGAGTTTGCCGACCACTGTTATAGACCAATAGCTCAGAGGGGGCCCCTCCTGGGCAGAATTCACTCCTCACACCCAAAGCTTCCGAAGGCTCAGCTCCTGCCTGGGCTGAGGCAGCAGGGCGTGACACAGCGCAGCTCTCCTCGCCCGCTGTTGGCTGAGACTTGGCCCTTGGGAGGCTGTGGGGTGTAGGGACAGGTGTGCCTTTAACCCCGAGCTGCCATCCATGCCACACTTTGGCCAGCGCACCCCCACCTTGGAGACCCACTCATTCTGCAGCACCTGGAAGAGGAAAGAAACAATGACAGGCCATAGTTCCTCAAATCTCACGGCGGGACGGTTTGGCAATGCATTCAGACTTGACGCGCTTCTAATACCAGGAAAAAGGGAACATGTGTTCCTCGGTGTCTCCAAAGAGGAAGCGAAACAAGCGGGCAAAACAAGTCCATCCAAGAAACACCCCCAAGCTGCTCCCAGGGGTGACTGGCACCTTCAGTGCCGAGGCGTCTATAGGGAGGACGGGCGGCCGGGGACTCCGAGGAGGCTTTTCAAGAACGACACGAGGAAATGAGGAGTCACCTGGTGCCCCGGGCGTGGGGTGGAAGGCGACGCCCTGCCAGACCTGTCCCTCTCCCCGAGCCAGGGCCTGTGGTGGCGGGACTACCCACCGCCCAACGGGCTTTGCAAGGAAGTCGGGAAAGTTCACTTATGAGCCCTGGCCTTGTACGTGTCTTTGAATGAGGCCGTGGCTTTGCTTATTCGATTGAGAGGCAGCCTGTCACTTTCTTGACTCTCGTCACTTCCAAATGGATCGAACCTGTCCGCGGGCCTCCTCACCTGGACAGGGCGCCGCCTCACCGGGGTCACAGGCGTTGCTGAGTGTGTGTCGGCCAGTTCCCACGCAGGGGCCAAGACGGGGGTGGGGCGGGGGCGATGGGGGACGAGGCAAGGTCTCTGTCGGGCACTGTGCTCGTCTCTTGGTGACTCCCGAGTTCCCGCAGGGTCCCCGGGAGGTGGGCTCATCCACCTGCTGTCCTGGGCGGCACCTGCCGGGCGGCCCCTCTTGCCGAGGGTGGTCCTGCCTCACGTGGGATCAATCGTGGCGCGGACGCCGGTCTCTGTGAAGGGCTGTCCACGTGGCTGCCGCCCGGCCAGCATGGGCTCACGCACGGTCACAGGCGAGTGGCAGCCCCGCCGGGCGAGACGCGAGGACGAGCCCTTCCCCCTGCGGATGGGATCCTGGGGCCCGTGACCTGGGGTGGACACAAGTGGCGTCTCCCTCTCTCGGACCTCCAGCCTCTCACCAGCTCCAGCACCTGCCTGCCTGTGGGCTCAGTGGCCCTGCCACATGGTCGCGCCAGAACCCCACAACTTCCTGTTGTGTTGCAGCCATTCCAGGGGTTCCCCTCATCACCCCTTCAAAAAGTGGGGCGTTGCCGGGCTCACCGCTGGCGTGTCCTCTCCTGTGGGCCAGGGGCCCTCTGTGTCCCCGTCAGAGGCTGAGGACTGTGTGCTCCGTGCCATTGGCTTCCTGTGCAGCCCTGTGTTTATTTGTTTATTTTTTAAAATATATTTTTGTTGATTTCAGAGAGGAAGAGAGAGAGAAACATCGATGATGAGAGAGACTTATTGATCGGCTTCCTCCTGCATGCCCTCCACTGGGGATGGAGCCCGCAACTCGGGCATGTTCCCTGACTAGGAATCGAACCTTGACCTCCTGGTTCATAGGTTGATGCTCAGCCCCTGAGCCACGCTGGCTGGGCACAGCCCGCGTGTTTAATTTACGTGGTTCTCTGAGGAGGGGCCGCAGGCTTCCCCACGTGGCCACCCAGCCACGGGCCTGTCCCCTTGCTCTGGCCTCACCCTCGATCCTCTCACAGAAACTCAGGGGATGCTGCGGGTGAAACCTGACCCAGGGTTCATGGGGAGTTGGTGCCCACTGGGGGGGGGGGTGGTGGCTGGGGTGGTACTCAGGCCAGGAGGGCAATGTCCCTGCAGAGGCAGGCGGGACACTCAGTCAGCTGGGCCCAGTGCCGCCCGATGGAGCCCCGTCCTGGACTTGGGCTTTCTTGCGCTTCCTCTCAAGCGCTCCCCTCTGAACTCGGATCTGCAGTGGTCTTTGGACCAGGGTTGGTTTCCAAGTCCCCTCCACTGAGAGGCCCTGGAGAGCAGCGGGGGTCAGGGAACGAATGGAGTGCCCCCCTTTATTTAAAGAGAGCTGTTTTGTTACGAAAGGACTAGAGCTTGTTCATCGTAGAAAATCGGCCAATTAAAAGGACACAAAAGGACATTAGTTTTGCCGGGGATCTGGGGTCAGTCTTTCATGCTCTGAGGGAACCTGGACTCAGCCTGTTGGGAAACTGCTTTCCTCCTCACGTAGCAATTCATGACGAGCATCTTCCCATGTTGAATTCCCTGCTGGACTCGTCCTCCAGTCCGCCTGCCTTGTCAGTGGAGGCGGCTCATTTTACCCCGTGTCCGCATGCGTCCTGGAGTTGGTGTAGTGATGTTTTACCGTTACACGATGCCCGTCTGTGTCCATGAGTCCATGTTTACTTTCGCGCAGGGGAAGGTGTTTCGTTTTTGTCTCAATCTATAAAGGAGGCGTTTGCTTGTTACCAGCAATACTAACTAGAGACATGGAAATTGAAATAAAGATGGAACCTTCTGGGTAAGCAGCTGGGAGAGGTGCCATTCACGAACGAATTCAGCCAACGCTCACAAACCCCTCTGTGGGCGGAACCAGCCAGATGCCAGGGGAACTGCCCTTCCCTGGTCCCGCCCTGGCGGGCGGAGGTGGGGAGAGGGAGGCAGAGTGGGATGTGGGTGGTGTCAGGGGCAGGCCTTCAAGGGAGGGGACGAGGGGATGAGGGGAGAGCTGGTGGGTCGGAGCCATGAGTCAAGTTCTGGAGAGCTCGGGTGTGGTCAGTGTGGTGCCCAGGACAGAAAATTCTAGAACGCAGAGGACTTGGGCTCAGCTTTGTCTCTAACGAGCTAAGACCTTCAGTTTAACATCACCATGTGCGGCCTTTAACTGAGCATCTACTTCTTCCTGAGTCTGGTCTGTTTCAAGGATCAAAATAGCTACTTTTGGTAAAGATGCTTAAGAACAGCTCATTTCAGTGTAAAATAAGTGGGAGTATTGTTATTAAAGGAGCAGAAATCCAGTCCCTGTGGCAAGTATATCTTTTCTTAAGAAAAACACAGGGTCACCCCCTGGGTTGCCACCACATGGAACCCCCTCCTGGGGTTTCCTTACCCTTGGACTCCCACTGAGAGCTGTGCCCCTGCCCCATGAAGGGCCACCAGGCTGTGCCCCTGCCCCATGAAGGGCCACCAGGCTGTGCCCCTGCCCCATGAAGGGCCACCAGGCTGTGCCCCTGCCCCATGAAGGGCCACCAGGCTGTGCCCCTGCCCCATGAAGGGCCACCAGGCTGTGCCCCTGCCCCATGAAGGGCCACCAGGCTGTGCCCCTGCCCCATGAAGGGCCACCAGGCTGTGCCCCTGCCCCATGAAGGGCCACCAGGCTGTGCCCCTGCCCCATGAAGGGCCACCAGGCTGTGCCCCTGCCCCATGAAGGGCCATCAGGCTGTGCCCCTGCCCCATGAAGGGCCACCAGGCTGTGCCCCTGCCCCATGAAGGGCCATCAGGCTGTGCCCCTGCCCCATGAAGGGCCATCAGGCTGTGCCCCTGCCCCATGAAGGGCCATCAGGCTGTGCCCCTGCCCCATGAAGGGCCATCAGGCTGTGCCCCTGCCCCATGAAGGGCCACCAGGCTGTGCCCCTGCCCCATGAAGAGCCAGGCCACAGGTCCGCCAGGTGGACACAGCCAGCTTAGCTTTCAAAAGGCCTCGTGTTTCTGGCAGCTGCTCGCAGTTCCAGCTGTCAATCAGAGTCACCTCTGGACCTTTCACAAATGCCACCGTGGAGCCCAACACAGACGAGCCGAATGAGACTCTCTGGGGGCCCGACCTCTGTGTTTCTCAAAGTGGATTCGAGTGCACAGCCAGGCTTGGGGCCACTGGTCCGAGGGTGTGAGTGGAGCGTTCTAGATCCAGCAGTGACCCAGCCCCCCGCTCCCCACCTCCCCCAGCCTCCCCTGGCCCCCCAGCTCCCCACCTCCCCCAGCCTCCCCTGGCCGCCCAGCTCCCCACCTCCCCCAGCCTCCCCTGGCCCCCCAGCCTCCCGGTTTCATCTTCAGCCACACAGGAGCCTCAGGGGTGTCGCTGTCCCGCCTCTCGACTCCTCAGCGGTTCCGTCTCTGCTGCACCTGTCACCCCCCTGCTGGCTCATCTCCTGCAGCTGCTCTCGCAGACACGTACCTCTCCTGGTCCCGGAGGCCACGGCCAAGTTGTGGGCATGGCTGCTCCTCCTGTGCCCCGAGGGCGCACCTGTCCCCGGCCTCTCTCCTGGCTCCTGGCGGTTCCCACAGGCCTGCGGTCTTTGGCCTGCAGACAGGTCCCCTGGCCTCTGCCTCTATCCTCACATGGGGTTCTCCTGGGTCTCTCTGTGTCTTTTTTCTTATCTAAGGACACTAGTCATTGGATTTAGGGCCCACCTGACCCAGGATGACCTCATCGAGACATCCTTTGCCTTAAAGACATCGGCCAAGACCCTTATTCCCAATCGGGCCACGTTGTGATTTTCCGGGTGAGCCGGTCTTCTGGTGGCAAACACCACTGAACTCGCGCCACCTGGAGGGTTTCAAACATCCTGGTGCCGAGGCTCTGAGGTCCATGACGGCAGAGTCCCTGGGGCCAGGACACAGGCCTGGGGTCGTCAAAGCCCCAGGTGGTTCCCACAGGCAGCCAGGCTGAGACCCGGGCGCCTGGGGTGTTCAGCTGCTTTCCAGGGGGAACCGGCAACCCGAGCCGGGCTCTGTGGGGCCACCTGGGGGCGGCCGGGCCTCTGGTCCTGCCGGTGCCGCTCGGATTGGGCGCGCGGGCGTGTGCACCTGTGGGAGCCTGTTTTCGGTAAATGAAACCGATGAAGGCCCCAGCTGCCGTGCTGTTTCTGGCTGGTGACACCTGGCACCGGCTCCCCGCGGCCTCGATGACTGTAACTGGGCTGCGCGCCGCCTGTAACCCGAGTCTCGGGGCGCACACGGGCTGAACAAGGTGCTGCTTCAGGCCTGGACGGAGTGTTTTCTCGTAAGAAACCTGAGGTCGGGTTTCGTGGGTTTGCCAGCTGGTTTCCACTGCGGGCTTCTCTCCCACAAAGGGCTGATTCAGAGCTCGCTTCAGCCTTCACTGACGGCAGGTCCTCTGGACCCGTCTGGTTTCCATCCGCCTGGGGCCGGGCCCTCCACATGGGAGCCCGCTGGCAGCAGCTACCCCCACCCCCACCCCCCAGCGGGTGGCTCTGTCCCCGCTGCCCCGCTCAGACCCCAGCTGGCTCCTCCGGGCAGAGTCGGTGCAGATCTGAGGCTCAGCAGCTCAGGGGTCAGTGTCCGAGGCCGCGGGCTCAGGCTCGGGCTCGGGCCGGGCCGGTTCAGGAGGGGAGGGACGTGAGAACCTGGTGGCCGGGCCGCGTGGGGCGGCCTAGCGTGGGCTCCGCGTCTCTGCAGACTCCGATGGCCTGGGCACAACCCCACCACACGCTGTGGGGCCTGAGCGACTCCTTACCCTCTCTGTGCCGTACGCGACGCTGTCACGTGGTCTGACCACGGTCCCTCCCTCAGGGGTGATTGCAGGGGACACCCTGAGCGCCGGGGCCCAGGAGGTGCTCATGGAAGTTGTGACTCTGTCCGAGAACTGGCACATTTAAGAGCCACAGCGTGGCCGCCGGCTCAGTGGGCTGGAGCTTCAGCCCGTAGACCCGTGGTCGGCAAGCCGCGGCTCGCGAGCCACATGCGGCTCTTTGGCCTCTTGAGTGTGGCTCTTCCACAAAATACCACGGCCCGGGCGAGTCCATTTTGAAGAAGTGGCGTTAGGAGAAGTTGAAGTTTAAAAAATGTGGCTCTCAAGAGAAATTTCAATTGTTGTACTGTTGATATCTGGCTCTGGTGACTCATGAGTTTGCCGACCACTGACCCAGACCAAAGGTTTCCGGTTCCACGCCCCTGTCTGGGCACACGGGAGGCAACCGATGGATGTCTCTCTCCCCCCACTTCCTCTCTCTCTCAAACCAATCAACGTGTCCTTGGGTGAGGATTTAAAAAGGGGCCCGGTTTGGTCACTGGGGACCATGCAAAGGAACCGCCGTTCTTTGTGCCTCTGGAAAGACATGAGCGCTCCAGCCGCCCTCGCCCAGGGTCCCTCGTCATTGCCCCCCCCCGCCCCCCCGCATGCCCGCCTTCTCCCTCACAGCTCCCTCCTCCGCCTCCTCTTCTACGCGCCTCAGTTCTCCTTGACCCCCAAACTCAGTGCCTCTGGGAGCAGGACCAGCCCCTGGGCGAGTGCAAGAAGGGCGTCACTGGTGGGCAAAGCCAGGTCCTTCCAGAGGGGGCTGGGAGGGGGCTGGGAGGGGGCTGGGAGGGGGCTGGGAGGGGGCTGGGGGGGCTGAGGTCCCCGCAGTGGACAGTCAGATGAACAGCACGAGCACGTGGTGAAGCTGGGGCTCCGTCACGGGTCTCCCCCAGACACAGCACCGCCCGCAGCGCCTGTGGCCGGTCCCTGGGAGCCAGGGGTGTGTCCTTGGGAAGGGGTCGCTCCCTGGCGGGGGGGGGGGACACACGCCCAGCGCACCTGGAACTGTGTGCAGGGTGCGCGGGGCACCTAAAGCCACTGAGCAGGGACAGGGACGCGTGGCTTCTGGCTTCCTGTGACCGGGCTCTTCCCTGTCATCAGGCACACACTCACTGAGCAATGCGGTGACAACTCGGGGGCTGAGCAATTCGGGGAAATGAAAACAAAACAGTAAGTGAGCGCGGCCTCTGCCCTCAGCGGCTGGCAGTGTCAGCGGGGACATAAAACAGACGTTCGCGAAAGTGCCAGATGCTGAGGCGACAGTGTTTCCGTGTGCGTGCAGGTCAGCGAGGGTGGGACCGGGCAGCCTGGTGGACGAGGGGAGCTTGGGCGGGTGTGCAGGGTGCGGTGTGCAGGGTGGGGGTGGCGGTGGGGGTGTGCAGGGTGCAGGGTGGGGGGTGCAGGTGGGGGGTGTGCAGGTGGGGGGTGTGCAGGGTGGGGGTGTGCAGGGTGCGGTGTGCAGGTGGGGTGTGCAGGGTGGGGGTGTGCAGGGTGGGGTGTGCAGGGTGGGGGTGTGGGGGTGTGTGCAGGGTGGGGGTGTGCAGGGTGGGGGGTGTGCAGGGTGGGGGTGTGCAGGGTGTGTGCAGGGTGGGGTGTGCAGGGTGGGGGTGTGCAGGGTGGGGGGTGTGCAGGGTGGGGGTGTGCAGGGTGGGGGTGTGCAGGGTGGGGGTGTGCAGGGTGGGGGTGTGCAGGGGGGGGTGTGCAGGGTGGGGGTGTGCAGGGGGGGTGTGCAGGGTGGGGTGCAGGGTGGGGGGTGTGCAGGGTGGGGTGTGTGGGGGTGTGCAGGGGTGTGGGTGGGGGGTGTGCAGGGTGTGGGTGTGCAGGGTGCGGGTGTGGTGGGGGGTGTGCAGGGTGGGGGTGCAGGTGTGGTGTGCAGGTGGGGGTGTGCAGGGTGGGGGTGTGGGGTGTGCAGGGGTGGGGTGTGCAGGGTGGGGGGTGTGCAGGGTGGGGGGTGTGCAGGGTGGGGGTGTGCAGGGTGGGGTGTGCAGGTGGGGGGTGTGCAGGGGCAGGGTGTGGGGTGTGCAGGTGGGGGGTGCAGGGTGGGGGGTGGGTGTGGGGTGTGCAGGGTGTGCAGGGTGGGTGTGTGGGTGGGGTGTGCAGGGTGGGGGTGTGCAGGGTGTGGGGGTGGGGGTGTGCAGGGGTGTGGGGGGGGGGTGTGCAGGGTGGGGGTGTGCAGGGTGGGGGGTGTCACAGGGGGGTGTGCAGGGTGGGGGGTGTGCAGGGTGGGGGTGTGCAGGGGGGGGTGTGCAGTGGGGGGGGGGTGTGCAGGGTGGGGGTGTGCAGGGTGTGGGGGTGTGCAGGTGGGGGGGGTGTGGGGGGGGGTGTGGGGGGTGGGGGTGCGGTGTGCAGGGTGGGGGGTGTGCAGGGTGGGGGTGTGCAGGGTGGGGGGTGTGCAGGGTGGGGTGTGCAGGTGCTGGGGGGGGGGTGTACTGCTTCGGGTGTGCAGGTGGGGGTGTGCAGGGTGCGGTGTGCAGGTGGGGGTGTGCAGGTGTGGGGGTGTGCAGGGTGCGGTGTGCAGGTGGGGGGGTGTGCAGGGTGCAGGGTGGGGGTGTGCAGGGTGCGGTGTGCAGGTGGGGGGTGTGCAGGGTGGGGGTGTGCAGGTCCCAGGAAAGGGGGGTGTGCAGGGTGCGGTGTGCAGGTGGGGTGGGGTCCAGCCTGGGCCAGGTGTGCAGGGTGGGGGTGTGCAGTGTGGGGGGTGCGGGTGTGCAGGGGGGAGGGGGGGTGTGCAGGGTGGGGGGTGTGCAGGGTGGGGGGTGTGCAGGGGGGGGGGGGGGTGTGCAGGGTGGGGGGTGTGCAGGGTGGGGGTGTGCAGAGGGTGATCTGAGAGGAGGGGTGGGTGGCAGGGTGGGGTGTGCAGGAAGGGGCAGGGTGGGGGTGTGCAGGGTGGGGTGTGCAAAAGGGTCGCTTCAGGGTGTGCTACAGGGCAGCTTCTCCGAGTCCAGTCCTGTGTGGGGGCTGATGAAAGGCACTCCAGCCGGTCCCTGCCTCAGTGAAGCACTGTGCGTGCTGACCGGTGTGGCCCAGAGTGCTTCCGGGTCTCTGGTGGCTGCTGTTCTGCTGGGCTGTGGACGGGCTGTGGCTGGGCCGTGGTTGGGCCGTGGCTGGGCTGTGGGGATCGAGCCCTGCAACCCACTGTAACTTGACCGGAATCGAACCTGGGCACGCAACCGCAGGCCCACCTCATCCACTGTAGCCAAACAGGCTAGGGCTGGAGGAGTGACTCTGAACCCAGCACAAATTTGGTGTCCCTTCTCAGTCGCTCCCTGCCATCCCTGCCCTTGTTGAGGATTCTCCAGCCACCTGCTCTGGACGGGCTGTGGCTGGGCTGTGGATGGGCCGTGGCTGGGCCTTGGACAGGCCAAGGGTGGGCCGTGGACGGGCTGTGGGTGGGCTGTGGACGGGCAGCACCCCACAGGCTATGCACGTCCGGCTGTGCCCCATCAGCCGGCGCCCTGGGTGCAGTGCTCTCTGGGATCTGCTCGCAGTGTCGGGCCCTTTCCACCTCCATGTGGCCACGGCCCCTCCCCAGTCCCCCCGCGGGCTGGTGTGCCGCTGTAGTGTCTGGGTCTGAACACACAAGGGAGCACTGGTGGTTTGCCCCCTCTGTGGTTAGTCAGGCCGCCTGGCTCCTGGGACTGGGCCTCAGAGGCCCTGGGTTTCCATGGGGACATTGACGTGTCTTCTTCTGTAAAAGCTGACGTTCCCTGACAGGGAAGTCCCCGCACCAGGACCTCATCGCAGCACATTCCTTTCTTCTCACACGGAACCCGGGACTTTCCGCCTGGCTCGGTGGCCCCTCAGTCTCTGAGGCCTCCCCAGGCCGGGAGCCCTGGTGTGTTGGCCCTGCTGGGGGCCCAGGGTGGCCCCTCTGTGGGACGTGGCCCAGCCCAGGCTGGTCAGTTAGGGGTGTTCTAGCCTCCAGTGGGGTGGGTCTGTTCTGGGACATTGGACTGTATTTTAAGATCAATATGGGGGTCACACAGCCCAAGCAAGGTTGCCAGTTCTGAGACTTACTCAGGACAACTCCTGATAAACACACACATTTTGATACTTTGAGAAGTGAATACCGAAAAGCGGACACTTCTCGGCGGCTGGTGCGGACGCAGAGACCACACCATCTTGAGAAACAGAGCTTGAGACTCGGATCCTGGCTTCTGACACAAACCAGGACCCTGCAGCCACTGGGGACAGAGAACTGCTATCACAGCTTCAGACGAAGAAGCAACAAGAATCCAGACTTCCCAGCAGATTCCCGTGAGTCAAAGAGCCTATCCCCCTCCCCGCAGGCGCGCGTGGATAGCGCCATAGTAACTGATAGACGCGCCCCTCGCCCAAGCTGCAGAGCTTTGCGCAGGGACGCGCTCCGCCTTAGGGAATTTGGCGCACGGGACAGAAGCAGCTCACCTTCGGGGAAATCTGTCAGTGTGAACAGAGGGCTCCCCTTTGGGGAATTGGGGGGAATTTGGCTTGCGGGTCACAGCTCCCCTTCTTAGAGCGTGCACAGAGGGGCTTCCCTTTGGGGAATTTGGCGTGCAGGATGGACTCCGCCCCTCTTCGGGGATTCTGGGAGAATGCACAGAGGCAGCTCACCTTCAGGGATTTGAGAGTGTGCGCCCTAGCTGGTTTGGCTCAGTAGAGAGAGCACACACAGGACGCAGCTCCACTTCAGGGAATTTGGCATGCCGGACACAGCTGCCTGGGATCCCTGACTCACAGCGCATTCACACTAAGAGCCAACGACCCCAATTGTTGGTGCATGCACACACAGGGACCCTGATTCTCAACGAGAAACCGCACAAGGCAACAGAGACTCTGACACTTGATTCTTGGTGCAGACACAGGGAAACTCTGACTCCTGGCACATGCTAAGGATCTCATTTTCGGCACATACCAACAGTGTGGTGCAGACAGGTCCCCTGATTCTAAGTGTGCACACGAGACCACACGGAACACTGGGGACACTGACCCTGGGCAAGTCTGGTTCCCACCAACCAAAGGCAGCCACACGTCCTAGTGTCAGAGCACTTCAGTGAAACTCGGGTGGAGCGAAGTCCGCACAGCACACGGCCCAGGTCCACGCAAATGGAAGCTTGAGCTTTCTGGTGATAGCCAGAATGGGGAAACGAAATAACTCACAGAGGAAAGAAAATGTGGAGTCGCCAAGAAAGGAAATTAGTGAAACTGAAGCTTGCAACATGACCGAAAAGGAGTTCAGAGTAATGGTCGTGGAATTTATACATCGGATGGATGAGAAAATCAATAACTTATGCAAGAATCAGGAAGAAATGAAAAGTGATATAGCTACAATCAAAAACACCATGGAAAGTTTCAACAGTAGACTACAAGAAGCAGAGGACCGAATTAGTGAGTTAGAAGATCAGGTACAGAAACAAGCTCAATTTGAACAGCAATTGGAGAAAAAAATTAAAAAGCAGGAGGAAAGCCTAAGGGAGCTTCGGGACAACATGAAACGAAGTAACATGCATATAATAGGGCTGCCAGAAGGACAAGAAGAGCAGCAGGGATTAGAAAATCTATTTGAAGAAATAATGACAGAAAACTTCCCGGATATGGGAAAGATAAAAGTTACGCAAGTACAGAGAGTCCCAAGCAGGATCAACCCCAAAAGACCCACACCAAGACATGTCATAATTTCAATGGCAAATATAAATGATAAAGAGAGAATCTTAAAGGCGGCAAGAGAAGGACAGAGAGTTACCTACAAAGGAACACCCATCAGATTGTCAAATGATTACTCAACAGAAACACAACAAGCTAGAAGTGAATGGAAGGAGGTATACAAAGTGTTGCAAAGCAAAGGACTGAATCCAAGAATACTATATCCAGCAAGACTATCAATCAAAATTGAAGGGGAAATCAGGAGCTTCGCCGACAAAAAAAGACTCAGGGAGTTTATCACCACCAAACCAGCAATGCAAGAATTGCTAAAGGGAATACTGTAAAAAGAAGAAATAAACAGGTAAGAAGGAATACAGACACAAAAATAGATATGACTACAAACAAATACCTTTCAGTAATAACTTTAAATGTAAATGGACTAAATGCTCCAATCAAAAGACATCGAGTGGCTGAATGGATAAAAAAACATGACCCATATATATGCTGTCTACAAGAGACCCACCTCAGAACAAGAGACTCACACAGATTGAAAGTGAAGGGATGGAAAAATATCTTTCAGGCAAATGGAAATGAAAAAAAAATCTGGGGTAGCAATACTTATACCTGACAAATTAGACCTCAAAGTAAATGCCATAACAAGAGATAAGGAAAGCCACTTCATAATACTAAAGGGAGAAATCCAACAAGAAGAAATAATTCTGGTAAACATATACACTCCCAATATAGGAGCACCCAAATACATAAAAAAACTCCTGGAGGATATCAAGGGAGAGATTAATAGCAATACAATCATAGTAGGAGACTTTAATACCCCACTATCACCATTGGACAAATCCTCTAAACAAAAAATCAGCAAAGAAACAGCAATCTTAAATGACTCACTAGACCAGATGGAATTAATTGACATCTTCAGAACATTTCACCCCAGAGCTACAGAATATACATTCTTCTCAAGTGCACATGGGTCATTTTCAAAGATAGACCATATGCTGGGTCACAGGCAAAGTCTCTTCAAATTCAAGAAGATAGAAATTATATCAAGCATCTTCTCAGATCACAGTGGCATAAAACTGGAAATCAACTACAATAAATACAATCCAAAGAAATCAAACACATGGAGACTAAACAGCATGCTATTAAACAAGGACTGGGTCACCAGAGAGATCAAAGAAGAAATAAAAAACATCATGGCAACAAATGACAATGAAAACACAACAATCCAAAATCTATGGGACACAGCGAAAGCAGTCTTGAGAGGGAAGTTCATAGCTCTACAAGCCTATTGCAAAAAACAAGAAACAATGGTAATAAATTACCTAACCCTACAACTCAAAGAGCTAGAAAAAGAGCAGCAAGAAAAGCCCAGTGTAACCAGAAGGAAGGAAATAACAAAGATCAGAGCGGAGATAAATGACATAGAGACCAAAGAAACAATATAAAAGATCAATAAAACCAAGAGCTGGTTCTTTGAAAAGATAAACAAGATTGATGGACCTCTAGCCAGGCTCACCAAGAAGCAAAGAGAGAGGACCCAAATAAACAAAATCAGAAATGAAAGAGGTGAAATAACAGACCCCGCTGAGATACAAAGGATTGTTACAAAATACTACGAACAACTCTATTCCAACACACTGGACAACCTGGAGGAAATGGACATATTCCTAGAAAAATACAACCTTCCAAAAATCAATCAAGAAGAATCTCAACAGCTCAATAGGCCAATAACTATGGACGAAATTGAAGCAGTCATCAAAAAGCTTCCGGCAAACAAAAGCCCGGGGCCTGACAGCTACACAGGAGAGTTTTACCAAACATTCAAGGAAGAACTAAAACCTATCCTCCTCAGACTATTCCAAAAAATTCAAGAGGAAGGAACACTTCCAAGCTCCTTCTATGAAGCCAGCATCACCCTAATACCAAAACCAGATAAAGACAACACAATGAAAGAGAATTACAGACCAATATCCCTCATGAACATAGATGCCAAAATCCTCAACAAAATTCTAGCAAATCGGCTCCAGCAGTACATCAGAAAGATCATACACCATGACCAAGTAGGATTTATCCCAGGAATGCAAGGATGGTACAATATCCGCAAATCAATAAACGTGATACATCACATAAACAAATTGAGAGATAAAAATCACATAGTCATATCAATTGATGCAGAAAAAGCATTTGACAAAATCCAACACCCTTTCTTGATAAAAACTCTCAACAAGGTGGGAATAGAAGGCTCATACCTCAACATAATAAAAGCTATATATGATAAACCCACAGCAAACATCAAACTCAATGGACAAAAACTAAAAACATTTCCCCTAAGAACAGGAACAAGACAGGGATGCCCACTCTCACCACTCCTGTTTGACATAATACTGGAAGTATTAGCTATTGCAATTAGACAAGAAGAAGAAATAAAAGGCATCCAAATTGGAAAAGAACAAGTAAAGCTGTCTTTATTTGCAGATGACATGATATTGTACATAAAAAATCCGAAAGACTCCGTCAAAAAACTAATAGACTTAATAAATGAATTCGGCAATGTAGCAGGATACAAAATTAACGTCAAGAAATCTATGGCCTTTCTATACACCAATAGTGAACTTGCAGACAGAGAGACTAAAAAGGCAATCCCATTTACCATCGCACCAAAAAAATTAAGATACCTAGGAATAAACTTAATTAAGGAGGTAAAAGACCTATACACGGAAAACTACGGGACACTGAAAAAAGACATAGAGGAAGACGTAAACAGATGGAAGAACATACCATGTTCATGGATTGGTACAATCAACATCATTAAAATATCCATACTACCCAAAGCAATCTATAGATTCAATGCACTCCCCATTAAAATACCAATGGCATATTTCACAGACCTTGAAAGAACTCTCCAAAAATTCATCTGGAATAAAAAAAGACCCCGAATAGCCACAGCAATCCTGAGAAAGAAGAATAAAGTAGGAGGGATCTCAATACCAGATTTCAAGCTGTATTACAAAGCCACTATTCTCAAAACAGCCTGGTACTAGCACAAGAACAGACATATAGATCAATGGAACAGAATAGAGAATCCAGATATTGATCCAAACCACTACGCTCAATTAATATTTGACAAAGGAGGCATGAACATACAATGGAATAAAGACAGTCTCTTCAATAAATGGTGTTGGGAAAATTGGACAGACACATGCAAAAAAATGAAGCTAGATCACCAACTTACGCCATACACAAAAATAAACTCAAAATGGATACAGGACTTAAACATAAGACGGGAAACCATAAAAATACTAGAGGAATCCACAGGCAGCAAAATCTCAGACATATGTCAAAAGAACTTCTTCACCGATACTGCCCCTAGGGCAATGGAAGCTAAAGAGAAAATAAACAAATGGGACTACATCAAAATAAAAAGCTTTTTTACAGCAAAAGAAACTATCAACAAAACAACAAGAAAGCCCACTGCATGGGAGAACATATTTGCAAATGGCATCACTGATAAAGGTTTAATCTCCAACATCTACAGGCAGCTTATACAACTTAATAAAAGGAAGATAAATGATCCAATAAAAAAATGGGCAACGGACCTAAATAGAATCTTTTCCAAAGAAGACAGAAGGAAGGCCAAGAGACACATGAAAACATGCTCAAGGTCACTAATTATCCGAGAGATGCAAATCAAAACAACAATGCGGTATCATCTCACACCTGTCAGAATGGCTATCATCAACAAATCAACAAACGACAAGTGTTGGCGAGGATGCGGAGAAAAAGGAACCCTCGTGCACTGCTGGTGGGAATGTAGACTGGTGCAGCCACTGTGGAGAATAGTATGGAGTTTCCTCAAAAAACTGAAAATGGAACTCCCATTTGACCCAGTAATCCTACTCCTAGGAATATATCATAAGAAACTGGGAACACCAATAAGAAAGGATATATGCACCCCTATGTTCATAGCAGCACAATTTACAATAGCTAAGATCTGGAAACAGCCTAGGTGCCCATCAGCAGATGACTAGATCAGAAAACTATGGTACATCTACACAATGGAATATTATGCTGCCACAAAAAAGAAGGAATTCTTACCATTTGCAGCAACCTGGATGGAATTGGAGAACATTATGTTAAGTGAAATAAGCCAGTCAATGAAAGAAAAATACCACATGATCTCACTCATTTATGGATAATAAAGAACATTAAAAACTTGAACAAAAAGATAGATACAGAGGCAGTAAAGCATCAAACAATCTGTCAAATTACAGCAGGAAGGTTAGGGAGAGGTGGGGAAGATAAGAGATCAATCAAAGGACTTGTATGCTTGCATATAAGCATAACCAATGGATGCAAAACTCTGGGGGGTGAGGGCATATATGGGAGTGGGGTGGGGGGGCAATGGTAAGGTATGTACACATATAATACCTTTAATAAAAAAAATTTGGGGGAAAAAAAAAAAGATCAATATGGGCTTCCTGCCCTGGCTGGTTTGGCTCAGTGGATAGAGCGTCGACCTGTGGACTGAAGGGTCCCAGGTTCAATTTTGGTCAGGGCACAAGCCCGGGTTGCGGGCTCCATCCCCAGTGGGGGGTGTGCAGGTGGCAGCTGATGGGTGATTCTTTCTTATCATTGATGTTTCTAACTCTCCTCCATCTCCCTTCCTCTCTGATATAGATAGTACAGGCTTCCCCTCAGGGCCTTAAGCAGGGAAGGCCAGGAGCAGCAGCAGGTGAAGGGGTGAGGTCATTTCTCTAGACAACCTCCTGGGGCACCACCTGCAGGGGCTGGGGTCAGGCCCGAGGAGCAGGAGCTGGGAGCCCTGGGGTTTCTGACGAGATAGCCACGCCTGCCTCATGGTCGCTGGGTCTCCTGATGTTTCAAGGGAGGAAGGAGATCTTTCTTTTCTATCAAATCTCCAGAATCTTAAATATTGGCAACTCATTCAAAGCTTAGACTTTTTTATTTTGTAACTAGAGGCCCGGTGCACGAATTTGTGCACAGGTGGGGTATGGCTGCCCACCCCGATCAGGGCTGATCGGGCCGGGCCGGCTGCGGGGAGGGACACAAGAGGTTGGCCAGCCGGCCCTGCCCCTGATTGGGGTGGGGGTGGGGGCTGATCGGGGGTGGGGTCGGCTGGGGGGAGGGGCTGCGGGTGGTTGGCTGGCCGGCCCCGCCCCCTGGTTGAATTCCTGATCAAGGGGACAATTTGCATATTAGCCTTTTATTATATAGGATTGTTTGGTGGGCCCGACCAAATGAATCTATGGGCTAGATCTGTCCTGTGAGTACTCCTGTCTTCGAATGCACCCACAAAACTGGAGTGTCGGTGCCAGGGCTGGGGACCCACAGCTACAAATGTATGAGAGGTGTCCAAGTGGAGTGAGTGCTTCATCAGTGCAGGATGTTGCATGCGGTCAGCTGGCGATGGCGATTAACTCCGCCCGGGGGGACCGTTGTGAGTCGGAGCACGCTGCTAGGGTCCTGAGTAATTATTTGAGTCCTGAATAATATTCACCCTGAATGTTTTGTTGTGCTTTTTCTTAGTAGATTATAAGATCCCTGAGGGTAGACCTGATAGAGACCTAAGTCAGTGTTAGTTTTCCACGGCCACGGGAGCCAACTACCACAACTTCGGTGGCTAAAGACAACGGAGAACTACCGCCTGCTTCTGAGGCCAGAGGTCTGCCTGGGTCTCGCTGGGCTCACACCGCGGTGTTGCAGGAGGCTCACGTGGAGAATCATTTCCTTGCTTTTCCCAGCTCCTGGAGGCGGCCTGCACCCCTTGGCTCCTGGCCCCATCACTTGGCTCTGCGCCGTCTCCTCCAGCTGGCCAGGGTTGGAGGCAGCAGCATAGCAGCCCTGGAGGTGAGCTCGGGGTCGGAATCCCAGCTCACCACCTGTGGGACCCAGGCAAACCCCATCACCTCTTTTTATTTTATTGAGATATAATGGACATAGAACATTCTAAGTTTAAGGTATACAACATTGATTTGTTAGATTTATAGTGTGATATGATTGCATTGTAGCATTAGACAACACCTCTGTAATGTCACATAATTATTTCTTCTAGTCCCATTACCTTTTTTTTAAAACTTAAAAAAAAATACATTTTATTGATTTTTTTACAGAGAGGAAGGGAGAAGGATAGAGAGCTAGAAACATCGATGAGAGAGAAACATCAATCAGCTGCCTCCTGCACACCTCCTACTGGGGATGTGCCCGCAACCAAGGTACATGCCCTTGACTGGAATAGAACCTGGGATCCTTGAGTTCCCCAGGCCAACGCTCTATCCACTGAGCCAAACTGGTTAGGGCCATTACCTCTTTTATTAAAAAAGATATTTTATTTTTTTGTTAATTCTCACCCGAGGATATTTTTCCAATGATTTTTAGAGAGAGTGGAAGAGAGGGGGAGAGACAGAGAGAGAAACATTGATGTGAGAGACTCATTAATTGGTTGCCTCCTGTACACACCCCCGACTGGGGCTGGGGAATCGAGCCTGCCCCCGAGGTATGTGCCCTTGACTGGAATTGAACCCGGAACCCTTCAGTCCAAGGGCCGATGCTCTATCCACTGAGCCAACCAGATGGGGCTAGTTCCATCACCTCTTTTTTTTTTTTTTTTAAATATATTTTATTGATTTTTTACAGAGAGGAAGGGAGAGGGATAGAGAGCTAGAGCTAGAAACATCGACGAGAGAGAAACATTGATCAGCTGCCTCCTGCACACCTCCTACTGGGGATGTGCCCGCAACCAAGGTATATGCCCTTGACCGGAATCGAACCTGGGACCTTTCAGTTCACAGGCCGATGCTCTATCCACTGAGCCAAACAGGTTAGGGGATCCATCACCTCTTGATGTGTCAGGTCCACACCTGCGCAGAGGGCTTGCCTGCCCGTGGTGCTTAGGTCGGGTGGGCTGATACATCGGGAGGGCTCAGGGCAGTTCTGGCACAGGGTCAGGGTGACCAGCTGTCTCATTTGCCCATTTGGACCTGGGACTCTCAGTGTTGACACTTGCAACAGTCCCAGGCAAATAGGGGTGAGTTGTTCACCTGACTAATTGCTTAGAAAGCTCTAGCTTCCATCACCCTCTTACACGGCAGTACCCACACATGTGGGCAAGGGAAGGGGGGACGGGGCTAGTGTTCGGGGGAGCGGGGGCTGGAAGCCTGACCTGCTAGGGGAGAGAGCCCTTTGGGATTTGATTTCCTTAACAAACTTAAAGGGATTCCCTCCCTTTGTGACCTGAGTACCTCAAAAAAGGGAAAACACAAAGCCCCAGCACCCCCACTCCCCCGCATCCCCACTCCCCAGCATGATGGGTAGACTGGGTTTGAAAGGGAGGCCTTGAACCCCACTTTGCGATGGACGCCCCCTCACGCACACACCATGGCACCTCCCTGGGGTCCTGGGCTTGGATATGTTGCTTTACCAACAGGATGTTTGGGGACCAGGAATTTTCATTTACAAACCCCCATGTTTTGGGAGTTCTGTAAGTGCCGTGAAATCAGGCTTCTGTTCCCTGGGCTGACATTGCCGTGGATGAGCTGTGGTTTACAACCCCCCCAGGCGCTGTTAGCTGCTGCCGGAGCCAGAGAAACCAATATCCCAGCCTGCGCTTCCTGAGCAGCGACTCCCGGGACCGGGCCGGCTCTCCCTGCCTCCGCACGAGCTCCACTCCATGCACAGGGGCCGCCGCACCCGGGGACCGCCGCGGCCTGGCTGTAGCTCTGGGACCCGTTTCCACGCTGCCCATGGACTGTGGAATGAACTGCTGCATTTAAACGCGAGCCTAGAGCTGTGGTCGGCAAACTGCGGCTCGCAAGCCACATGCGGCTCTTTGGCCCCTTGAGTGTGGCTCTTCCACAAAACACCACGGCCTGGGCGAGTCTATTTTGAAGAAGTGGCGTTAGAAGAAGTTTAAGTTGTAAAAAATTTGGCTCTCAAAAGAAATTTCAATCGTTGTGCTGTTGATATTTGGCTCTGTTGACTAATGAGTTTGCCGACCACTGGCCTAGAGTAAAACAGAATATGTCAGGATGTAGTTTCATGCACCTGCTTCTCCAGGAAATAAATGAGCATCTCTGCTCTCCAGACGTGCAAGGCTCATTGATCGGCCCCACTTCCGCTTCTGCTGTCTGTCCACCCCCTCCCCAAACTGCCTGATGGGGTCACTGTCTCCCCACCTCCTGGGCTCCCCGCACCCCTGGGAGCCGTCCCTGAAGCACCAGCCAGAGGCCTCAGTCCTTCCTGACTGTAACCGGAAAATGCTGAGCGAACTATGTGCACACGCACATGCATAGACATGCATCTTTATAATTGGGACGGTTTCTCCAAACAGTGCTTGCCCTTAGCGTGCATGATGCACACTGACGCTTGCGATTCTAGTCTATGTACATGCATGTATATAACGCATGACCATATATGCATGTATGCCCATTGCTGACAGAGTTTATCACCACAGCACTTAGCTATGCATCCTGACAGATTCTGTTTTTATTCTGTGTTCATTTTTATCAATGGCGGCTGTGAGTATCTGCACTGATTTAATCACTTCCTAGCAGGTGGCAAGCCCATACAGACCGCTGCTCGAGCCCCGATCTCGCAGGTGCGGGGGCAGGAGGGCGTGAGGCCCACCGTGCAGCAAGGGTTTCTTGGAGACTCGCGGAGGTGGGACGGGGTGGGCCTGTTTCCGGTGGCTTCCACATTGGCTGCTCCCCCTTTTCTCCTGGCCTGCCCTCTGTCTGCTTCCCGTCTCCCCAGATTCTTTTATTTAATATATTTTGTTGATTTTTCTTTTTACAGAGAGGAAGGGAGAGGGATCGAGAGTTAGAAACATCAATGAGAGAGAAACATCGATCAGCTGCCTCCTGCACACCTCCTACTGGGGATGTGCCCGCAACCAAGGTACATGCCCTTGACCGGAATCGAACCTGGGACCCTTCAGTCTGCAGGCCAACGTTCTATCCACCGCGCCAAACCGGTCAGAGCCCCAGATTCTGACTGTTGTTTCTTTCTGGCTGCTGGGCCTCCTGCGCTGTGTTCTATCAGCGGAGCAAGAGGCCGGGTGGGAAAGCCCTGGGACCTCTATTAGCTCGCAGCCTGGCGGTCACAGCAGGTGGTGGTGCATCTCATTCAGTCACTGGGCAGCTCCGGGAGGCGGGAGGGCAGCGGGCAGCCTCTCAGACCCAGACCGCCTGCCCCGGGGCCTGCATTTCCGCCTGGGGTGTCCTGACACATTCGCCTTTTGTTGAGACCGTGGTTTAAGGGAAGAGCTCCGATGAAGTCCGTGGATGGAGAACACACTCTCCTTAGGGGGAATCAGCTCCTTAGAGTTCAGTGGTCAACGTGCCCTCGTCAGGGTACTTTTCGGAAGTCATTGGACGTGGAATTGATTTTGTGTTTAAAATGCGGGAAGTGACAAAAGCTGAAGTTGGTGTTTCTTTTGTTTGTGGCTATTGCCTAGTTTTCTTGCCTGTTCTCTTTGTGTCTGTGTGTGTGGGGGGTTGTGGGGGGTAAGGGTCGAGGTAGTTCGTCTGTGGGCCTGTGGACAGCCAGTGGGTTGGAGGGAGGTGTATAATTGTGCTGGTGAAGTTTAGGGATTTCCGAGGAAGCAAAGCACAGCCAAGGGGTAGACGGCACTGTATCGGTAATGAGCTCCCCATTACTCTAAGTATCCAAGCCAAATGGCCCACGTAAAGCTCATGAAAAGCATCATGTGAATGCCTAAGACTTAGCATAGGCCTGTATACAGTAAGGGCTTAATACAGGCTTGTTGGGTAAGTTTTTGAGTTTTCCTCCCCTGATGAATCTCAGGAAGTGTGAATGTTAGACAAGACATTGGAGTGCACAGTGTCTTCATCAGCCTTTCAGCCTCGAAACCAGCGGTCGCCAACCGGCGGTCCACACACCACGAGCGGTCCGTGAGGTCAGGAAGGTTGGCTTGGCTACTGCTGCCCTCAACTACCGCAGACAGAGGGTGTGTATGATCTTAAAACTCAACTCAGCTGCTCATCGCGGGAACACGTCCCAGGGGGCCACCTGTTCATAGGCAGGACCTCTCAGGTGCTGCTCACTGCCATCTGCCATGAGCTGAGTCCGCTTTCCTTGTTATCCTCACTGGAGCGGAAATGGGAGTGTGCCGTGTCCATCTCTGTGCATAACACGTGTGCTGACCTAGCCTGGTCTCCTGGAGCCTCGCCTAACCTCACTCCCCGCCTTTCCTAGACTCGCCTCTCCAGCCTGGCCTCTAAGCCTGACCTCTCCAAGCCTGGCCTCTCCAGCCTGACCTCTCCAAGCCTGGCCTCTCCAGCCTGACCTCTCCCAGCCTCGCCTCTCCAGCCTGACCTCTCCAAGCCTGGCCTCTCCAGCCTGACCTCTCCAAGCCTGGCCTCTCCAGCCTGACCTCTCCAAGCCTGGCCTCTCCAGCCTGACCTCTCCAAGCCTGGCCTCTCCAGCCTGACCTCTCCAAGCCTGGCCTCTCCAGCCTGACCTCTCCAAGCCTGGCCTCTCCAGCCTGACCTCTCCAAGCCTGGCCTCTCCAGCCTGACCTCTCCAAGCCTGGCCTCTCCAGCCTGACCTCTCCAAGCCTGGCCTCTCCAGCCTGACCTCTCCAAGCCTGGCCTCTCCAGCCTGACCTCTCCAAGCCTGGCCTCTCCAGCCTGACCTCTCCAAGCCTGGCCTCTCCAGCCTGACCTCTCCAAGCCTGGCCTCTCCAGCCTGACCTCTCCAAGCCTGGCCTCTCCAGCCTGACCTCTCCAAGCCTGGCCTCTCCAGCCTGACCTCTCCAAGCCTGGCCTCTCCAGCCTGACCTCTCCAAGCCTGGCCTCTCCAGCCTGACCTCTCCAAGCCTGGCCTCTCCAGCCTGACCTCTCCAAGCCTGGCCTCTCCAGCCTGACCTCTCCAAGCCTGGCCTCTCCAGCCTGACCTCTCCAAGCCTGGCCTCTCCAGCCTGACCTCTCCAAGCCTGGCCTCTCCAGCCTGACCTCTCCAAGCCTGGCCTCTCCAGCCTGACCTCTCCAAGCCTGGCCTCTCCAGCCTGACCTCTCCAAGCCTGGCCTCTCCAGCCTGGCCTCTAAGCCTGACCTCTCCAAGCCTGGCCTCTCCAGCCTGACCTCTCCAAGCCTGGCCTCTCCAGCCTGACCTCTCCAAGCCTGGCCTCTCCAGCCTGACCTCTCCAAGCCTGGCCTCTCCAGCCTGACCTCTCCAAGCCTGGCCTCTCCAGCCTGACCTCTCCAAGCCTGGCCTCTCCAGCCTGACCTCTCCAAGCCTGGCCTCTCCAGCCTGACCTCTCCAAGCCTGGCCTCTCCAGCCTGACCTCTCCAAGCCTGGCCTCTCCAGCCTGACCTCTCCAAGCCTGGCCTCTCCAGCCTGACCTCTCCAAGCCTGGCCTCTCCAGCCTGACCTCTCCAAGCCTGGCCTCTCCAGCCTGACCTCTCCAAGCCTGGCCTCTCCAGCCTGACCTCTCCAAGCCTGGCCTCTCCAGCCTGACCTCTCCAAGCCTGGCCTCTCCAGCCTGACCTCTCCAAGCCTGGCCTCTCCAGCCTGACCTCTCCAAGCCTGGCCTCTCCAGCCTGACCTCTCCAAGCCTGGCCTCTCCAGCCTGACCTCTCCAAGCCTGGCCTCTCCAGCCTGGCCTCTAAGCCTGACCTCTCCAAGCCTGGCCTCTCCAGCCTGACCTCTCCAAGCCTGGCCTCTCCAGCCTGACCTCTCCAAGCCTGGCCTCTCCAGCCTGACCTCTCCAAGCCTGGCCTCTCCAGCCTGACCTCTCCAAGCCTGGCCTCTCCAGCCTGGCCTCTAAGCCTGACCTCTCCAAGCCTGGCCTCTCCAGCCTGACCTCTCCAAGCCTGGCCTCTCCAGCCTGACCTCTCCAAGCCTGGCCTCTCCAGCCTGACCTCTCCAAGCCTGGCCTCTCCAGCCTGACCTCTCCAAGCCTGGCCTCTCCAGCCTGACCTCTCCAAGCCTGGCCTCTCCAGCCTGACCTCTCCAAGCCTGGCCTCTCCAGCCTGACCTCTCCAAGCCTGGCCTCTCCAGCCTGACCTCTCCAAGCCTGGCCTCTCCAGCCTGACCTCTCCAAGCCTGGCCTCTCCAGCCTGACCTCTCCAAGCCTGGCCTCTCCAGCCTGACCTCTCCAAGCCTGGCCTCTCCAGCCTGGCCTCTAAGCCTGACCTCTCCAAGCCTGGCCTCTCCAGCCTGACCTCTCCAAGCCTGGCCTCTCCAGCCTGACCTCTCCAAGCCTGGCCTCTCCAGCCTGACCTCTCCAAGCCTGGCCTCTCCAGCCTGACCTCTCCAAGCCTGGCCTCTCCAGCCTGGGGAGGTGCCAGGCCTTGTAAATGCCACCTCATGGTCATCATCTGTGTCTCAGCATGTCTGCAAGCTGCTTCTCCGAGGGAGAAGCCGAGTCCCAGAGGGTGTTGGCATGACCAAGCTGGCGGCATGCCAACAGGGTCATCCTGAGAGTGACTTCTTCCCCGAGGGCACAGCCACCCAGTGACTTAGCCCTGTGATTCCTGCCAGGAGATGCTGCAAACGCAGCTGCACAAAAGGAAAAAAACAAATGTCTAAATAATTCAAGGGGTACATAAAAGGATCATCTGTGCCTGTGTGTGTGTGTGTGTGTGTGTGTGTGTGTGTGTGTGTGTGAGAGAGAGAGAGAGAGAGAGAGAGAGAGAGAGAGAGAGAGAGAGAGAAAGAGAGAGAAAGAGAGAATGTACATATTGAGATCCATATACAGAAACAGTAGTTTGAATTAGTCACATAGACTAACCTCTACAGCATAAAACCTCAATATTTCGGTGGCTTAATACAATGGAATGTATTCCTTACTCATGTAAAGTCCAGTTGGTGGTGGACATCTGGTGGGGAGGAAGTCTGCTCCACAGTGTCACTCAGGGACCCAGGCTCCTTCTGTCTGTGACCTTGCCCTCCTCTAGGGCCTGACTATCCCTCTCCACTCAGCCAGTGGGTGTGGGAAAAGAGTGTATGGAGGTTTTCATGGACCAGACCAGGAAGACATACGTTCCTTCTACCTGTGTTCCACTGGCCAGAGCAGTCACATGTCTACCTATCTGCATGGGAGACTGGGAAGTTGGTTCACCTGTATACCTAAGAAGCAGAGGAATCCATGAGGACACATTCTCTGGACAGAATGCAAATTAGCAGATTACACCATCCTAGTAATGGGAAAATAATCTTATTGACTCAGACTATATAGTATCTATTTCTTTGGGATTCGATTGCTTTTGACTCAGTAAGAAGGCTTTTAAAATTATTACCTTGTCAATAAAGTTTTTCTCAGTTCGATCAGGCTTTATAGGCCAAGGTCTTAAGACATATACTTTTAGCCCTAACCGGTTTGGCTCAGTGGATAGAGCGTTGGCCTGTGGACTGAAAGGTCCCAGGTTCGATTCTGGTCAAGGGCATGTACCTTGGTTGCGGGCACATCCCCAGTAGGGGGTGTGCAGGAGGCAGCTGATCGATGTTTCTCTCTCATTGGTGTTTCTAACTCTCTATCCCTCTCCCTTCCTCTCTGTAAAAAATCAATAAAATATATTAAAAAAAAGACATATACTTTTAAAAAACATTGTGAAGAACTGTGAAGGGTCCTAGATTTTATCTGCTTCAAGCCAGCAAGTCAGCCTGCCAGGCTCACGGATGCTGGTGGAAGACACGAGACTCTCAGGTCAGAGATGCCATCTGCCTAGTTCACTGCTGTCTGCTCAGCGTGCTGCTCGGCCTGGCACACACCACCTGGCACACAGTAGCCAGAAGTGATATTTATGAATGAATGAATTAGTAAATGAATAGCAAATATTCATCTCTGTATATAAAAGCCTAAGCGACCATTACGACCGAACAACTGGAACAATTGGTCCGTCAGGTCAACCAGTCATTATGATGCACACTGACCACCAGGGACCAGATGCATAAACCAGGAGCTGCCCTCTGGTGGTCAGTGTGCTCCCACAGCCAACCTCCTGTGGTCCCACCCCCTGCCAGCCGGCCCCCACCCTCCCCATAGGCCTTGGTCGCTGGCCAGGCTGAGAGACCCCACCTGTGCACGAATTCGTGCACAGGGCCTCTAGTTTATTATAAACTCATTAGTATTCATAATAAATGCTCACTTATGTAAATGAATATTTACATACCAAGTGAATAAGTAAATATTATGACCTGCTCTCCTCATCAAGCCTCTGTCTCTCCTCTGTCCCCTGTCTTAGTGAAGGACACTTCTCAGTTGCCCAAACCAGACACCCAGGGCCACTCTAAACTCTCTAACAGAAACTATTACATGCATGAAAACACCTACCGCCCCCAAAGGGTTCCTCCAGGTACAACTCAAATGGACTTGGTTGTATTGCTGCTGGCTTTGAAGGTAGAGGAAGGAGCCAGAGATGCAGGCTGCCACCAGAAAGCTGGGGAAGACAAAGAAACAGTGTCCCCTAGAGCTTCTGCAAGGAACCAGCACTGCGGAGACCTCCGTGTTGGTACCACCCTTGTCAGAGTCTCCCCTGAAGAGCGGTAAGATGATAAGTTTGTGTTGTTTTAAGCCCCTGTGTTTGTGGTCATTTGTTCTAGCCGTAGTAGGAAACCAGTACCTGTGGCAAGGAGAGAGGTGGTGCACTGCGAGTCGCTCCTCCTGGTGGGAGTGGGCCAAGGCTGCTGACCTAAGCCCGCACTCCAGACAAGTTTCGTTTGTGGGATGCGCACAGAGGGGGAAGGAGTGTTCAGTGGGTGGTCGTGGCAGGGGTTGGGGAGTCTCTGCAGACATTTCCAGGCTAGGTGGGAAGGAGCCACAAGAGAACATTCTGGCTCATCTATCACGTTATTGAGTCTTCAGTGGGTACTGAAGGGTATGGGGACAGGTGGGAGAGGGAGAGCTTGAAATTAGCATACAGGTGCCCTACGACTCAATGAAGCCAAACCCTTCCCGTGTTGTTGGAGAAAAGGCGTTTTCTTTCCTTTGCAGGGTATCTGTGACTCCCCACATTGCCTCCTATGGATGTGATTAAGATCTTGTAAGCTCTCGGGAGGTCGATTTTCCTGGCTGTATTTTGGCTGAGATAGTAGCTTTCCCCGACCCGCCACCACCCACCCTCCACTTTCTTTTAAATGTTTTTTTCCTTCCCTTATTGTTTTTCCTTATGGTTTCCTAGGGGAAATTGGAATTTAATGAAGAGAAGAAATAATTACAGACGAGACTTAAATGCTGAATGTTCTAAGTTTCTAAAAGGAGATTATCAAGAAGGAAAAATGTTTAAGTAGCATGTAAGAGGGAGGGAGAGAAAAAGTGAAAGCAAAATTAAAAGTGAGATTGCACAACAGGCTGAATGGTCAGGGAGGAGATGGGCAGTAAGAGGAAGTGAAGGGTCCCGAGCGAGGATGTAACCTACCCTGACCTTGTCTGCCAGGGAGGGGAGGATGGACGGAAATGTGAGAAGAGAAAGGTCAGGTCTTCCCCGTAAACATTAGGAAGGCCTAAGTAGGGATGCATGCTTCACAAACAAGATTGTCTGATTTAATTTTGACCTTTTGTCTTTTATTACAGAGATGTCTTCTCAGAGACCCACCCATTAGAACGATGGCTTGGAATTAGGCACTTTCTTGCTCACACTTCCTGAATGGTAATTGCAGTAATTGCATGGTAGAACCTTGGAGCACGGAGCACACTTTCCTCCGTAGCGTGGCCTTGTGGTGCTCGTTGGTTCACCGTACCGTTGCATGCTGTACATTTTCACCTGACTTCAAGATATATCTAGGGTCCTGCTGGTTGAAAGAGACCGTGTTTAAGGTGTTATACATGTATATGTTTGTGAAAAATACGGAGTGCTTTGTCTTCACACCCCACATAGGGGGCTTAAATGTACTTGTTGAGTGACTTTTATGTACTTGTTGATTTCAAAGAGAAAGAGAGGGGGAGAGAGAGAAATATCAATGATGAGAGAGAATCAATGTTTGGCTGCCTCCTGCATGCCCCCTACTGGGGATCGAGCCTGTAACTCCGGGCAGTACCATGACCGGGTATCAAACCATGACTTCCTGGATCATAGGTCAATGCTCAGCCACTGAGCCACATGGGCCAGGCATGAAATGTGTTGATGCTGGTAATCAGCCTGCGCCTTTGAGCTGATAGGTAGTCTTGACATTGACATGTTTCCAAATGCTTGTGTGTAGTAGATGTGCTGCCCCACGCCTTACACCACTCGCTGGAGCTGTATCTGGTATTTGCAGCCCTTTTCGATCACTTACCAGTTGTGTTGATGATGCTTTGTTAATTTGTTTAAGTTCTGTACTGGCTGTCATGTAGACTCATAACGCTGTAGTCAAAGCCAATAATTTGTAGGTGACGGCAAATGGTGAGGCTCCAAGTAAGTGCCAGAGAAAGGAAGAAATTTATAGATCTTATCACAATATTTTTGTTTTCACAAAGTTCCTTTTTTTCCCTCCTGCATTTTTGTTTGTTTGTGTGTGTGTTTGTTTTGAAGACATGAGCCTTTGAAATAATTTTTCCCCAGGAAGTCTCTGAGGTGGCAACTCTCCATGACAACTGTTGAAAACACACTGAGATATTTTCTAAAAAAGAAAAACAAACAAAAAGCCCCACAACCCAACAATAATAATACAATTACTGGAAGCAAGGGAAGAGATCAGCCAAGGCAATTAAAAAGTTTCTGAGCAGCAGGCAGTTATGTCTACATTTGCAGTTCCAGTCACACTAGAAACTGTCATTGTCTTAAGTTCCTTTGATGAGAAGTCTCTCCGGGTCACTTCTCCCATCTCCAGAATGAATGTTCTGGAAAAGCAATTGCAGTTTTGGGTTTCCCATGGGGTGGGGGAAGATGGGCCACTTTTCCTTTTGTGGAGCACCGTGTGATTTCGCCATATTCCCTGGTGTGGACCTTCAGAGCAGATGGCATCAAGGTGATAGATGGCTACGTGGCTCTGAAGATAGTTTGGAATCCTGGGGAAATTCTCCTGGGTCGGCTGGGAGACGGGTCTCTCCCACAACCAGGTCTTCACCCAGTCTACTCCAAATGGGAGCTACGGTTGGGTGGACTTGGAGGGTGGAGAGGGTCTAGGAGCTTCTCAGGGGAAGTGGTACTTAAGATGGATTTTAAGGATGAAGTAGGAGTTTCAGGAGGTCAGAGCCAGAAGGGGGTGTAAAGGCCCTGAGACACGGCAGAGCTGGAGTGTGTGGGGCGCGCGTGTGCTCTGGTGTGTCACTGCCTAAGTCAAGGGGGCCAACTTCGGTGGCAGAGGAGGCCGGAAAGGTAGGCTAGGGCCGTGCCATGAATGAGCAATGGGAGCTACGGGGCTGCCACCTCCCAGGGGAGGGGACATTTGAGACGAATGAGATGTTCAGCACAGTCCACAGACATAGCATGCCAGTTGCCCACCCAGAAAAGGCAGACCGAATGGACATGGACCATCTCCGGATGAGATCAGTGTCTCAGCCCAGGGCTGTCTGAGCCCTCCTTCTAAGCCCTGCCTGCAGGGAGCGGGTCTCTCCCACAACCAGGTCTTCAGACAGTTGGTGGCCAGCTGCAGTCCCTTCGGGTAGCATTCAAATGAAGTTTCCCCTGTAGCTCTTGCTCCGATGTGAAATTACTAGAGTTATTTACCAATTTGTCACTATGGCTGTGTGGTTTCTTGCTGACTGGCTTGTGGGGCCTCGGGCTACAAAAACACAGGTAATTTCAGGACCTGGGGCCCCGCTCCAGAGATGTGGGTATCTGAAGGCATCTGTCCCTTTCTCCCTGGACCCTCCATGGCTGGGGAGTGAATAGCTAATGTCCCCTTTCCAGAGCCTCACCCATCAGACTTCTGAGCACCTCAGAGTCCTGGAGAGAGGGCCGCTCATCCTGTGGAGTCTTCTCCCTGGCTTCATCGAGGGCCACAGGCCAGTGAGGATGGGGCCAGCACTTAAACCCTCTGTGCATAGACTTTAAGAACCTCTGGGATCGCCCTCCAATCTGACTCTACCTCCAGGGTCTTCTCCATGAAGCACCAGCCCCTTCTTGGGTATCCTCCTCCTAACAGGGCTAGGGGGGTCCTCATGCGCAGTCCTTGAACCCCCACACCTGTTGCTGACCTTCTAGGTGCCAGGCGTTCAGCACTGAAGAGCATGCCCGGGCTCCTGAAGGGCAGGAGGAAGAGTGACTTCTTGTTGATGAGCCCATGCAGCGATCAGCAGATGTTCCCTTAAAGGGCTCAAGAGTATTTTAAGCTTTGCTGGTCACCTGGACGATTACTCAACTCTGCCTTTATGACAGGAGCGCTGCTATGAACAATGCTTGAATGGGCACAGCTATGTTTCAATAAAACTTAATTTGCCAAAAATAGACAGTGGGCCAGATTGCCCCGTGGGCTACAGTTTTCCCATTTCTGGCTTTTCTTCCCACAAAAAAAATGAAAGATAGTGCACTTATTTGTTTCTCAATATCCCAGCTTTGTGAATATAAAGGCGTAATGATATCCACTCTGAGAAGAACAGAACAAACAGGAATGCAGGAAGGGCTAGTGGGGCGTGAGGGAGGGCACCCAGTCTACTCCAAACGGGAGCTACGGTTGGGTGGACTTGGAGGGTGGAGAGGGTCTAGGAGCTTCTCAGGGGAAGTGGTACTTAAGATGGATTTTAAGGATGAAGTAGGAGTTTCAGGAGGTCAGAGCCAGAAGGGGGTGCAAAGGCCCTGAGACATGGCAGAGCTGGAGTGTGTGGGGCGCGCGTGTGCTCTGGTGCGTCACTGCCTAAGTCAAGGGGGCCAACTTCGGTGGCAGAGGAGGCCGGAAAGGTAGGCTAGGGCCGTGCCATGAATGAGCAAAGGGATGTGGCTTTCTCCTGTGGGTGGAGCCCTGAAGGGTTTTAAGCAGGCGAGAGACGTGACCAGAACTGGGAGGATGGTGATAAGGAGGCATCGGAGGTCGGTGGGGTCCCTGGTGACGTTTGGATGTCCATGCTTGGCCCTGGCCTGTGTGCCCCTGGATGAGTTTGAGCCCTCTGCAAGTTTGGTCCAGAGCCTTACTCTTTAGCACCTTTCTCCAAGTTCAGCTGCTTGGTCAGTGTGACCCTGCCTGGCTAGCAGGTTCCCCATCCTGCATGGGGTGCCAGCTCCTCATCTAGGAACTATAGTACCCCATGGCAGAAAGCACTTCCTGGTTCACCTCGGGTTCCTGTGTCAGCCTCGCCCGGCCGTACCCAGTTATTGAAGTAAATGCCAACCTAATGTTGCTGGAGGGGTATTTTGAAGATGTTGATTTAACACCGACAATCAGTTGACTGTAAGTAAAGGAGGTTATCTTTGATGGTGTGGGTGGGCCCCAGGCAGTCAGAGGAAAGGCCGTAAGAGCTTCCCCAGGAAGAAAATCCCACCCATGGACTGAAGCTTCGGTTCCTGCCCGAGCTTCTGGCTCGCCCTACAGACTCAGGCCTGCCCAGCCAACTTCACATTGCATAGCCAATTCCTTGAAGTCTCTCTCTCTCCTTCCCTCCCTCCCTCCCTCCCTCCCCCTTTCCCTCTTCACACACAGACACACACACACCACATGCACATGCACACATATCACATGCACGCACACGCGCACACACACACACTGCGTGCACACCCACGCATACCACACACATGCACACACCACATGTACACTCATACCACACACACACACACCATGCGCACACACATTGCATGCATATACATCATACACATGCACACACATACCACACACACCATGCACACACATACACACCACATGCACACACACTCATACCACACACACACCACATGCACATGCACACATAGCACATGTACACACGCACGTGCACACACACACACACACACACACACACACACACACAGGTTCTGTTTCTCTGGTAGAGCCCTGACTGATACATATGGTTAGGGAAAAACTGAGGTCTCTTTGTGATGATAAATTTTATTAATAAAGTGCAAGTTTCAGGTATGTTTTCCATTGTGAAATAAATTCTGTCCTGAATGGAGAAGGTGAACGTATTTTTGGTTCCTCTGCCTTCCTCCCAGGGTCGGTAAAGAGAACCGAGACTTCTTCCCTCAACCTAAACCCCGAGGCGGTGTGTGGAGCCCCGCCCCGCGCCCCCTTTGGCCAAACAGGCCCTGGAGGAGGTGTTCAGTCTTGATTCCCAGGAATGAATCAAGACACTCAAAGGCACTGAGGCGCTTGCTTAATCCAGCTGAGCAGGTGAGACAGCTCCTCGTCACCCCCCCCCCCGCCCCCAGAGGGCTGATGGAAAACCCAGCGGTGCATTTCGGCATTATTCACTCTTGCTAACGATAAGTCATCGGTGTGGGCATCAGAGCTGGTCTGGGGACGTGACTGCAGGGCCCAGAAGACAGTTATGAGCCACGTCAAGTCCGAGCCCCAAGCACATCACCCCGTCGGCTTTCGGGCTAAATGCCGGGCGGCCGGGCCAGCACGGGCTACGGGGCTGCGCCAGCCCATCGGGACATGGTCCACAGGCTCTCCCAGTTCCCATGGGCAGGCTCTGCAGTCTGGCAGGCGGCCTACAGACCGAGGGGGTTTCTGGGCACCAAGGTGGCAGTGGGCAGGGAAAGTGACATCTGCCAGCTGCAGAGGCCGAGGAGCGCACAGGGCACCGCTGGCCGGGCCCAGAGGGCTGGAGAGAGGAAGGCTCGAGTGCCGACTGTCTTTGAAAATACACACGTGAGAGTGGGCGCAGGATCAGAGACTGGTGGCAGGGGGCGGGGTGGGGGGAGCACCTTGGTGAGTTTCAGCCCCAGCCTTGAAGCAGGACAGGAGTCTGGACCAGGTCATTGAGCCGAGCTGAGACCCTGGAGCCGACGAGGGCCCTGCCACCTGGGCAGCTCTCAGCACACGCTGAGAGGCCTGCTCTGTGGTCTCTCCTCTCGGCCCCAGCCCAGGGGGCAAAGGCCCAGGGTTGCAGGAAGGTGTGAATTCATCCGAGAGGGAAAGAAGGGGGTGAGCACCTCCTCAAAAAAGACCAACCTGAGATGCCAAGGGTTGGAGATGCCTCATGCTTTGTTCTAGTTGTGAAACCTCTGACTGTATTTGCAAGATTTAACAAATAAAAACACAGGATGCCTGAAAAAAATGGTGCCGGGACAACCGAATATCCACAGACAAAAGAATGAAGGTGGAGCCCTTCAGACCATCGGCCAGCATGGATCACAGACCAAAACATAAAGCTAAAGACTATAAAACTCTTAGAAGAAAACATGGGGGTAAAGCTTTGTGATCCCGGGTTAGATGGACAATGAAAAGAAAAATGGACAAATGAGATGCTATGAAAATTTGAAAGTTGCATATTTCAAGGGACACCATCAAGGTGCGGAGTTGTGGTTTGGGAAGGTAAGTTCTGGAGATGGCGTGGTGGATGGCTGCCCAACAATGTCAATGTGCTTAATGCCACTGACCTGTGCACCTAAAAATGGTCAAATTGGCAAAATGCTGGGTTTTGTATGTTTTATCCACCACAAAAAAAAAGGAAGGGACGCTGTGAGGAGCAAGTTTTCACCCCCACATTTCAGTTGTCCCGGCACCATTTTTTTCAGGAAGGGACAGGGATGTCCTTGCAAAGGGCTGGACCTGCTCCGTCGCTGGCTTTTCTCAGCCTGTGGCTACTCCGCTCGGCCCCAATCCCCTCCTCCCTGAGCCTGAGGCCCGAGCAAATGTTTCTGTTCCGAAGTTAAGACGATCTTCAGTGCTCCCCCCCCCCCCGCACCCCCCCCCCCCCCGCAGCCCTGCAACAGCCAATCTCTCCTGCCACAAACACAGCAGTAAATCTCGCGCCCGCAAACACTTGTTCTGAGTGGGAACCAGCTGCCGGCCTGACGCAAGCCCTTGACGCACGGCATCTCTCGTCCAAGTCTCACACGTGTCCGTGTCAGTTACCTCACCCCTAAGGTCGCACAGCTGGCAGGTGCTGGAGGCTGACATTGGACCCCTGTCAGCCTATTCCGAGGCCCTGGTCTTAACCCCTCTTATTTAAAAAAAAATATTTTTATGGATTTCAGAGAGGAAGGGAGAGGGAGAGAGAGATAGAAACATCAATGATGAGAGAGGATCATTGATCGGCTGCCTCCTGCACACCTCCTACTGGGGATCGAGCCCACAACCCAGGCATGTGCCCTTGACCAGAATCGAACCCGGGCCCTCCAGCCTGCAGGCCGACGCTCTATCCACTGAGCCAAGCCGGCTAGGGCGTAACCCTTCTTCTTTATGGCTATGGTTTCAAACCAATATCAGTTCAGATTCCCCTTTTCTCTGAGGGCACCTCGAGTTCCCCGGCTGCCCCCTTTTCTGCTCCCCATGGCACCCTTGCTCCCATGGGGCCGTCTGCTGTTTCATGTACTTGTTTGCCCACATGCCTCAAGGCAGTCTGTGTTTTGTTCATTTTGCATGTGCCTCGGCACTGGCACATGACCGGGTGCTGAGCGATCAAGCCGGTGGCTGCCTCCTGGTTCCTCAGCACCATCCGTGACGATCAGGCCGCCCATCACAGCTCCCTGGAGCCTTAGACAGCAAAGCACGTTGCTGCCTGAAATCCCAGCCCGTGTGTTTCACAGTCCCTCCCGTGGGGAGGGCCCCCTTGAGTGTGATGTGCTGAGAAGAAGGACTTCCGCTGTGCTAGGCAATTGAAATATTAAAGGGAGAGGATGTCTTTCACAGCTGGGAGCCGGGCTTATTTCTCTCTGGTCCCTGTCTTTCATGGGTTTGTGGCTCAGCATTCTCTGGGGAATCTCTTAATTCTCCAGTGTTCTGGAGCGAGGAACGGATGTATTTGATGTGGCTGGCACTGTGGGTCAGCCAAGGCCCCCTCCCTCCTCAACCCCCCACCCCCATGGCTGAACTGACGAAACCAGGGAAGCCAAGAGCCAAGTCGCCGTTTGCTCTCCCAAGTGTCTCTGGGATGATCCTAGTGACCGCATTGAAATGAAGACTTTCTGTTTGGTGAAGGAAACCTAGACTAAGCAGACACACACATGTGGCACAGGCGGAAATATTTGTAAGAAACGGATAGGACTAAAACAGAGGCGCGATGGTCCCAAAACCATTCTTGGATGTCGTCATGGAAAAGATTGGCTCTCTTGCTAGCATGTATTCCTGCTTCTGGATGGTTTCTCTTATCAAGAAAAAGTTTAATGGTAGAAAAAATTTAAGCCAGGCAAGACCTGAGTCTCAGTGTATGATGTTGTGACTACAAATATCTATAGTTTTAATGCTAGTTTTGCTCATGGAGATGTTGATAGAGAGAGGCTGCATAATGTGGTAGAAAGACCATGGATGAATGTTTGTGTCGCCTTCCCCCCAAATTCACTTATTAAAGCCCTAACTGCGCCCCCTCCCCTGTGTACTGTATTGGAGATGGGGCATCTAAGAAAGTAATTAAGGTTAAACAAGGTCATAAGTGTGGGGTCCTGCTCTAAGAATTAGTGTCCTTATAAGAGGAGACACCAGCCCTGGCCGGTATGGCTTGGTTGGTTGAGCGTTGCCTCATGCACGGAGAGCTCACTGGTTCAACTCCCAGTCAGGACAACTCCCAGTTAGGACACACGCCCAGGTTGCTAGCTCAATTCCCAGCAGGGAGTGTGTAGGAGGTAGCTGATCGATATTTCTATCTAATTCATGTTTCTTTCTCTCTGGCACCTTGATCTTGGACTTCTTCCTAGCCTCCAAAATTGGGAGAAAATAAATTTTTGTTGTTTAAGCCCCCCCCCTCCCCAGCCTGTGGTATTTTATTATGGCAGCCTGAGCAGACTAATATAGACCAACTAGAGGCCCAGTGCATGAAATTCGTGCACTCGCGGGGGTTTCTCAGCCCAGCCTGTGCCCTCTTGCAGTCTGGGAGCCCTTGGGTGATGTCTGACTGACGGTTTAGGCCTGCTCCTCCAGGGAGAGGGCCTAAGCTGTCAGTTGGATATCCTTAGTGCTGCCGCAGAGGTGGGAGAGGCTCCCACCACTGCTGCTGTGCTCGCCAGCTGTGAGCCCGGCTCAGGGCTTCTGGCTGAGTGGCTCTCCCCCTGTGCATGCGCACTGACCACCAGGGGGCAGCTCCTGTGCTGAGCATCTGCCCCCTGGTGGTCAATGCGCATCATAGCGATTGGTCGTTTCGCCATTCGGTCGATTTGCATATTGGCCTTTTATTATATCGGATAGTTTTGGGTCAGACAAAATTACATTGGAATTTTGGTTCTTGCTAGTTGGCCTTGGACAAGTTATTTAATTTTTCTGAGCTTGATAAGTAACGAAAGGTTAATACACATCGTTGGTAGGTTTGTTGTTAGGGCTAAAGATAACATGTAGCATTGAGCAGACACTCAGTAGGGCCTCATGCAGTTGTAGGATACACCCTGTGATGGTCTTCTTTTCTAGAAGCCAATTCCTGTCCAGTTCTTGAATTGTGAAACAATGAATATTTGGTCACTGGGAGGATATGTGTCATTGGAATTGACAGGGTGAAGGGCACCCTTTTCCAAATTCAATATGTATTTATACATTTAGTTTTCCCACTGTAAGGCATCAGCACAGAATCCTCTTGGGGACAGAACAGTTCACACCACTGTTAATGGGGGGCCTATAGGATGGTCATTACTGGTCTAAACTCCCCATCGAGGTGCTGAGGAACTGGACATTTTCAAATAGAATCCCACCTCTTCTTTTAGAGCCAGCCAGGAGCAAAACATCTTTGCTTTAAGGGGAAATGCTTATAAAAGAGCTATCTACTTAAACATGGTGATGCCTTCATTCCAGCCATATGGCCAATGTTTAATTAGACACTAAATGCAAATTCTAAGGTGAGCTTTTGTGGAGGAGTCAAGAACACTGAGAATTGGACGCGTTGCACCAATATCTAGTTCCTGGGTGGAGACAACGATCGATTTTGCGTGGATTGGGGGAGGGGTTGTGTGGAGAGGTCTTTGCCAAAGTGGATCTTACTGATGACAAGCCTTAAAGTTGCTTCCGCAAATGTCTGGACAGCTGTCACTCAACATCCCCAAAACCTGGGTTTAGATTTCTGTTGAGCCTGAATTTTGTATGCTTGGTGGAACCACTGCTTTCTAAGATTCCAAATGAAGGGGTTCAGAACAGCCTCCCCAAGATGTGACATGTGAATTATTTTGAGCTGAAGGCAATTGAGACTCTGTGGGATCACTAGAAACTTTTACCCGCCCCCCCCCCCACTTAAATAATCTAAATTCGGGGGCCTTGCGCATAATAAGAATTATTATTAGAAATAACATTTTTTTTTTTATGAGCTGTCTATAGGGCAGGGCAAACATCTAACTACTGAACATCTGCTCTTTTTATTGTCCTGCAATGATGCTCTGAGGTCCCAAGGTACCTTCGCTCATTCTTAGCTCACAACGTCATATATCCCTTATTTTCACTTTCTGTCTCAGAACCTCTCATGTATGTAGAGTCTCAGACTCTCTCATGTATATGGGGTTTCCGTATGTACGTATGCAATTAAATTTGGTTATTTTCTCCAGATAATCTGTCTCATGTGGATTTAACTCTTGGAACATCTGGAAGAACCTAGAAGGGTACAGGAAAGTTTCTCCCTCCCAAACACAACAACGGTATTTCAGTATTCTAATCATCAACTTCACAAAGGTGAACGTGGGGGAAAAGTCCAGAAGTTTCTTTGTGATTTTAATAGTTTGGATTCTGAGGGGGCAACATGTGAAATTGCAGAGTTTATCTATAATTTAAGCTACAAAATAAATAATGCTGACATTTGGTCCATCAAAAAGTTTGGACAACCCATGATGAAACTAAAATGAAAGATAAGCTTCATTCCTTTTCTTCCTCAGGAGGACAACTCTAAGCCCTTATGTGGTCTTTTGCTCAGCACTCGCAAATACAGGTTTGTCTACATTCCTGAAAGGCCATATTCTTTGTAGAGGTCTTGAGCCATTTGTCTCTGAGGATTCCCCAGGCTGATGGGCTTCACGGGCAATTCAACTAGATGTGGAGAAGATGGTCAGCAGGAAAATGTCCCCAGGGATTAAACGCCTTCTCAGCCACTGATGTGATCGCCTATCTGCTCACTGGGAATGTTTCCGTGTGTTGTTCTTTGAGAATCTCTTGGGTGAGTGCCAACACCTGGAATCATGGCACTGATTCTGGTCCCGAAAAAAAAAAAACAGGATCAGAGGGGGGAAACCCTAAGAGGTGCCCAAAATTCTGAAGAAAGTGATCCAAAAAAAACCTCATTTAAGAATCCATATTGGAAGGTTAGCCAAGAAGATGAATTTCTTGAAATCATAGGCCACTTCTTACTATATAAAGAGATTATTTTTTTTTAAAAAAAATGATTATCTGAATAACTGGCAGCAGAATTCTTCTCAAGGAGGAGGTCATCCTGGTGTTCAGAGAACCCTTGAGGGGGGTTTGGGGTAAGAGAAGGGCCTCTGAGGAACAGTGTATAACGAGCCCTCATGCACCCAATGGGGCGAACTGCTCTGTGGGAGAGGAGAGGAGGGTGAGGAAAGAGGGAGGGAGGAGAAGAAAGAGGCCAGGAGACGGAGGGGATGATGTTGTGTGGGTTGGGGTGGGTTGGGACAGGAGCTGAAAGGAGTGTGAAGAATGGGGGAGACTCGCTGCAGTGGGAGATTGTTCTCATGTCTTCAGCCACCATCCCTTCTCCATTCATCTCTGGCCACCAGCCTTCAGTAAAGCCGAGCACCCTAGGACTGTGTGAGTTAGTTTTGAGAGAGAGCGTGTGCACACTTGCTTATGCATACACATGTCTTTGCATGTGAATGCCTGTTCCCATGTTCATGTATATGTGCATATTTACCCACACACAAATATGCAAGTGTGCTTGTGCCCACGTGTGCACATGTTCATTGTGCTAGGCGCTTCGTGTGCATGCACATGTCTAGGTATGCACATGTGTTCATGTGCACACATGTGTGTCTGGGTAAGAGGAAGCAGGCTGTGTTTCCCACCTGGGTCACCACAGTGTAGGCCAGAGACACCACGTGCTGGAACACCTGCCCCAGGGCTGGGGCTTGGAGGCCATGACCTCAGGAACCACTGGAATTCATGGAAAGGGCCTCACCCCAATGCAGCCTTCATGGGATTGGGGCTCAAACTCACTGCATCTAGATCTTGGGGCCGGGGGAGGCGGTGAGAACCCCACCCGCCTCTGGGTTACAACTTTATTTATTTGTAACATTATTGAGGTATAGTTGACAAATAAAATTGTAGCACACTTAAAGTGTACAACATGATGACTTGATAAACATACTAGTAAACATTTGGAAAGGTTTCCCCCATTGAGTTAATTACCACATCCATCACCTCACGTCTACCTTTTGTGTGTGTGTGAGAACATTAAGTTCTACTCTCAGCAAATTTCAATTATACAACGCAGTATATTCACCACATAACTGAAGGTTTGTACCCCTTCACCACCCTCTTCCTATGCCCCCTCCCCAGCCCCTGACAACCACCCTTCTACTTTCTGTTTCTATGAGCTTGACTTTTTTTTTTTTTAGGTTCCACAGTGGGTTACAACTTTAAAAGCGAGCCTTTCTGACCGTGGCTCTGCATTTGCCCCAGTTGGACTAAAAGAGGTCACGCCACCGTCATGACCCTCAGGCAAAGGGCTGGGCTCAGAACACACAGCTACTAAGGAGCTCCTGAGGCAGATGCTGGGAGATGGGCCAACGACATGGGCTTCTCGGGTGTCATGTGTCACCGACAGCGGGAGCCAGCCCGCTGGAGCCTCACCAGCCGTGTCTCAACACTTCCTCCCGTGCCGCCCTGAGACTGCTGAGAGCTTACGCGACAGAGATCCTGGGATAAAGCGGATAAAGCGTGCGGAGTGCTGACAACAGTTTCCGGCAGACGGCAGGCGCTGGTTATTGGAACGGTGGTTCAGGTACTACTCATGGCACCCGATCCTCTACATTGGAACCACAAATGGTGTGTGTGTGTGTGTGTGTGTGTGTGTGTGTGTGTGTTTCCTGGAAACTGTACCAACTAAGATGACTCCAGCGTGCTGGGGGCTCAGTGGGGTTTGTCACGGTGAGGAAGGTAGAGCGCTCTGAATGGAACAGCCATGAGAGGGATCCTCCCTACTTCCAACACTGGACTTTATTATTATTTTAAAATATATTGGTATTGATTTCAGGGAGGGAGAGGGAGAGAGAGAGAGAAACATCAGCGATGAGAGAGAATCATGGATCGGCTGCCTCCTGCACGCCCCACGCTGGGGTTCGAGCCTGCAACCCGGGCCTGCGCCCTGACCGGGAATTGAACCGTGACCTCCTGGTTCATAGGCTGATGCTCAACCACTGAGTCACACTACACTCTTAAACATTAGTGAAGGTGTCAAAGACCTTTTGTTTTTTGTGGATTATCCTAAACTGGATATTTTCACTCTGTTGGAAAATAAAACTGAGAAATGAAGAACTATTTATTTATTAATTGATTTTAAAATAGCAATAATAATAGACATAGATAACATATTTTTATTTAAAAAAAGTACATTTTCCCAAAAGAAACGTTCTAATAGGAAGAGCAGCGTTATTTTGCATTTTTCAAGTCTCTTTAATGGCTGGCTGAATGGAAGAGAGCTGGGTGCGCGCCTCTGCCTTTGCATTCAATTTGTTGCAACATCACACATATCAAAGCTTCTGGAAAACCCCAGAGCCCCCGGAGGGAGCAGGAGGGAAAATGAGAAACAACATCTTGGTGTTGCAGTAAGAATGGCCTTGACCTCATGGGGTCCCTGAGGTCTGAGCCTCCCAGGGGTCCCTGGCTGAACCACACTTTGGGAACCCCCGGGACTGGTCTTTCTGAAGTTGTGGCGTAATGCCTTTGTTCTAGAAGCTGCATGGCTAGTGCTACGGTGAGGTCCAGGGCGGACGTCTGGTTGAGATCGTCACGTGTTTACCTAGAAATTGGGGGAAGTGGGAGCCTGAGGGAGGGTGTAGGCAATACATTTATTTTTTTGTGTGTTTATTTGCATCTCCTGAATTTAGTGAGTGCTCATTTTATTGGCCAGAATGGCTATGACTAAAAAAAAAAAAAAAAAAAAAAAAAAGCAGAATGGCTATGACTAGCTCACTGATTTTTAGCTATTATTTATTGAGCTCTTCCTATGGGATAGTCATTTTGCTAAGTGCATTTCATTTTTGAAATTTTTTAAAAATTTTTTATTATTTTAAGTATATTTTACTGATTTCAGAGAGGAAGGGAGAGGGAGAGAGAAACATCAATGATGAGAGAACCATTGATCAGCTGCTCCTGCACGCCCCACACTGGGGATCGAGCCTGCAACCTGGGCATGTGCCCTGACTGGGAATCGAACCATGACCTCCTGGTTCATAGGTCAACATTCAACCAACGAGCCACACCGGCTGGGCAGCTAAATGCTTTCTCTAATAGTGAAAATGTAAAGGTGTTTGTGGGCCCTTTAATAGTGCTGATGGCGTGGCTCTTGTTGGAATCTGTACCCATAGATTCTTGTCTCCTGGGAACAAGGGGTTACGCATCCTTAGCTTGGAGGCAAATTCTTGGAACAGTTTCTGGAAGAACTCAGGTAGAGAGGGAAAATCTTCAGCTCCGAAGGTCTGTGGGTAAAAATGGGCGTTTCCTGTTTAAAATCTGCTTTTCACGATGGAGACATCGTGTGGCGAGGACTCTGGGGTGCCAGGGACTTGCTCATCATGGCGATGGCCTCAGGGCGAGGCGAGACACTGGCAAACCGATCACCTTTGCTTTGGGTAACTTTATCAGAGCCAAATATTGGCAGCAATGCAACCGTCCCCTAAGAGAAAACTGGTGGAGGATATCCTGGGACAGCCGGATAGCGGGGCGCAACGAGGCGTGAGCTTTTCCTGCACGGATGGGCGGTTCTAGGCCGGAGTGGTACGTTAGACAGGCAGGGGCGGAAGAGGGTGTGAAATACTTGCTGAATTCGCACACTAACCTTTGAAGAGGACAGGAAACCCTCTGAGAGGAGAGACCCCTGGGACGGGGTGGCGGGAACCTCCTCATACACCTTCCCGCATTTTCCGATGCCAGGTGTGTGTATTGCCTATTGGGACATTAACTAGCTGTAAAAAAAAATAAAGAAAATAATGAAATCCAGATGGAAAGCAGCCCACGTCCTTTTCACCGCTGCGCCTGGATTCTTCCAGACGGGGAGCAGCCCCCCGGGACCCGAAGCGGGCCTGCCGGGGGGTGGGTGCCGGGAGGGGGTGCCGTTTAGGTTGACAGACGGCAGACTGGCTGACTGTGGACTGTGATGCCCGCACGGGCACGCCCACCCCCGGCTCGTAAAGAGAAGCCGGCTCGGCAAGGCCGCGGTTTATGGGCCCGCGTCGCGCCTCCCTGGCCCGGTTTTCGGGCGGGAACACAGACCGAGTGTTCAGGCGTGCCGGGCGGGTGGGATTTTAGTTTCCTTTGGAAGGGCTTCGGGCGCCGGGCACAGTCTTTGAGGGAGACCCGAGGGTGCGGATCCACAGGGGGTAGCCCCCAGGGCACCGTCTTCGAACCCCCAGACGGATGGAGGGGCTGCCAGGGGGCAGGCCCTGCACTTACTGGGGAGGGGGTGCGGGGATTGGGGGCAGAATCGCTGAGAGTCTCGGGGGCGAAGCTCTCAGGGAACAAGAGATGAAGAAGGTAGTGGCTCCTGTCTGGGTGTGGGGTGGGTCGGGGTGCGATCTGGAGACTTCTCAATCAAAGCAGGAACGAAAAGGGTCGGGTCCTGACAAAAAGAACCCTTTTCAAATGTTTCATAAGCACGTGGCTCTCCTACTATTGCAGAGGGAACACATGTCAAAGCTTTGGTCTAACTCAGTGGTCGGCAAACTGCGGCTCGCGAGCCACGTGCGGCTCTTTAGCCCCTTGAGTGTGGCTCTTCCACAAAATACCATGCCCTGGGCGAGTCTGTTTTGAAGAAGTGGCGTTAGAAGAAGTTTAAGTTTAAAAAATGTGGCTCTCCAAAGGAATTTCCATCGTTGTGCTGTTGATATCTGGCTCTGTGGACCAATGAGTTTGCCGACCACTGGGCTAACTCATGAGGAGACAAGCGTCGGAAACACTCCCGCGTGTACTTTCCCGGAACATCCCGCCGTGCGCCAGTGACCGTCGGTGTTCGCAAATGGCAAACACAGAGGAAAACGTGGCGGCAGCGCCCGGCCGGTGTGGCTCAGTGGTTGAGCACCGACCTATGAACCAGGAGGTCATGGTTCAATTCCCCACGTGCCTGGGCTGCAGTGTGGGGTGTGCAGGAGGCAGCGGATCAATGCTTCTCTTTCATTATTGATGTGTCTCTCTCTCCCCCTCCCTTCCTCTCTAAAATCAATAAAAATATATTTAAAAAAACAACACAAAAAACACAGAGGAGAGGAGGTCCAAGGCAACTTGCCTGCCCCCGCGCCCTCATGGTCCCCCCTGCGCCATGTCCCCACCTTTGCACCCCACTCAGAGGGCGCCCGGCTGACTGTTTCCACCATGAATTTCTTCATTTTTGAACAGGGGGTCCCCTATTTCCATTTTGCCATGGGTCCCCAAATGATGTCGCTTTCTGCACTTAGCTCATTGCAGCTGGAACCACAGTCCACTCTCGTTTTCCTTAAAAAAATTAAAAAAAAAATTTATTGGGTTAAAACTGTTTTAAAACAGAAGTCTGCTCCCGTACACTTTGCTTTCTTTTAAAAACTCTCTGTGGATTGGTTTTCTTTCCAGGCGCCTGTCTCCGCAGGAGCAGTTTTGCAGAACAACCCTGATCATTGGCTCATAGTCTTCCTGGAATGAGATGGTCGTTGTTGAGTTAGAAGCAGCCCGTCTGGCGTCGATGCAGCCTGGCACCGTCGGGCTATTTTATTATCCGCGTGGAATGTTTGGACAGCGCTGTCGTCACAGGCCCATGTGTGTAGCTCTGCCTGGAAGTGGAACCTGAGGTGTAATCGACAGAGCCAACAGGAAGAACACCCTTCTGTGTTTCTCGGAAAGTGTGACGTTTTCAATTCAAAGAGCATAGTGGCCACGCACGGGCTCTGACGCCGGAAATCGAGGTAGTGTGTAGTTTTGAACACGTGATGCTGTGTTCTGAGGAAGGACTCTCTCTCAGCTTAGGGGAGGACACGTGACAAAAGAGGGCTTCTGCTTCCGCAGGAACTGGCCCAAGGAAGGGGCGGCTGCTGCCCGGAGCACCCCTGGGTCTCAGGCTTTCCACTTCATCAGGATGTGTAGTTGCAAACGATGAGCCAATATTGATCATTATTAACTAACTAGAGGTCTGGTGCATGAAAATTCACGCACTGGAGGGGGGTGTCCCTCAGCCCGGCATGCCCCCTCTCACAGTCCGGGAGCCCTCAGGGGTGGGAGGCGACCCAGCGATCAGGGGAAGGTGATGCCCCATCACACCTCTGCTGCTGCCACTGCCTGCAGTGCAAGCCTTGGCCGGCCCTGGTTACCTGAGCCTCAGGCGGCCCTGGGTGGCTGGAGATCTGAAGGGACTGGGGGACTACAGAGGCAGGCACGCAGAGTGGCTGAGCCTGCCTGGGGGCGGGCTGGCTGTGCCGAACACCTGCTGTCCCAGTGGGGCTGAGGGGACTGGGCGCCGCCATCTTGTGGCTGTGGGCACCGCCATCTTTGAGGGCATGGCAGTCAATTAGCATATTCCCTTCTTATTGTCTGTGGGTGTCACCATCTTTTGAGGGCATGGCAGTCAATTAGCATATTCCCTCTTACTGGCTGTGGGTGCTGCCATCTTTGAGGGTGGGGCAGTCAATTAGCTTATTCCCTCTTTATTAGATAGGATGTTGGGGTTCGATCTTTGTGTTGTGCATTCCCTGAGCTTTGATGCACATATAACATGTGCCATCATCACAGCATCATACAAGTCGTCCCACTGCCCTACCTGAGCCCCTGGCAACCACTGGGCTTACTGTCGCTATAGCTTTGTTTGTTCCAGCGTGTCCTCTATGGGAGCAATACAGATTGGCTTCTTTCACTTAGTAATGCACATTTAAGATTTTTTCTCGTCTCTTTGAGGTTTGATAGCTCCCTGTTTATTACGGAATCGTGTTCCCTTGCAGGCACACACCACAGTGTGTTTACCCATCTACCCACCGATTCCCAGGAGCAACCCCTGGGCTGTGGTGGAAACGGCGGGTCCCTCGACCCCCTTCCAGGTCACCCTCCGAAACACCATGAACTGACTGCCCCCACAAACCCCAGTGTATCCTTCTGCGGGGGAAATCATAAATCTATCGTTCGGCAAACGGGAAATTCAGAAAAGTCTGAAGAAAATACCCCCCTCCCCCCATCCTACCACCGTTCACATTTGATGGCTCGCATTCCCATATGTGTGCGCGCATCTTCATGCTGTTACAAGGTTGGGTAGTGCAGAGGGCACTTTTCTGGTCCCAGCGTTTTTAATGTGCTATTATTCCCTGATTGCCTGCAAGTTGAAAAAAAAAGTGATTGTGATTAAAATTATCTAAAAGAAAACCATGATATTTTTTTGGGGGGAGGGCTTGTTACAAGAATTTATTTGAGCCCAGATGTGGGGGAGCAAGATCAAATGCTCAAGAGAGTAGTGGTTTAGCAGCTTCTTTTTTGCATTTGGAATTGAGGGGCTGGAAGGAAGATTAATGGGTGTGGGGGGAAGCAAGGCAGGGTGGGGTTACAGGACAGTTAACAACCACCCGAGGGTGGTGATTTCAAAAGTGTGTGAACCTACAAACAATGGGCAGGACTTAAGGCAAAGGCAAACCTTTCCTGAAAGGCTGTGTGCCTGGTGGGACTCCCCAGCATGACCTACCCAGTCAGGAATTTATGACCGGGTCACCCTGTGGGTTCCTTTCCATAGAACCCCTTTGGTCATAAAGCAATCCGAAGGAGGCGCTGATGCCCAGCCTTTTAGTTGGATAGTGTGGTCTCACAGTTCGAGGAAGGCTCGTTCCTAGGAAGACTCAGTGTCAACCTCATCTTGACCACCGGGGATGGGGCAATACCGTGACCACAGGATCTGGGCTGAGGCCGAATTTTCCCCAAAAAGGGAAGAACAGGTAAATGGAAGGCAGCCAGGTCTTAGGGCTTTCATTGCGAAAAAGCCCACATCTGACTGTCTGCCCCCCTTTCTGCCCGGGGCTTGTCTCAGTATGACTTGCTAGCCACAAAGTGTGCAATAGGCCGCTGGTTGATAATATCACAGAGCAGTGCCCTGGGCAGTCTGGACTAGTCCCACGGCCTCTCCCGCTGCCTGTGCGGATGGCAACCAATGAGCAGGAACACAGCGTCGCGGAGAGCACCCTCAGTGGGTCTGTGTCTTCCAGGTGTGGTCCTTCCCAGACCCCCAGCTTCATGGTGGCCCCATTGCCACTTCCCACACAGTCTCAGGCCCAGCCCTGTCCTGGTTCGAACCTGTAACTCAGAGTCACCTGGTCACCGAGGTCGGGTGGCCTTGCCCTGTGCACAGGCCCCTTCCGTTCCAGGTTCCCTTCACCCACTTTTCCTGTTCCCTTTTCTGCATTTCTCCCAGAAGTTTTTGAGAAACTGAGATTCCTCAGATTGCCCAGGTAGCAAATCTGGATCAGAACCCCAGGCTCTGCACCCCGAAGCACTGAAGCACCCCCCAGAGCGTTCTTGGGGAACCTGTGAGCTCACCAGAAAAGGAACGATGACCTGGTGGACAGGAAGGGTGGGTGACAGGTGGTCTCCCTGGAGGTGGCAGCCATGCCCTGTCCTCCTCCATTCTCCCCAGATGGCCAAGCGCACAGACTGGAGCCACCCGGCCTGGGTTCAAATACCGGCTATGCCACTTACTATTCATGTGACCACATGTCTTCACCTGTAAAGGGGGGGGGGGGGCAATAACAGTTCCTCATGGAGTTGTTAAAAGGATTTAATGCGATCTTACACATAGACTTCCGAGAACGGTGCCTGACCTCCGAAGTGCTGGGTGAGTGTGGCTGCATCATCCCCACCTGTGGTTCTGGTGAAATGTTTGTTCTCTCTGAGCCTCAGTTTTCTCATCTGCAATGGGCAGGGATGACCTGTGTCCCAGCTGTGGGGGTGGGAGGAGGTGCTGTGCATGTGTGTGTGTGTGTGTGTGTGTGTGTGTCTATGTGTGTGTGTGTGTGTGTGTGTGTCTGTGTGTGTGTGTCTGTGTGTGTGTCTATGTGTGTGTGTGTGTCTGTGTCTGTGTGTGTGTATGTGTGGGGGTGGGGGACATGGAGTGTGTGCGGCATCACTCAGTTGTGATGGCAGTGGCTGTTCACTCCTGGGGGCGGATTGGAAAACCTGTGGACTCACAGAAGGAATGGGTGATTGTTCCTGCCCTGCCCAGAGCCCCGTCCCTGGAGACTTAGCAAATGAAACCATAGGACTCCCAGTTACATGTGAGTCTCAGGTCCACAGCAAAGAGTTTCCTAGTGTCAGTATTCTCAAATATTGCCTGGGACATACTCATTCTAAAAACGTACCCCTTGTCGACCTGCAGTTCAATGTTAATGGACCCCCTGCATTTCATGTGACAATCCTGCAAGAGGAGGTGTGCGAGGCTGGGGAGGTGTGGTCATAGCCAGTGGGGGACCAAGCGGGGGGGCAGAGCGGAGGTGTCCAGTGAGTCGCAGCTTGCTCTTCCACTGCTCTGCCTCTGATGGTCCCTCAGGGCCTTGGTGCTGCCCACTGCCCCCTCCTAATCTCAGAAGAATGCTTCCATCGGGACCGGAGCAGGTAGACGTGGACTGAGCGAGTCGCACGCCGGTGAAGAGGGTGGGCAGCTGGCGGCTGGATGGGCTCCAACCGCGAGCCAGTGAACACGGGGCACGTTCTGGGGGTGGCTCAGGGACCGCAGGCTTAGCCGGTGGCAGGGAAACCACGTGACTGTGAGCCAAACTTCCGGAAGTTTCTGCCCACGTTCCCTGGTCTCCTGGCTGGGCTCTTTAGATCTGCTAATTCCTGCTCTTCCCTTTTCTTACTGCCAGAAATATCTGTTAGTCAGAGAGCACGCCCGGGCACTTAAAAGGACAGCGACAGAAACGCAGGCTTGGCAGATGGGCCCGGCCACTGAGGCGGCCCCTCCTCAGGTCACCTCAGCCCCCAGGAGCCCAGCCGTTCCCAGGGGTCGAAGGGCACGCCTTCTGTCCGTCCTGCAGTCAGACACTGGGTTTGCAGAGTTAAATCCCTTCCCCTAACCTTGGCGGCTGAGTGTCAGCGATGACTCAAACCCATTGTTCCTCCCTTCTTCTTAATTCCAAATATGTATTTAAACAAGGAGAGGCTTGCTATAAAACCATTAGTTAATGTGACTATATGTCTTTAAGGGGTCCACACTCCCTCGCCCCCACCCAGGCTGCGGTTACTTCCCAGCAGGCCTTGCTCACCGCAGGCCTATGTCCTAGCCCAGTCAGAGGGTGGGCTGGCACTGCCGGACACTCTCGGTCACAGTGCCCCCGGTCTCAGTGCTCGGCTTCAATGGCAGCTCTGTAGTCCAACACACAAAAGTTCCGAATGACATGCCTTCAGGCTATTTCTGTTTTTAAACTATAACGTTGTGGTGAAAATTTGAGAGTTGTACTGTTTTCTTTCTTTTGAGTCCAGGTGTTAGGACTCTGTTATGGGTTGGTGAGTCTCCCCAAACATATCTTGATGTCCTAACCCCCAGTACCTAACCCCAGTACCTAATCTCAGTACCTAAGCCTCAGTACCTAATCTCAGTACTGAACCCTCAGTACCTAATCTCAGTACTGAACCCTCAGTACCTAACTCACTACCTAACACTCAGTACCTAATTCAGTACCTAACCCTCAGTTCCTAACCCCAGTACCTAATCTCACTACCTAACCCTCAGTACCTAATCGCAGTACCTCTGAAGGTGGCCTTATTTGGAAATAGGGTGTTTTCAGATGCAGTCAAGTTAAGATGAGGTCACACTGTAAGAGGGTGGCTGCTAATCTAGCATGACCGGTGTCCTCAGAAGTAGAAAACACCATGTGACCACAGAGGCAGAGATTGGCGTGATGGGTCTACAAGCCGATGACTGCCAACCAGCCCAGAAGCTGGGAGAGGCAGGAAGCCCTCCCCAGAGCCTTCAGAGGGAGCAGGTCCTGCTGACACCATGAGGGGCTGGAGCGGGGGAGGGGGAGGAGCAGGTGAGGGGGGGAAGGGCAGGTGAGGGGGAGGAGCAGGTGAGGGGGGAGGGGCAAGAGAGGGGGGAGGGGGGGAGGGGGGAGGAGCAGGTGAGGGGGAGGAGCAGGTGAGGGGGGGAGGTGAGGTGAGGGGGAGGAGCAGGTGAGGGGGAGGAGCAGGTGAGGGGGAGGGGCAGGTGGGGCAGGTGAGGGGGAGGGGGGCAGCAGGTGAGGGCAGGTGGAGGGGAGGAGCAGGTGAGGGGGAGGGGCAGGTGAGGGGGAGGGGCAGGTGAGGGGGAGGAGCAGGTGAGGGGGAGGAGCAGGTGAGGGGGAGGGGCAGGTGAGGGGGAGGAGCAGGTGAGGGGGAGGAGCAGGTGAGGGGGAGGGGCAGGTGAGGGGCAGGAGCAGGTGAGGGGGAGGAGCAGGTGAGGGGGAGGGGCAGGTGAGGGGGAGGAGCAGGTGAGGGGGAGGAGCAGGTGAGGGGGGAGCAGGTGAGGGGCTGGAGCAGGTGAGGGGAAGGTTCTGGCACACCAGGCTGTGACCCTCTGGGTGCAGAGTCCGTGTTTGCTCTTTGGGACTTCGCACAAAGGTTGGTAGCCAAGTGCTGCTCAGGACGTGGAAGGTTCTAGTAAAGGCGGCTCCAGGTTTTCGGAGCAGCTTAGAGAGCAGAGGCGCCCTGGACCCAGCCTGCTCCCTGCTCGCTCGCCCCTGCTTCTGTCCAGAAAGTCTCCTGACTGCGCAGCCTCTGCCGGTGCCAGGTCCTGCCCCGTCCCCCGGCCCTCACTGGGTGTGTGTGCAGGGCTCCCTGTGGAATGCCCAGCCCCAGCCTCCCCCTCTGCACCAGCCTCCCCCTCCGCACCAACCTCCCCCTCTGCACCAGCCTCCCCCTCCGCACCAGCCTCCCCCTCTGCACCAGCCTCCCCCTCTGCACCAGCCTCCCCCTCTGCACCAGCCTCCCCCTGCACCAACCTCCCCCTCTGCACCAGCCTCCCCCTCTGCACCAGCCTCCCCCCCTGCACCAACCTCCCCCTCTGCACCAGCCTCCCCCCCTGCACCAGCCTCCCCCTCCGCACCAGCCTCCCCCTCTGCCTGTGCAGTGGGTTGGAATGCCTGTGCCGCGCCTCGCAGCCAGCCTCCGCTCCACTCCGAGGGTTGGCCTAGCGGTCGCCCCCACCTTGTGCCCCTTCCCCCAGCCCCTGCCCACCCAGCCTTCCTTCCTTCAGCCCCAAACTTCCTGCCAGGTCTTGGGAGAACTGTCCTTCTGAGGGAAACTGAGGCACAGCTTAGTGAAGATGAGGCTTTGGTGCGAGGCTGCTTGTAGAATGGCTGCCGCCCAGCAGAAACGGGCAGAGCAGGCCCTGCCCCGCACGTCCTGCGCCTACAGGACACATTCACTCCTGGACGCTCTGCAGGGCCAAAGCCAGAGCCCAGTCTGATGCCGTGCCCGATGTGCACGCCTCCCTGCAGCCCGGGACAACCCTCCCCGGTCTGCAGGAGGGTCAGCGCGCTCAGTGCTCCCGGGCCCTGACTGCTGGTGCCCAGGGCTCCCAGTCCCTGACTGTTGGTGCCCAGTGCTCCTGGGCCCTGACTGGCTGGTGCCCCGCCCAGTCCCTGACTGCTGGGCCCAGTGCTCCCAGTCCCTGACTGCCCGCCCAGTGCTCCCAGTCCCTGACTGCTGGTGCCCATTCCCAGTCCCTGACTGCTGCAGTGCCCAGTGCTCCCAGCCCTGACTGCTGGTGCCAGGGCTCCCAGTCCCTGACTGCTGGTGCCAGGCCTCCCAGTCCCTGACTGCTGGGGCAACCAGTGCTCCCCCTGACTGCTGGTGCCCAGTGCTCCCAGTCCCAGCTGGTGCCCAGTGCTCCCAGTCCCTGACTGCTGGTGCCCAGTGCTCCCAGTCCCTGACTGCTGGTGCCCAGTGCTCCCAGTCCCTGACTGCTGGTGCCCAGTGCTCCCAGTCCCTGACTGCTGGTGCCCAGGGCTCCCAGTCCCTGACTGCTGGTGCCCAGTGCTCCCAGTCCCTGACTGCTGGTGCCCAGGGCTCCCAGTCCCTGACTGCTGGCGCCCAGTGCTCCCGGGCCCTGATTGCTGGTGGGGGCGGTGGGGCCTGAGCATCTGGGGGCAGAGCCGAAGTCAGTCAGAGGGTTGGCTCTTTCCTTGGGGGTGGGGGGGGTGGGGTGGATTTTGTTGGTGGGCAGGAGCCCTTCCACACTGCCCATGGGGGTGTCAGGCTTGGGGTGATGTCTGGTGGCGGTTTTGTTCGGGTGGGGATGTTAAAGGCCTGAGGGAGTATTTATAGGAGAGTGTGAACCTTTCCGCCTTTAGTTCAAGGGCCGGAGGAGAGAGCAGCTGCCGCACAGCAGGAAGCGACACCTCCAGGGCAGGGGAGGTTTCCCAGGCAGCGCTCTGCCTTTGATGTCAGCGCCCTCTGCTCTCTCCCTGACCCGGGACAGGACGGGGGGTGGGCTGTTGGGGGGCAGGCTGTGGGGGGGGGGGGGCGCAGAGGCAGGCATCCGTTTCCAGGAACAGCCGCCCACGAAGGCCCCAGGACTCCGGAGCCCCTGCCCAGGGGCTTTGGCCTCCTCTCCTGGCCTGGAGGACACGTCTGGGCCCTCCGGGGGCACAGCAGCCGGGGGCGAGCTCATTAGTTCACCCCCAGCCAGAGTGACGACTCAGAGGCTGGGGAAGGCTGGGAAGTAAGGGTTACACACACGTGTGAAGAGGTAAGGACCTGATCCAAAACAGGGAGTAAACGTCTTTAGAAAAATCGTAGTTTTTTAGAAATTAAAAGTATCTTTAAAGTCCCATTTATCTTATTTTCTTCTTGTAAAAGGTTCAATCTTTATCTAGAAAATCTAGAAGCGTGAGGGAGAGGACAAGACTCGTCTGGAATCCCGCCAGGAACGGACAACCCGTATTGACTTGATGCTCTAGCCCTGAAAAAACAGACACAAACACAGAGGTAGACCCTGACACCATCACACGGAACTGAGACCATCCTACAGTTACAGCATAATCCTCTTCTGTTCATTGAAAATCCCATCAGACCCGAGGGGTCTCAGGTTTGATTCCTGGTCAAGGGCACATACCTGGGCACATACATGTTTGATCCCAGTCTTGGTTGGGGTGTGTGGGGGAGGCAACCAATCCATGTGTCTCTGTCACATTGATGCCCCTCGCTTTCCACCTCCCCTCTCCCCCTCCCCTCTCCCTCTCCCTCTCCCTCTCCCTCTCCCTCTCCCTCTCCCTCTCCCTCTCCCTCTCCCTCTCCCTCTCCCTCTCCCTCTCCCTCTCCCTCTCCCTCTCCCTCTCCCTCGTTCCCTCCCTCCCTCCCTTCCACTCTCTCTCTAAAAACCAATGGCATAAATATCCCCGGGTGAGGATTGCCAAAAAAGAAAAGAAGTTAAAAAAATTAAATTTCCATCAGCAGCATTTCCCTTGTATCTCTGAAAACATGAACTTTGACAGCTATCTACCAATCTGTGGAAAGGCGAAGTCATTTATTTAACTCACCCCTTATAATGTACACATTTAATTTAAACTCGTTAAAACGTTCAAGTCTGTCTTATAAAATAGGATGAGAGACGTGCCACCCCGTGCCTCGGTTTCCCATCTCTAAAGTGGGGCAACGCCGCCGTAGCGCAGTGGCTGGTGTGGCCTTTACCAGCAATTCCTACTCAGGAGAGGTCTTGCAACTCACCGGTGAAGGATTGCTACTTAAGCCAAAGACTTTGCATAATTGTCCGCAATTATTATAATTTGCTCATTACGGGCAATCAGCTCATTGCAGGACAACAGAGAGGAGCTTATTGGGGAGTCCATCTGCGTCTTTGTCTGGCTTGGGCTGCTGGTGGGGTTCAGAGGCCTGTGATTTTCTTCCTGCGGAGAGACAAGGATCAGCAGGAGGCGGTGCTCATGAGCCGCCCGGTAACTACCGGTGTGGTGCGCAGGGTGTTCTGAGGGCCGAGGAGGAAGGCCGCCGGCCGGAGGGCGCAGAGTGCCCGCCCCCCACTTCTCTTCGTCTTCCTGAATGTGATCTCCCAGGTTACGTAGGTAACTCGCCAGGATTTCCATCTTCAGCCTTTTAGAGGCCAAAGGAATGCTGGTTCATTTAGCGTTTCCCAAACGTCCCTCATGGCCCATGAGCAGTGTCACCTGTCTTTGTACACGTGAGAAGTTCTCAGACGTGATGAACCGGGCTCTCGACACCCTGTAAGATGGGGCAAAGAGGTCGAATAGAGCATTTAGGAACCAATGAATTGCACATCCATTTGCCACACTTAGTAGAAATAGGTCAAGTCCATCGGCAGAGCAAGGGTGGCCATATTCCCTGACCTTCAATCAGGACAGCTGGTCTGACCACGGTATTTTCCGGATCTGCGAGGACAGTTGCATAAAAGACAAGGAAGTGGAAGGTTGCCAGGGGTGCCAACCTGGGAGGCCCAGGCCATCTTGTCACCTCTGCGTGGAGCCATGTCTGCTGTCCTTGGTGGAAATTCTCCAAGCCCTGGTCTGCTTTCTGGAACCTTCAGTCCATTGCAGATGACCGGATGGCAGTTTCAGAAGCACCATGACGATCTGACATGATTTGCTCCTCACACTGTTTTCCTCTTGGGTCTGGCTGTGGTGGCTTGACCTTTGGAGTGTGTGCATGTGTGTGTGTATGTGTGTGCATGCGTGTGTGTGTGAATGTGCATGTGTGTGTGTGTGAGTGGGGTGCAGTGGGGTGATGGGGAAGGGCTGTTTAGACCATCCTTGAGTCAACCTCTGGTTCTGAGTTGTCTGGGGGACAGATTTAAACCCGAGGTAATTGGGGGTTCAGATTGTTGCATGATCCAGATTTAGGCGGGGACCCCCGGGGTACAGAGGCAAACGGGAGTACACTCCACAGAGGCCATTCTTGCACATCCAGTAACATCTGATTCCAAGGCAAGGCTGGCCGTGTGGGTTCACTGTCAGATGGAGAAAGCCCTCCAGGAAACAAAGGCAGAGGCGGGGGAGGGCACACCATACCCTTCTCCTCCAATCGGGACCCAACACCGGACCATTGTCCCCATCGCACGAGCTGAACCGGTTCTGAGCAGACCACGTGCGTCTACAGATTCTGAACGACTGATTCCAGCATGGCCGTCCACGGGGCTGGAAACACTGCGTTTTTTGAGCTTTTTCATTTGTGAGCATGAGCCAGCGTGTCTTCATTTTACCAAAATATCAGGCAGGTGCTGAGCACCCCTCAGCCCTTTTCTCTCTCAGCAGTGGGCTGGCAGGGGACGGGATCTCATAGGGGTTTTCTCTTCTCATTAGCAGTCAGATGTCTCCAAAGTGGGGCCCAGCCTCCCAGCACTTGGCCATGGGATAAACCGGAGGAGTTCAGGAAGAAAATGCTGGAAGGTCAACGTATGTTCTTCCCATTCACCTCGCTGATTTTTGAGTATTTTAAAAAACTATATTTTTATTGATTTCAGAGAGGAAGGGAGAGGGAGAGAGAGAAACATCAATGACCAGAGAGAGTCACTGATCGGCTGCCTCCTGTATACCTCACACTGGGGTTCAAGCCTGCCACCTGGGTATGTGTCCTGACCAGGAATCGAACCGTGACCTCCAAGTTCATAGGTCAATGCTCAACCCCTGAGCCACACCGGGCGGGTTTGAGTATGTTTTATCACATACACAGTACAGCGTACACGAGCATATAGAGGTGAACTCACGTTTTTGTTCCTGATCGGCGTGCTGGAGGCTAGGGCTCAGGAAACTTCAGCCCACAGGCCAAAATCAGGCCCCCCTGTGTTTATAGGGTTACATTTTTAAATGGCTGGGGGGCAATCAAAATGAGAACACTATTTTTTTTTTTTTTTTAGCATAAACACATTTATTTACTAACGAAATGGTCGATCTTAATTAAACCAACTCAGAAACAGCTGCAGGTAAAATAGTTGTGATAACTGAACACAGTAATGGGAAAAAGACGTGGAGAGATTTGCTCATTGAACTGAGCTCGTTTATCCTCATGGCTAATTCCCGTCTGGAAGGATGATGGGATTTTTACTCCACTTTCTCATAGACCCGAGTGCAGTTGACATTGTTCATGACGCATTCCACCACTAGCTTCCCGCCCTCCAGCCGCCACGTGATGGTGCTCTCCTTCCCATCCCACTCCTGGTGCTGGACCAGCGCGCCGTTGACGAAGTTGCAGACGGTCTAATTTCTTCATGTACTCGTCGAAGCCTTTGCTCTCCACTAAGTGCCATCTCCCTACCAGCTGCTGGATGGAGGCCATGGTGGGCACGGAGTCAGGCGGGACGTAGGCGGAGCAGAGTGCGGTGATGGCGAGCGTGGAGAGAACACTATTTTGTGACACATGAAACTTTTATGAAATGTAAGCGTTAGCCTCCGTAAATAAAGTGTGATTTGCACAAACGCATGCTTGTGCACGTGCACACCACCGCTGGCTGCCTTTGCACACGCCCCGGCTGAGCGGAATAGCGGAGAAAGGCCGAATGGCCTGCAACGCAGAAAAGACCGACTCTCTGGTCCTTCCAGACAGAGCCTGCCAACCCCTGTTCTTAAGCCCCGGGTTTCGGTCCCTGGGACAGTATCTTTGTCCCAACTCACCTTTGTGGAAGGAGGCATTTTCAATCCTGAGACTCTCACTTCCTAAGTAACTTCCGCCTTGGGCTTGGATGGCCTCTGCCCGGAGTTTTTGGGGTTTTTGCGGGGCCCAGTGCGAGGTGGTGGGAAGGGCAGGGGCAGGCTGTCCTGACGCTGCTGAGCTGGCTGGCTGGGTGGGGTACACCCCCAAGGGCAAGCCATCCTCGACCCTTCGACTTGTTATTATCTTTGTTTGGGTATCGATGCTGGAGTCGCCCGGGAGTTAGAGCGTCACCAGCGGCCTGTTAATAACCACGCTGCCTGCACCATACTTACCGAGCCCCCGCCCCTCGGGCCCACGGCCCTGCCCGTGCGGGCGTTGCTTCTCCCGTGATTCCGGGAGTGCTGTTTCCAGGGATAAGATCTCTCGCGATCAGTGGAAGGAAAACAGGCAAACCCTCATCAATGTGGGCGGGCCTTCAGCGGAGCCCAGGTGGTTGGTCAGGAGTTACTGTTTTTCCTTCTGTGTTTTCTTTCAACCCAGGCGTGGAGGTGCGGCCCTGGGTCCAGCCACTGTACCCCATGATCCAAAGATAGGACCTTGCTCCTGTGCCTTCTGGCTGAGGGGCGGCTCTGTTACTTTGGAAGGTTTAGGTGCCAGGAACCCTGACCACCTCAGAGGTTCACGCAGCCCCGCAGCCTTCTGCACGGGGTAAAAGTTCATCTTGCCCGGCCGGTGTGGCTCAGTGGTTGAGCGTCAACCTATGAACCAGGAGGTCACGGTTCGATTCCCGGTCAGGGCACATGCCTGGGCTGTGGGCTCGGTCCCCAGTGTGGGGCGTGCAGGAGGCAGCCGATCCATGATTCTCTCTCATCATTGATGTTTCTATCTCTCCCTCCCTCGCCCTTGCTTTCTGAAATAAATAACAATATATCTTTTGAAAGGTCATTTTAACAGTGTGTGTGTGTGTGTGTGTGTGTGTGTGTGTGTGTGTGTGTGCGTGCGCGTGCACATGCATGTGCGTGTCCAAAACAGCTCTAAGTGCCCCGCTGAGAGAGCGCATGTGGGTGGAAAACGGGCTAGTCACCCAGCCAACCTTTCGGAGCCCAGCGGCCTGGCACGGACGCAGCTCACTCCGTATGCTGGAGGGAGACTAAGGAGCCGCTGGCCTCCGAGTCCGTGCCGTTTACCAGGGACACTCTGGCTGGACAGCAAGCGGGAACCCTCCGAGTGCTGAGCGAGCGAGGAGTGGACGGCTGGGCGACCGTCATCACAGATGGACAATTCCTGCCGGAGGAGGCACCGCTCGCTCAGTGCCTCCGGCCGACCCTGTGCAGCTCCGAGCAACCCCCTTGCTCCTCTTAGGGCGTGACTTCCTGGTAAGCCCGGGGATGCGCAAAATCAGCTTTCCAGAGAACAAACACCGCACCAGTGCGCAGGCTGCGCCTTCTCCTTTGCTGCGGGCCCGGCGTCCGCGGTCTCCAAGCAACACAGCCTCGGGGGCTAGCAATCGCGTTGGCCGTTTCGGGTTTCCTGGAAAACGTGCCGAGGTGACCTAGGGGGGTGACATGAGGGCCAGTCACGTCGGCTCCGTGACACCGTGTCTGCTGGGGTGCTCGGGGGTGAAGGGTCGTCGGGTTTGAGAGCCTCCCCCAGACGCGGGGACAGGGTGGACGCCACGACCACCTGAAAAGGCCCCCAAATGGGCCAACATTTCTCCTTCCGTGAAAGGTGTTGGAAAGTGTGAGATGATCACCGCGTTAGAGGAGTGCGTGCAAGAACTCCAACCCGCCACCCAGCAGGACGGCCGTCCTCACTCTGAATATTGATGACACGAGGTAGAACTCCCAGCCTGGTGTGCACACGCCTCTTGCCCGGGGGCCCAAGAAGCCTGTCCTCCTGCCCCGAGCCTGCCCGCCGGGTGTCCTCAGGGACAAGGTTGGGGCAGAGGCTCACCCTGGACTCCATGTCCGCAGACCGTGCCACTGCCGATGGCGAGGGAGCGGCTGTCACGGCCCCAGAGCAGCACCTTCGCCCTTCGTCTGTGGGAACCGGACGCCACGAAGCTGCCGCCCATCTCCTCGTCCCTCACGCCCCTGCTTTTGGAGCCCCTTGGGGGCATGGACAGCTTTTCTCTGAGGGGCCATCTAAGTGGCTCCTGTGGCTTAGCTCTTCAACTACCCTCGGTCCCCAGGCGTGTGCGTGGATGGGTGTGCATGTGTGGATGCGCATTGTGTGCATGGCGTATGTGCCCATGTTGTGTTCATGTGTGTGTGCACGTGTGTATGGGTATCCTAGCACTGTATATGCGTGTGCATGTGCATTGGTATATGTGTGTATACATGTATGACGTGTACATATGCACGGTGTACGTGAGTGTATGTATGTGTGTATGTATGTGCATGCAAACTCCCTGCGAAGACAAGACCTCTATCAGCCAACGTGAGTGCCAGGGACCCTGTGTCCTCGGGGCAGACGGTGGCATCCCACCCCCCCCCGGGGCGAGCCACACCGGGCTGAGGACGGGGGTTATAACAAGTGCTGTGTCCCAGAGGTCACACTGCCCCACGTGACGGCTGCTCAGCACTGAAGTGTTTTCTGGTCTTCAGAGGCCAACAAGCAAAGGTGCCCTGGGGGTCGGGGGCGGCAAAACAAACCCCCAGGTCAGATCTGTCTCCCCCCGCACCCCTCCCTCAGGCTCTTCCCGCTTAACACCCACTTATTCACATGCTGCTCTCGACCCCCTTCCTGCACACGGGCCCAGGTCAGAGGCGCCTTCCTGGGTAGAGCTTGTCCCCACCCCTCTCACCTTGACCTGCTGCCCAGTCCAGGGCTCCCGGGGTTTGGGGAAACCTTGAGGGTCCCTTGTGATGTCAGCACATCTTGAAGACCCATAAGATTTTGGCATTTGTTGACTGAGAGAAGGTGTTGATGTCAAAAAGGTGTTATAAATTCCTAATTCTTCTAAGGCAGTGGTTCTCAACCTTTCTAATGCCGCGACCTTTTAATACAGTTCCTCATGTTGTGGTGACCCCCAGCCATAAAATTATTTTCGTTGCTACTTCATAACTGTAATTTTGCTACTGTTAATGAATCGTAATGTAAATATCTGTGTTTTCCAATGGTCTTAGGCGACCCTGCTAGCTGTTCTCAACCCGTGGGTCAGGGATTTGGGGTTTTGTCAACTCTAAAAGCACCAATATATTGAAAAAAAGCTCATTGTTCTTGTTCAGTTTTTGGGCAACGCTCAGTTGCTCCCCGGATCCGCATTCCCTTGTTATAACCCCCGTCCTCAGCCCGGTGTGGCTCGCCCCGGGGGGGGGGGGGGTGGGATGCCACCGTCTGCCCTGGCGCTCACGTTGGCTGATAGAGGTCTTGTCTTCAAAGGGAGTTTGCAAGGCCTCCCTGTTACGGTGGGAAACCTCCAGCCAGGACGGACAGATGCGCCCCACAGTACAAAGCACAGCAGCCCAGCCAGGACTCCGGACCCACCTGCAGGCCTCTCCAACGCGGAGAATCCTGTACCGTGGGAGGCGATCTACTGAGCACCCCAACGCGGAGAACGAGTTGCCTCACATCCTGCTCCCGGCAGGCTCGCGAGGACTGGGGGCTGCGAGTGGAATAGAAACGGGTCCTTTCAGCGGGCATAGGCCCAGGAAAGACCACAGTGGTGCCCCAAGTATGTATGGGCCAAGTCACACGGGTGCTACCCCGCCCTCCCCCGCCCCCAACCCATGCCCGAAATGTTGGAGAGGCTGTGTCACGTCTGAGTAAATGGAAATAGGATGAAGGATCCATATTCCACACCAAGGGCTCTTTAGCTGTGGAAAGAGACGGGTTACGCAAATGCAAGTGTCTTGGCTACTTGCCCTGGGATCCGGGGAGGAAGGAAGTGTTTGCACCGAATGAAAGGGCCAAGGGACGGGCAGGAAGTGGGGTGCTTGGACCCAAGCCCCCCTTCTCCATTCACCTCTGCCAGGTGCCCATGCCCCCCGGGGGTTCTTCTCCAGTCGGGTGTTTTAAGGAGAGGCGTGGCAGAGGGGGTGGGGGTGAGGCCTTGTTGACCTGCTGGGGTGGCCTGAATAAGGTTCCCCCTGCCCCACTTATGTCCACCCAGAACCTCCGAAACTGACCTGATCTGGAAATAGGGTCTGTGCAGATGCAATGACTTAAATGAAGGCAGGTGGTGCCGGAGGAGGGTGGGCCTAAGTCCAGGGCCTGGGCCTCGTGAGAGGAGAGGAGACACAGGCGCAGGGGAGGCCACGTGAGGATGGAGACAGTGATGCAGCCTCACGCCAAGGGCTGCCAGCAGCTGCCAGAACCCGGGGATGGAGGAGGGCAGGAGGGACCCTCCCAGGAGCCTCTGAGAGCCCGGCCCTGTCGCCTTCACACCTGGGTTTTGGCCTCTGGCTTCCAGAGCCGGGATCCTCCCCGTTGGTGGTTTTGGGAGGCAGCCTGGGAGGAGAAGGCCGCAGAGGCCGGTTCCTCAGGGACGCAGGTCTGGAAGCGCAAAGGAAGCGACTCCCTTATCTCTCCCCACCGGTGTCCTGGCTTCCGCGCAGGCCAGGCCGAGGGGGTGTGCGGGGAGGCAGGCGGCTGGGCACTGGCCCAGGCTCTGAACTGCATAGAAATCTTGTGTCTGTCTCGGTGGTTCTTTTCCTTTGTGGGTGGCGTGTGCGCCCGAGATAAGGGAAAGGAGGAAGGGGGGTGAGGGGGCCTCCGCGCAGAGGCAAGTGACAGATCGCTCCCAGAAATGGTGACTCACTGGGGTTGGGTGGGCGGCTCCCTGCGGCCAAGGCCTCCGCAGAGTGGGCTGGAGTCAGGCCACACTCTGTCTCTTCTTGTGTGACCTTGAGCAGGACACGCAGGCCGCCGCCTCAGGTATCTCAGCTGAGAAGTGGGCAGGCGACACACACAGACGTGCACCCCAGGCAGGGCCCCTAGAGGCAGTGAGCGCAGGTGTGAGGACGCTGCCTCCTCGCGGGGCCCGCTGACGGCAGCGACCCACCGGGGTCTCACGGGACGGGACGCTGGCTCTCCTTGGTAACGGGGCTGCTGTTTGGGCAATTCCCGCAGCCAACAGCCCAGCTGTGGGGCGCAACTGGCGTGTCCCTGAATCGGTCCTCTCTCTCCTGTGTCTTCAATACAGGAGGACGGGTGCCCAGGCACGCAGGCTGCTCCCAGGGACTCACGCACGCACGCCCTCCCTGAGTCACGCCTGCCGTGCCCAGGCTGCGGTGACATGAATGGGGAGGCGCATGCGTGTGCCCCTCCCAGCCACACGAGTCATGCTGACCTTTCACCCTTGTCTCTAGGAAGGCTTCGAGGGTTTCTCTGGCTTGGAGCTTTTAGAAAAGGACTCCTTCCCCTGTAAGATATCACCTGCCGACAAGAAGGCTGAGTGGAGCGATGGCATGTTCTCACAGTGCTGGCCTTTAGAACGACGGGGCCACCGAAGGCCAGTGCCCCCAATCCACCTGCATGAGACTCCTGGGTAGGGTGCCGTGGCTCGCCCTTCCTTCTAGAACCCTTTTCTCAGACGCTGGATGCTTAGAGACCCTGTAATCGGCCCCCGGAAGGATGGCCCCTTTGGCGTGCAGCTGCAGGGGAGGTAAGCTGCTCACGGTCCCAGCGCGCCTTAGCAACGAAGCTGGGACTGAATAAACAGAGGCGCTAACGGCCACCTACTGCATATGCCCAGGCCTCTCCATGCCCGATGTCAGTGACTCCTTACAACATCCCAGGATACAGGCATTACCCCACTTTACAGATGAGGAAACTGAGGCAGAGAGAGGAAAAGGATGAGTCACCAGTGTAGTTCCAGAGCCCCAGTTCTTAATGCAACACCCCACTGCCTCCCAAACCCGAATTCGAGCTGCCTGGGTGATGGCCACGGCAGAAACCCCCGGCCCTGGGTAAATGACTTGGCCTCCCCAAGACTCAGTGTATCCTTCTGTAAAATGGGCATCCTGACAGGCACCTCACCTGCTGCTGTGAGACTCATTGCGTGACACGTGAAAAGTTATTCCCAAGGAGCTTTAGCTCTTCTTCCTCCTTCTAGACTAGAAATGTCACCTCTGCCTCCTTGCTGTCCCCCACTCCCTCAGCCACCAGAACTTGGTAATCAGGGGAAGGCTGCCTTAGACAGCCTCTCGGGAAATCATCTGATCATCTGGGCTCAAGCAGCACATGCGCCTTGCTCCGTACTCAGCGTGTTGGTGTGCTTTATCCCTGCCCCGAGGCCGGGGAGGGTCAGCTGTGGATCATCAGAGCTGCGTGTCGTCGCGCACTTGGCTGGGCTGGTTTGGGTTGGGCCATCAGATGCTGTGTCCACAACCAGGCTCTCAGCTTCAGCGGGGAACCCCGGGGTCCTGGCCACTGGGTGGGGACCAAGAGGTCTCCTCCCTGGGGACACCCCCCTTCTCTGCCCCAGTCTCCTTTTCAGAATCCTGGCACCCTGAGCGTGCACGGGCCTCCCCTTTTCCTGTGACCACAGACTCTGCCTGGCGGGGCTGGGCCGGCCCCCCTCTGGGTCTGGGGCTCTGCACGCCCTGCCTCTGGGGTGCTCATCCCATGAGTGGGGTCAGTGGGAGGTGAAACCTCTTGCAGACAGCAGCCCAAGTTTCAGGTCTGCTTACCAAATGCTGTAATGACAGGCCAGAGAGCCATTCCTGTGGCCTGGCCCAGGCCCCGAGGCTCTGCCAGAGATCCTCTTCCTGGTGGGGAATTCTGACCACCCCGAGAGCATCCATTTCCTCTTTGGACTCCATTCCCACCTTTCTAGGCCCCAATCCATGTACATTGTGTGTCATGTAAACATTACTAAAATCTGGGAGTCGTCACATGGATGCACATGCACTGTGCATGCTGATGGACACGAAGGCGATGGAGGCATCACCTGTCCTCAAGGCCCCTGCTACACAGGGATAGGAGTGCGCGCGCACACACACACGTGTGTACACGCAGACACACAACATACTATTGTATTAGTTCTGTTGCTGTGGTAACAGTTTATCACAAACTTAGTGCCTTAAGACAACACAGGGTGATTGCCGTACAGCCCTGTCAGATGGAGGTCCGCACAGGCCTCCCTGGGCTCACAGTGGGGTGTCGGCAGGCCTCCCTTCCTTTCCCGAGACTTGTTTCCTGTGTTTTCCAGCTTCCGGTGGCCCCTCCCTCTGTCTCCCCAAGTTCCTTCTGCGACCACAGCGGGGGAGGGGGGGGGGGGGGGGGGGGGGGGGCGGGGGGAAGGGTCTCAGCTGAATCAGCTCTCCGGGAGGTCCGGGCTCGGTGCTTAGCGGCCCTCTTTCTAGAACAATTGGTAAGAAAGTCTTGGATTGTTGGGTTCTAACTCCTAGCCAGAAGACACATATTACTGCTGTTCGCCGCCAGGAAATTTCTGGAACGACTCTCTGGTTGTTTAAATGGATTAAAACAGTTTGAAAGTGGACATTATGGTGTGGGATGTTGATAGCGAGGGGGGGTGTGCGCACCCGGAGGCATGTGGGAACCCCCTGTACGTACTTAACACTCAATTTGGCTCTAAAAATAAAGTCTGTTAAAAAAGAAAGGACATTTAGAAAGGAAATCTCCCACTACTTCACCAAAAACACAGAGATTGTATCACTAATTAAGTGGCAGTGTAAAACAGATCTTGGGACAAGTATGGCTTTCATAAACAAGGCTTTATCTTCAAAGCCAGATGACTATTTATTGTTCCGCTCTAAGTGGCAGATACGCATCTTTACTGATCGGATAAACTCTGCAATCACTGGCCCCAAATGACAGTTCATTCATCTGCTTGTGTATGTTTGTACAGACAGGCATGCACACACAGCATGTTCTACTGGCAGGATTGGGGACTCTCGCCTGCTTCAAGTCAACCAGCATTCATTCATTGATTGTGTCTTCTTTACTTCTTTTTTTTAATCTTTATTGTTGAAAGTATTACATATGTCCCCTTTCCCCCCATTGACCTTTCCCAGCCCGTCCCCGCCCCCGCCCTCCCGCCCCAGGCCCTCACCACCCCATTGTCTGTGTCCACAGGTTATGCATGTATGCATACAAGTCCATTGGTTGCTCTCTTCCCACCTGCCCACCCTCCCCTGCCTTCCCTCTGAGGTGTGACAGTCTGTTCGGTGCTTCCATGTCTCTGGATCTATTTTTGTTCATCAGTTTATGTTGTTCATTAGATTCCACATATGAATGAGATCATGTGATATTTATCCTCCTCTGTCTGGCTTATTTCTATTGTGTTTTCTTACTATGAAACTCATTCCCCATCTCCTTAACAACAAGAGTTTCTTTGTCTTTTTAAAATATATGTATATTGTTGTTGATTTCAGAGAGGAAGGGAGAGGGAGAGAGAGAGAGAAACATCAGTGATGAGAGAGAATCATTGATCAGCTCCCCCTGCATACCCCCTGCTGAGGATCGAGCCTGCCACCCGGGTATGTGCCCTTGGCTGGAATGGAATCAAAACCCTTAAGTCCCCAGGCCGACGCTCTATCCCCTGAGCCAAACCGGCCAGGGCTGGTCTGTGGTTTTTGTATGGCACCTGTGCTGGCCAAGAGGATACCCCACACTATCTCCCCTCCCTCACTTGGTTGTTCTTCACCTCTACTACCACTGGGGTGTCATGTTTTATTTGTCCTGTTCTTCCTGTCCCACAGCCCTTCCCCCCCATGTCAGCTCCAAGGGGGTGGGTTTCTGCCTGTTGTGTTCCCCGCTGAAGCCCACGACTAGATCGGCACTGGGTGCACCGAAGGCCCTCTGCTGTGCAAGCGTCGGTTGAACGCAGCGTTTTCCAAATCCCTCCTTTCTCTTCCTCTTTGCTGGTTTCCTCTTCTCTGCTCACCTTCAACCCCAAGTGCTTCAAACTGCACTTGCTGGTCTTGGCCCCTCCAGACCCGCCCCTCCTTACTCCTCACTGTGATGAGTAAGCAGCACTGTCACCCAACCGGGTCTGGATCCGGGAACCCCAGAACCTCCAGGCCTCTTCCTCGGCCTCCCCGGCCTCTTCCTCACCTCCCCTGGCCTCTTCCTTGGCCTCCCCGGCCTCTTCCTCATCTCCCTGGCCTCTTCCTTGGCCTCCCCGGCCTCTTCCTCGCCTCCCCGGCCTCTTCCTTGGCCCTCTCCGGCCTCTTCTTCACCTCCCCTGGCCTCTTCCTCGCCTCCCTGGCCTCTTCCTCGCCTCCCCGGGCCTCTTCCTCGCCTCCTCTGGCTGTCTGACATAGCACATGTGGGGATACTCCGAACCCCCTTCTCTGAACCAGTCTGGGCTGAAGCAGGGTGGCCAGGTGAGGTGTTCTGAACAGGACTCTTCATCATTTCCTGTGTGCCAGCTGAGGGTGAGGGGAGATTGGTGTTTGAGTGACCTGGAGACTAAAGGGTTGTGTTGAGTTAGATGCACAGCGAGGTTTGTGTGTGTGTGTGCGCGCGTGCGCATGTGTGTGTATGTTAAGAGACACACACACACACACACACACACACACACACACAAAGAGATGGAGAGAGAGAAACATAGGAGAGACATAGAGAAGTACACAGAGAGCCAGAGGTACACACAGATGAGGGAGCAAGCGCAGTGTGCATGAAGTTCAGTAGGTTTCCTTCCTCTCCACCTAGCAAGATCTACTCCTGTCAGTCTCAGGATATTGGCATTTGTGATCAGTAAGTCATCTGCGATTTTTTTCTGGAAGAAAAAGGGCCACACAGAGAATGCGAGTCCAGGATCTCTTGGTATATCCAGTGCCCACCATGTTCCCTGGAGGCCTTTCAGGGATGTTTTGCTGCTCTGACATACAGCATCCAGGCCTCAGGGCAGGGTCTGCTCTAGTGTTGACTGTTCCCCGAATGTCTACACGTCATCACGAGAGAGGCAGGATGGACCCAGGGCCAGGTGGGCCAGAGGGAGCTGGGCCACAGGTTGCTGCCCAGCACAGGTTGGGGAGGAAATGTTGAGTGGGTTCAGGTGTTGGTGGGTGTGAGGGCCACGCTTTCCTCCCATAGCATCCATGTGTGCAAGTGTGCACATGTGTCCGTGTGGTTGGAGAATGCATGCTTGTTCATACGTGTACATGTGTGTGTGAGAGAGAGAGGGAGGGAGAGAAGAAGCCTGAACTAACACACATGGTTGGTGAAATAGAATGAAAAGGCTCTTTGAAAGGCCGACTCGTCTGCCCAGTCCCCAGTTGTGCTGTGGATGGCTGGATCAGCGGACTTTTCTGGGCAGTCAGAGCCTGTAGCTGTCTGGACATGATTTAGGGACAAGTGGAGGCCAAGATCTGAGGATTGGAGACAATGTCAAAGAGAAGGAATGTGTGCAAAGGTCGGGTTGCCAGGGAGTACTTGCTCACAAGAATGTCTTGTCTTCCTTGCTAGAAACATTGGAAAACGAAATGGGAGAAGAAAACGTAGAATGTGCTGCATTCAGAACCTGGATGTCAGTCATACACTGCAGCTTCTGGAGCTTCTGAGGAGGGGTCAGTATTATGTGAATTGAGGTGTGCCAGTCCTGGCCCCGACTCCATTCATTCATCCATTCATTCAGTCATCCAATCACTTAACATATTGGTCGGGTGTCTGTGGTTAATTGATTCACTGGTTCAGCCATCAGACAATCATCACCCTTTCACTATATACACACATATTGTGCTAGTTTTGCTAGCATATTTAACACCTTCGTGGAGTAATTTTATTCTAGAAAGATTTTTTCCACCTCTTCAGCATCCTAGAACTCCAGATAATCTTCAGCATTTTATTTCAGTATTTTTACACCACTGGATTTTAAGAATCCTTAAAGCCGACCACAGTGCTGCGTCCAAGTACGCCGCTGCCGATGGAAAGGAGGAGAGGCGCCATGGCGGACACAGGGGCCTGTAGGCCGGGTCCCCGCCTGGGCGGCGGCAGACTGTGGAAGGAGGGGGCAGACCCGGCTTCTTCAGATCCTGGGGCCTGCTCCCTCAAGAGCAGCTGGGAAATGGTCGTTTCTGCCTCTTCCCTTTGCCTTTTCCACCTTTTGTTTGGAAGCGTCATGCTGTCCTTGTCCACTTCCCAGCCCCATAGGCCTCTGGGCCTTGATGGCAGCCAGGGACGCCAGCCACGTGCGAGTTCATCTCCTGTCCAAGAGCCTCCCGGAGCGAAGCACTCTGCCGCCCAGCTGTGGTCACTGCGGCCCTTCCACTCACCTGGTCTTGATGTGTTTCCACGGGGCTTCCCAACCCGGTCCCTCCATGGCCCCGGAAGGCAAGTGTCCAGGAGGCGTCCGATGATTCCACGAAGTCTGTCCTTCAGGTCGATGGGCGCCCTTGGACCACCATCACTGGTGCTGAGATGGGGCTTCGTGGGAAGTCCTGCTAATTTGGTTTAAATTAAAAAAAAAATTTTTTTTATTGATTTCAGAGAGGAAGGGAGAGGGAGAGAGAAACATCAACGATGAGAAAGACTCACTGAACTGCTGCCTCCTGCACGCTCCCTACTGGGGATTGAGCCCACAACCTGGGCAAGTGCCCTTGACTGGAATCGAACCCGGGACCCTTCAGTCCCAGGCTGATGCTCTATCCACTGGTTTAGCTTTTCTTTTCGACGCTGTCGGCACATGTGCAGCCCCCTGACATCGTGGGCAGGTGTGGGGGGGGAGGGATTCTCAGCACTTGGGTCCTTGGTTAGGGTTCCACCTTGGGACCCATCCCCATTAAAGCAGCTGGGACAGAGTGCACAGTGGGTGGTGGACAAAAGGGGTTCACCCGGAGGGGCTCCATCTGATGTCCCCACTTTGGGGACCACCATGAACCCCTCACCTTGGGTGCCTGCTCCCCATGTAGTGATTGCTTCTGAAGAGCGTAGGAGCCCGTGGTCCCGCTTTCTCGTCTCCGAGAAACAGCTGGGCCAGCTCGTCGTCACCCCTGAGCTGGCAGCGCTGCTCCGGGCCCGAGGCCTTACACACACTGATTGCGGCCCTTCACGCACGTCGTCCGTGCTCTGGTTAATGTCCTCGGAGAAACCTCACAACCAATTAACATGTGCATGGCCCCGTTAATCTCCAAAGCACCGCACCGGCTTCCGTCCATCCCAACGACCCCCTTGTTCAGGTAATAATAAGCCTCTTTGGTCTCGTATTCTCTTCCCTCTACATCTTTGTCGCTGGAAGAAGAAACAAACACCCAGAAATGAAACGCTCCGAGCAGCCCCCTCCATCGGCGTCGGGGTCGGGTTTGGCTGGGCGGCCGTCCAGGCAGTGGTTCCGTCCGGGCAGCCTGCGCCTCCCCTCACGGCGCGCTCTGCAGGGGAGAAGCTCAAAGCCACGTTTCATTCCGGGGGCCTCTGACGGACTCCGAACAAGCTGTTTTTCATTAAACACACATGTGCGCACACACACACACACACACACACACACACACACACACACTCTCAAGTTGGTGCCACTCAAGCTGGCGAGGGGGTTCTGTGTGGGGGTTGGGCGTGGAGATGGAGTTCTCTGAGCAGGCCTGTTTCAGGGGGTCGGGGTTCCCTGGCTGCGGGGTTAAGTGTGTGTCCACTGGGCAGGGCACAGGGGAAGGAAGGGGCCTGGCTGGCCCGGGCCCGGGAAGGGCGCTGCGCTGTTGGGGTCTGGGGAACACACTGTGCGTGCTCAGCACTGTTCTCCCCGTTTCCACAGTGCAAGTCCCGCCATCAGTTTTGTGTGTTTGTTGCAGACAGAAGCCCGATATTTTGGTGGGAAGGAACACGAATTGAGACGATTTCAGACCCCACGAATTGGGACATCACTCTTGGTGGTGTGCAGCCGGGCTCTCCCGCACGGAGCACTTGCCCGGCTCCTCGAGTTCAGCCTGAATCCTTGGGCAGTGCTCCTCCATCAGCGTGGCTGGGCAGGCCTCCCACTAAGCCGCCTGCTCCTGCTGGGTCAGAAAGGCTTGTGAACTAGGGCCGTGGTCAGCAAACTGTGGCTCGCGAGCCACATGCGGCTCTTTGGCCCCTTGAGTGTGGCTCTTCCAGAAAATACCACGGCCTGGGCGAGTCTATTTTGAAGAAGTGGTGTTATTAGAAGTTTAAGTTTAAAAAATTTGGCTCTCAAAAGAAATTTCAATTGTTGTACTGTTGATATTTGGCTCTGTTGACTAATGAGTTTGCCGACCACTGAACTAGGGTGTACGCTCTTCGATGGGTTTGGATCTAACGATGGGGAAGACGTTAAGAAGAATGAGCGGAGCCCTGGCTGGTGTGGCTCAGTTGGTTGGGTATCGACCCGAGCACCGAAAGGTTACTGGTTCCATTCTCAGTCAGGGCACATGCCTGGGTTGCAGGCTCCATCCCCAGGAGGGGGCGTGCGGGAGGCAGCCAATGGATGTGTCACTTTCACATCGATGTTTCTCTCTCCTTCTCCTTTCCTCTCTAAAAATCAATTAAAAAATCTTGAAAAGAAAAGCTCTGTTAGGTGCAGGCGGATGCCGCTGCTCCCCAGGAAGTGCAAGGAGGGCAGGCGCGTGCTGGCAGAGGAAGGTCTTCTTAATCGGCAGCTCAGACGAGCGGTGCGTTCATCAGAAGGGGCAGGAAGCAGGCCTGTGCGTGTGTTAACAAGGACTGTCCACGTATGCCACTGCTCTGGGCTGAATTGCCCCCCCCCGCTGCCCCCCAAGTTACGTTGAAGCCCTAACCCCTGGGCCATCAGAACGGGGGCTTTGCAAGTGTAACTAGTGAAGATGTGGTCACACTGAATTCGGGGGGGCCCTTAATCCAACTTGACTGGTGTCCTTCCAAGAAGAGGAGGAGAGACACAGGCAGGGATGACAGAGGCAAAGGAGAGAGATGTGTCTGCAGGCCATGAGCGCCAGGGGTTGCTGGGGACACCAAAAGCTGCGAGAGGCGGGGACGGGTCTCCCTCGCTGCCCTCAGGAGGAGCCGGCCCTGCTGGCACTTGATCTTGGACTTCTGGTCTCCAGACCTTCGAGACCAGAATTTCTGTTGTTTAAATTGTCTCAATTCGTGTTCCTTCCTGAGAGCAGCCCCGGGGCCCTCACAGAGTGACTGCAGACAAAGAACCGAGAGTTTTCGGCAAGCAATTCCAGGTTCTGAACTCCAGGAACAGGCTATTCCAGCAGCCAGAGCGGTGGAATGTGCACAAGCAGGTGAACAAAAGACCCTGTTTGCATGTATGCACACCCCGTGACACAGACAATAGGGTGGTGAAGGCCTGGGGCGGGAGTGGTGGGGAGGGGCAGGCTAGAGGAGGTCAATGGGGAAAAAGGGGGACATATATAATTCTTTCCACAATAAAGATGTATATATGAAAAACGAAGAGATAATCAACAACAACAGACGAAAGCAGGGCGCACAGAGGAAGCTCACCAGGGTTAGCAAAGCCCGACCTCAAAATAAGGCGAGGAGCTGGCCAGACCTGGGGGAGCTAGTTGTCAGATATTGCCAAATCATGTGTGTGTGTGTGTGTGTGTGTGTGTGTGTGTGTGTGTGTGTGATGGCTTGTGTTACGTTATCTATCTAGTGCACTCTCCTTGTGCCTTCCTGGTGGGGTCATCCTCACGCAATCTGTCGATTGTCATTATGAAGTCTCAAATTAAAATAATTGCTGGAGATACTGTCAGCAAGGTGACTAGATCAAGGGACTCAGCTGCCTAACATCTAGGTAAGAGCACACCCACGCCCTCTTAGAAAATGTGGCTCCCACATGCACTCCTCCCGCTCAGGCTGGCACGTGGTCTGGGCCACCCCACGGCTCCCTCGGCTGTTGCATGTTCTGAAAATACCAAGTGCTTTGAAGGTGAGCTAACCTGCATGCACATTTTAGTAAGCAGATGTGTTATCCGTCGCGTAGGGTAATGCACCGGGTCTATGGTGAACAGTCGGCGAGATGTCCCACTCAGCTCATCGACAAGCAACCGAGAGGATGAAGTTGAGGTCAAAGTTCTGAAGTCAGCGCCTGTTGATTCATTGCCCGCTACGCACAAATCCTAGGTGTCACCAGGCTTGGGTGTACCAGGTACCCAGGTGTCTGCGCATTTGGTGTCCTGGGGACTTGGGGTGACATTTGTAGAAGGATTGGTCACTTTGACATGGGTTGTGTGTCTGCTCTCAGACCTTTGCTGAGAGTCTGGGGTTGGGCATCCTCTCCCCTTTCCGCCCCTCTCCCCTCTCAGGGTCAGCTCTGAAGGAGACTTCTAGAGTCAGGTTACTTGTCTTGGGTTTTATCCATGTCGTTTTGGATTCTCGCCCCTTTGATTCTGCTCCTGCAGTTTCCTCGGCTTTGGTGCCCTTTCTTTTCCCCATTTTTCTCCTCCAACTGGGCACATCATCTCTTTGAAGAGCTCACCTCCTCCAGGAAGCCTTTCCGGAATCACCCCTTTGTCTTCCATCTCCATCAGAATATGTGTGTCCGGTTTCACAGAGACCCTTTCTAACCTCTATGTCTGAATCCTCGGTTTCACTCTACACTCAATGGCCTGCTCCTCCCCACGCCCCCTCCGCACGTGAGCAGGCACGCAACGCTCTTTTTTGTCTAGTAACACGTGACACGGGTCCGCCCGCGCTCTTTCCAAATAAGCTTTACGACATCCGTGTGTGTTATGAAGAAAATTAACTGAGGAAAAATGACAAACCGCCCGACGTGGTCACACTGCTTATCATAGGGACTTCACCCCGTTTGCCCCATCATTAGATTCCTGGTGACGCAGCTCGCTAATTGCCTGCCCCGCCCACCCGGGGACTCGAGCGAAATCTGCGAACACACACGCCTCCCCACCCCAGGACAGATGTCGGGCGCGGCCTGCTTCCCACACAGACATCTGCTCTGCGGCTCTGAGTCAGTCACGGGACCAGCAGGGGATGGAGGCCCGGGCCAGGCACCGGGTGCTGCCAAGTCTGTGAGCACCGGGCCTGGGCCGCTCCACCTCCACCGTTGGAACTGTCTCCGTGATGGGCAGCTGGGTTTTCACACCGGCACCCGAGGCTGATCACTCATCCCCAAGGCCTTGGGCTAGGATGGGTCTGAGAGCCGAATGTCTCTCCATGGTGACATGAATACACGGAGTAATTTTATTTGGGGCGCCCACAGCTTTTTTTTTTTTTTTTTTTTACTTTCCTGGAACAGATGAGTGAGTGACAGGGAGGACCAGGAGACTGCCACGCAGGGAAGGGGCGGGGGGGTACCTGGCTCCTGTCACAAATGTCCTCGGGGGGTTACGAGTGACCTGGGGTCCTGACCCAGCCGCCTCCTGGTCTGAGAACTTGCCCGCCGCCCGGCGGGAGGCCTGGCCTGGCCGGGCCTGTGGGAGCCGCCTGCGGTGGCGGGTGGTTTTTTAAAGCTCATAATAATTTGCAGATGTTGGCAGTAACCAGCGAAGCCAGAGCAAAGCTCCAAAATGCCAAACCACAAAAATATATCATTTTTACTGTCTGATTCCTGGAAGTGAGACAGCGTCAGAGTAAAACAATTCACGAAGATGAGCAGGCCGGTCCTTCGGGCCAGGAGCGGCCGGTCGAGTGGAGGGTATTGGCTGTGCGTCAGGTGTGGTGTTCGCAAAGCTGGAGGAAACCTGTGAACAGCGGCACGGGGAGATCCCTGTCTTCGTGGGACGGCGCCTCTTTAGGGAGCTCTCGCTCCCCGAGCAGGTCTTGGGAGAGGCACAGCGCCTGCCCTCGCGCAGGTTCTAACGTTAAGTCAGGGGTCCCCCCACCTGCCTGGTGCCTCAGGCCCTTGTGCAGCTGGGCGAAGCTCATGGATCCCTTCTCAGAATAAGGGCTGAAAACGCGTGACATAAATCACTAGGATTACAAGGAGGCCATTCTATTGAACCACAGTTGTAACAAAATATTACAAAACCAGAGCTGCGATGGTGACCCCGTGCTTCTTTATGAACGTATTAAATAAGACTGAGCGTTCTGCCTACTAAGTGGAATGATTTCTTTGTGTTTTTTTAATAATATATTTTTATTGATTTCAGAGAGGAAGGGAGAGGGAGATAGAAACATCAATGATGGGAGAGAATCACTGATTGGCTGCCTCCTGCACACCCCCTGGGGATTGGCCCGTAACCCGGGCATTATGCCCTGACCAGGAATCGAACCGTCACCTCCTGGCTCATAGGGTTTACGTTCAACCACTGAGCCATGCTGGTTGGGCTATTGGTTCTTTTTGTAGGAGCTAAAGCCATACCATGTGTCCACTCCCCACTAAATAGTTTTTCCAAAGAAGCACGACACTGAAGGACCAAGTCTGGTTTTTCGTGAGGCAAACCAGTGCACCCGCGTGCGTTTCCTGGGGCTGCCACGACCAAGCATCGCACCGAGGGGCTGAAAACCCAGACGTGTGTCCTCCCGCAGTCCGGGGCCCGAAGGCCCAGGCCCAGACGTGGGCAGGCCAGTCCCTCCGAAGGCTCTGGGGGAGGGTCCTTCCTGCCTCTTCCAGCTCCTGGTGGCTCCCGGCGTCCCTGCATCACTTCAGCCTCTGCCTCTCCACGTGGCTTTCTCCTGAGGATCCTTTTTGAGGACACAGTTCCACACACTCAAACACTGAGTCAGAAAAATCCCTGAAAGGGTGATGGCGTGTGGACACCAGGACTGGGGACACGCCGAAGTTCTCCCCCTCCCCCACCACACACACTGCTGAGCTTTCTGGAACCCACAGTGTGCCAGACACTGAGCTTGGGGACCCCATGAAGTGTCTCTCTAAATCACCACAACCACACAGCAAATGAGAGCTGTATGTCCCCATCTGACAGATGAGCAAATCGAGGCTCAGCGAGGTTGCATTCCCTTGCTCTAGTCTACAAACCAGGCTGGAACGAGGGCCTGACCCCAGAGAGCCACGCCACCCCAGGAGTTCCCATCGCTGCCCTCCCTCCCTCGTGGCCTTCCTGTGCCCCCAAGACCCAGCCACTCAACCATGTGTGGCTATTTCAGTGTCAAGTCATGACAGTGAACTGCCCTCTGAAATCGGGTCCCTTCATTGCAGTGGTGCTGAGAGGCTGCCACAGCGGCCCACATAGACATGGAATGTTTCCGTCTGCTGGGGAAGTCCTGGGGGGCAGTACTGCCCTGGGCCGCTGTTTGTGCTTTTTATAAGAACACCTATATTTGCAGCATAACAGCTGACCAGAACCCTCAGTTAACGGGACATTTTTTGACAGGTAATTTTGTGGAGAATGAAGCGAATGAGACAAGTGAAAGAGATTTTAAACATTCAACCATGTTCTAAGTGATGTTGGAGAACTGGAGAGTGGCCCCATCTCCGGGTTCTGGGGATTCACCCAGAAACTGTGACCAGGAGACTGGACACAGGCCTCCTGCAAAGGATGCAAGAGCAGCCCGGCCAGTGTGGCTCGGTGGTCGAGCATTGAACTATGAACCAGGAGGTCACAGTTCAATTCCTGGTCAGGGCACATGCCTGGGTTTCAGAGAGAGTGCAGGAGGCAGCCGATCAATGATTCTCTCTCACCATTGATGTTTCTCTCTCTCCCTCTCCCTTCCTCTCTGGAATCAATAAAAACATATTAAGTAAAAAAAAGTGCAAGAGCAAATAGCAGTCACTGTACCGCGAAAGCAGAGGGGAGACCGGGGTTTTCTCCACACACGTCCAGAATGTGCCAGGGTCTCCTGGGCCAGTGAAATGAACATTAAAGTCTTCATTCTGTGAGCCTTCCACTTGATAGAGGTTCATAGATTGGAGGGAAGAGGACCCTCTGGTCACCACCCGATTCTGGCGTTTCCCTGCAGTTGGGGGGCTGCAGGGGACACCAGTGGCCCAGGATGTGACTGTGGCCTTGCACTTGGAAGGAGGTAGTGCAGCGGGCTCTGCCCCGGTAGCCGAGCCTTAGCGGGGGTGGGGCTTCCATGGCCATTGTCTTTTGTGGGCGGGGTAGGTCCAAGCCTTAGAGGCCCAGTATTCACCTTTGTGCATCCCTGGTGCAGACAAGCATGGACAACAGCTGGGGAAACTGAGGAAGCGTGCAAGCAAGGCCCAGAGCTGGCCCGGGGGCGAGCACCCGAGTCCCAGAATGAAAGGGCTGCTGGTGCCCAGCGGGGCTGCGGCCCTCAGGGAGGGGCGTCCCCCGCCTGGAGGCGCTCTGAGCTCCACGACGGGTGGCGCTTGCTTTCCTTATGCTTTTCTGCCCGAGTTCGTCTTTGAGCCCCTGGATGGCTTTCTCACGAGCAGTTGCCGCATTTGATTTATATCTTGGCATAAGCAAAACTGCACCGGGTGAGCGGCAGTTTCTTTTTTCTTTTTTAAAAAAAATGTTTTTATTGATTTCAGAGAGGAAAGAAGAGGGAGTGAGAGATAGGGACATGAATGATGAGAGAGAATCACGGATCAACTACCTCTTTCGAGCCCCACACTGGGGATCATGCCTGCAACCCGGGCACGCACCTTGACCTGGAATTGTACCCTGACCTCCTGGTTCACAGGTTGACGCTCAACCACTGAGCCATGGCGAGTAGCAGTTTCTTAGGGGAGGGCTGATCTGGGGTCCCACTGCTCCTGCGAAGGGCTGGGGACTTGGAGCACTTGGGGACGTCTCTCCTGCCTGTTATCTCAACTCATCTATGAAAGAGCAGCCAACCCGGGGACAGGCCTGGCTACTCAGCAGGCCCTGGTTTCTGTACCGGCTGTGGCGGAGATGGAGCCTCCAACATCTTCCTCTCTGGGAACACCCCTCCCAGCCCACTCGCCCTCGAAGGAAGCGAGGGAAGGCGAGCCAGCAATGAACCGAATGAGGGCTCGCCTCACTGCCAACCAATGCTCCTTGGGGTGAGGTGCGATCCCTGAACCTACAGCCGTCACCCCAGATCCGCGGGGGTCCCTGGGCCAAATCCACAAACAGAGCCTGGAGGGAGAGAAAGGGGTGCTCTCTGCAGGATGCATCCAGCTGTGTGGTCCTCAGACATGGGGCGACTTGCCTCACCCAGACACCCGGTGGCATGGATGGCGGGCAGAAGTGTCCCTCTGTGCCCGTGGGCAGACCTGTGTATCCTTTTCCGATCCTTGTCCTGCACTGGGACCCGCTCCCCTGGCAGCTCCCCCGTGTCCACGCATTTACCGGAGGCTCTGCTCTGCCCACCAGGAACCAGCAGACTGCATTGGTGTTCTAGTCTAGATTCTTCTTTAATTGTCTCCCCAGCCTTCCTGCATGACTTTATTCACTTAGGCATCTGCGATGTTCCCAGGCTTGCTGGGAGGCGGGGGCGAGGTGGGAGGTTGGAGGGATGAGGTCTCTTGCAGTCGAAGAAGGCTTCTTTCAGGAGGTAGGACATGTCTGTGGGTGATGGCTAAGTGCCAAGGTGAGGGACACACGGCCACAATTAGCTGGAGGAATGTGGCCTGTGGGGACACGCAGGAAAGAAGGAAGAGCTGGTGGCGAAGGCTGGAGGGAGGTTATCTGAGCCACTGGCGGGCTGCCCCCGGGGTGGGGCGGATGGCGCTGTGGAAATAGCCTTGGTGTAGGCCGCCTTTGGGTTATGAAATGCCGTCTTGAAAAGATAATTACACCATAACGCTGCTTCCACTTATTGCAGGAGCTTGGAGACCTGCCCACTCGCGGCGATGGAGGCTGTGGGCTCCGTTCTGTTCACTGTGATGTAAATGAAAGTTAGGGTTTCTTCCCCCAAGAAATGTTGCCATCGGTTACACCCATGGTCTTGCTGTGGTCCTCAGCTGGCTCGCTTGGTTTGGGGGCAGCGTATTTGTTGGTAGTTGGGATGCTCCCATCTCTAGAAGAGGTCACAGAAGTGTCAGGTGGCACTGGGAAAGGTGCCTGTGACCCCTGGTACCATGCCTCCCCCAGGGACCCCCACCAGGTGAGTGGTCATGCTGCTTGATGACACCAAGGCTGGTTCTCAATGTTGCAGCCACTAGATTCATTCCAGGAGCCTGGGAAGTTGCAGATGCGCGGCCCCAGGCCAGGGATGCTTTCTTGTGAGCGTCTAGGTGTTAACGCTGGGCCCAGGTGTCCCCCAGTTGAAGAAGCCTGGGTCCAGAGGGCCAGCTTCTTCCATGCAAAATGATCTGAGAGAGGACACGTAGGTCTCCCATGCTTTTGACCCAAAATGTCAATATTATGATTTATGTAAGACCAGGATGGGTCCTGGTAAATCTTCTCCCTGCACGTAGAGTATGGGCTAAATGAGATGCAAAGGGCTGATTCGAAAGCCAGCGCCTCTGCTTCTGATAACTGCTTCGGGTTCCATGCAAACATTTGTTTTCACTTAGAGCTGGAGGCGTTCCCTTCACCTCGGCCATTGAACCGAAGCACAGGGTGACCAAGTTTGGACCCCACACTTGCCTTCATGGAGATGACCTTCCATGGAATGGGGTCATGCCCTGAAACACCCATCCCTTCCCTTTCTTTTTCGCACAACCTACCTCTCTCACCAACCAAGGCATCTACTGTCTCGCAGAGAAAGGAACACTCAACATTTCATAGGGCCTGGGTCCCCACAGGAGGAGCAGTCACCACCCCACCTGTCCTGTGCGCTGATCCACAGAGGGGTGTGTCCTGGATGGAGTCAGGAAGGCTATGTGTGCACTGCGTACTGTAGCCCCTACACCACCCCCCTTTGGCCAATCCAAACACAACTCAAGTGCTGGCCGTCGGAAAGACCATGGCTGGGAGGTTACCTTGACATTGTGGTGGCTTCTCCCCTGGGCCAATCCTGACCAGCACCTCCAGCACCTTCGAGCGTCCAGGCACCCTCCAGTCTCGCTGGGATAACTTGTGGTGTAAATGCCTCCAGAGCTGGGGCTGTTGTGTTTCATTTAAAGCCAGAGCCCTGGCCCTTGGGGGCTCCTCGGCGCTGACTGTAAGCGGTGTGTGGACAGGGCGCAACACACGCTCGTCACTCTCGGTCCCCTAAGCTCAGGATGCTCCCAGAGAGCTGAGCCTGGTATGGGCGGTCCTGCTGGTCTAGGGCCAGCCCCTCCCTGGAGAGTGAATGGTCTTGCAGGATTAGGAGCAGGGCCCCACCCTGGCTCCCTGGTGGCCTCAACGGCCGGGGTGGACAGGGCTGGCCTCACACTCTCCCCACCCTCCCCTCTGAGTGTGGGCACCCTACTGAGCAAGCCAGAAACTCAAGACTACCCAGACTCAGGGCCGCCGTGACCTCCCTCTGAGCTCTTCTCCAAGCTGCCCCCTTGGCTCAGAGAGCCCTGCAGGGTCTCCACGGGCACGGATCTCACCTGTGCATGAAAGTCCAGCGAGAGGCCCCTCCTTCAGGCGGCCTGAGCGCACCTCTGGGCTGCATTTGCACTACTTGAATGCCCGCCTTGTTTTTAGGTTGGGTTGCCATGGTGATTCTCCTATTTCTCTTATGGGAAGGTATGTCACTGAACTCCCTCACCTGCCCCAGAGGCTCCGGGTCTGAACCTGACCTGGGAACACACTCACGAGAAGGACCCCCTCTGTTCCCGCGATTGCCTGAGACCCGGGGCCAGTGCAGGGAGGAAGGAAAGACACGGTCGCTGAGGTGGCTCGCCCCGGCTGCAAGGATGGTGATTCAGTGAGAAACAAAAACTGCACTTCACAGGGAGAATTGCCCAGGTTACCAAGGTAACAGGACAAAACAGTGCTCCTACAAGCTGCCAATTTTTGGAGGCCCCTAATGCACAGCGCCAGTTATATACATAATATAATTTGACTCCCACAACAGCCCTGCAGTGTTCATTCATCATCATTATCATCATCATCTTTATTATCATCATTTTGCCGTTGGGATAACCAAGGGAGGATTGAATGAGTTGCCTGCGGTCCCACAGCTTGTGAGGGTCAAGGCCAGAGTCTCAGCGCAGGCCCTGCTGCTGCCCAAATCCATGCTTGACCCAAATACACGAAAACCGCTCCCTGCAAGCGCCGTGTAAACATCATAAATACATAACGGTATTTTATCAAATGGTTTTCCATTCATTCTGTCATTTGAAATAGAAGGGAGGTTTTAGGAATTAATTTTACACAGGTTGCCATCCCAATGGGATCTTGTTTAAATTCCTGGTGTCTGCCCGGCTGCCCGTTCAAATCGCCTGGAGGTCTGTTAAAATCAGACTTGGACTCCTACATCTGGGTGGGCTCCACTTCCAGGTGGCCCCCCAGGCCCGCAGATCGGGACCTCGAGTCAGGGTGGGATGTGGCTGGAAAAACGAACATGACCAGGCTGACACTGTCTCCTCAGGGGCCTGCTGGCCCTGTGCCCGTGGTCTGTGGGGAATTAGCACCCTTCTCATTTCCCTGATCAGGGATGAGCCTGCTCTCTCCATCACCTCTCTCTCTTAAATTTATTTACTAATTTCTTTAGAGAGAGGAAGGAAGGTGGGGGGGGGGGGGGAGAGAGAGAGAAACATTGATCTGTTGCCTCCTGCACATGCCCCAATGATGACTGGGGGTTGAACCCACAGCCTGGGTATGTGCCTCCCCTGGGAATGGAACCGGTCACCTGTTGGTGTACAGGATGATGCTCCAACCAACTGAGCCACACCGGCCAGGGCACATCTCTCTCTCTTTTAAGAAAACGGTTTTCTGGTCTCGTATGTTACCAGTGTAGTAAACACTTCCTTTCTCCCCCCCCACTCCCCCCCCGCCAGTGGGGAGTCCCGCGGGGAGAAGGACTCAGAGCAGGCGTCGGGGGCCTGTTCTGCACCCAGGCTCAGTCCTCCCATCCCATCTAACTCTTATGCAGTGACTCCCACGGCCACCCGCCCCCCCACAGGGTCGCTTAGCACCAGGAAACCATGCATATGCGGCGAATGCCATGGACGGGTGGGGCAACGTGGCCGAATGGGACTGGCATGGCTTACGGTCAAAGGTGGGGAGGCTGGCCCCCTGGTTAGCCCGAGACAGCCGTGGTTCGCACCAGCGACCCTTCAACTCTGAAAACGGAAACCAAAGAGAATCCCGAGCCAATCGCTGGGTCTCCGTAAGTCTTTGTTCTCTTCCGTTAAGTAGGATCCTTCTGCATAAATTTACATACATACTGTGATCATAGGAAGATTTCTCTTTTTTCACCCTCCTGCACAAGCCCTGAGGGGCCAGGGATCGACCCTGCAACCGAAGTACGTGGCCTTGACTGGGAATCGAACCCGCAACCCTTTGGCCCGAGGGCTGACGCTCTAACCACTGAGAAAACTAACCAGGGTGAAAGATTTCAATTGAGAGTGCTTTATAAACTGGGGGAATCATACCAGCAGTGGGTGTCCTTGTTACACCAGCTGGTGTGAAATTGGAAGGCTCCATTTTGCGTGGGCACTGGAATGTGGCTCTTTGCCAGGAGTTCCCCCCCACCCCCCGCGTCCCCGTTAGATTCTTTCTTTCTCTGCCCCAAGAGGCTCTTTTCTTCCCTCCCCCAGGCCCCAGTTACCTTTTCTGCAAAACAGAGGGACCAGGGTCTGGATGCTGAGCCCCCTCCTGGTGCGGAGTCTATGATCTCATCCTCCTGAGGAATGTGTGGCCTGCTGGTCTGGGTTGGTTGTTTTCTTAAGAAGAAAGCAGGCCAGACAACCTAAACATGAAATTCAACCCAGCGGCGAATTACATGGGCTTTGAAAAAAGCATTAAGCAGAATGGTTATGTCTGACATGGAGTCTGCCAGCCTCGCCAGGCCCGTAACCGGACTCAGATGTCGGGACTTGACCTACACCTGCGGCTCAGTCGCAGCTGTTAATCTGCCAGGCGTGTTGTTGAAGCCGCTTGAAAGCGGCCGATCCCTCTCTTTTAAGAGCCACGCGTTATGCGTTATACGTGACTCTGTTTTCCCAAGTTGCTGCGAGGCCTGCAGCTTACTCCAGCCTGGCCTCTGGCAGACGATTTCTGTTGGGGTTTGTTTTGCTTTGGTGGGGTTTGCATGCGCTCTCCAGGGATGCCTTCTGGCAATTAATTAATGCTATGCTCTGTGTTTGGGGATGGTCTTGGGTTTCTCCCTTGCTTTGGAGGATGAGATGACTGGAGGCGGCCTGGTTACAAGGTTTACAGATGGAATGTGAGGGTGCAGGCGCAAAGCAGGTGCCCCAAAGGCTGGTTAACGTCTGCCCGGTCAGGCGTTCCCACTGTGTGGCCATCACCATGGGGTTGTCAGTGGGGTGCTGATAAACAGGGTTCAACCCTTGTTAGAGACCAGCTCCGGTTTCTTTGTCCATGTGCCCATGACACGGGCAGAGGAGCGTGAGTGCCATTTACACGGTGAGGGAGACAGACTCTTTAACACTTAACACAGTGTCTTCATTTCTATTTGGCTGATCCAGGTCCTGCCTTATAAGACCCAGGGAAGGACTAAGACGAAGCCATTGAGAGGAATGAATGGGGTGGGAGCGGGCTGGTGGCTCTTGTAAGAATTTAAAATTCCAGAATCAATGGTGACTCATTTCTTTATTAAACACATGAAGCTGGCCCAGAGGTGCTCAACTTGGCACTGGCGACATTCTGGCCTGGATCAGGCTTTGTCGTGGGGCCTGTCCTGTGCCTTGTAGGAGGGTGAGCAGCATCCTTGGCCTCTATCCAGTAGTGGTAGCCAGGAGCTACCCTTCTCCAATTGTGACAAGGGTGCCTCCAGGCCAGGTGGACAGAGGGTGACAGGGTGTCTCCAGGCCAGGGTGGACAGAGGGTGACAGGGTGTCTACAGGCCAGGGTGGACAGAGGGTGACAGGGTGTCTCCAGGCCAGGGTGGACAGAGGGTGACAGGGTGTCTCCAGGCCAGGGTGGACAGAGGGTGACAGGGTGTCTCCAGGCCAGGGTGGACAGAGGGTGACAGGGTGTCTCCAGGCCAGGTGGACAGAGGGTGACAGGGTGTCTCCAGGCCAGGGTGGACAGAGGGTGACAGGGTGTCTCTAAGCCAGGGTGGACAGAGGGTGACAGGGTGTCTCCAGGCCAGGGTGGACAGAGGGTGACAGGGTATCTACAGGCCAGGTGGACAGAGGGTGACAGAGTGTCTACAGGCCAGGTGGACAGAGGGTGACAGAGTGTCTCCAGGCCAGGGTGGACAGAGGGTGACAGGGTGTCTCCAGGCCAGGGTGGACAGAGGGTGACAGGGTGTCTCCAGGCCAGGGTGGACAGAGGGTGACAGGGTATCTACAGGCCAGGTGGACAGAGGGTGACAGAGTGTCTACAGGCCACGTGGACAGAGGGTGACAGAGTGTCTCCAGGCCAGGGTGGACAGAGGGTGACAGGGTGTCTCCAGGCCAGGGTGGACAGAGGGTGACAGGGTGTCTCCAGGCCAGGGTGGACAGAGGGTGACAGGGTGTCTCCAGGCCAGGTGGACAGAGGGTGACAGAGTGTCTACAGGCCAGGGTGGACAGAGGGTGACAGGGTGTCTCCAGGCCAGGGTGGAAAGAGGGTGACAGGGTGTCTCCAGGCCAGGGTGGACAGAGGGTGACAGAGTGTCTCCAGGTCAGGTGGACAGAGGGTGACAGGGTGTCTCCAGGCCAGGGTGGACAGAGGTTGACAGAGTGTCTCCAGGTCAGGTGGACAGAGGGTGACAGGGTGTCTCCAGGCCAGGGTGGACAGAGGTTAACAGAGTGTCTCCAGGTCAGGTGGACAGAGGGTGACAGGGTGTCTCCAGGCCAGGGTGGACAGAGGGTGACAGGGTATCTACAGGCCAGGTGGACAGAGGGTGACAGAGTGTCTACAGGCCACGTGGACAGAGGGTGACAGAGTGTCTCCAGGCCAGGGTGGACAGAGGGTGACAGGGTGTCTCCAGGCCAGGGTGGACAGAGGGTGACAGGGTGTCTCCAGGCCAGGGTGGACAGAGGGTGACAGGGTGTCTCCAGGCCAGGTGGACAGAGGGTGACAGAGTGTCTACAGGCCAGGGTGGACAGAGGGTGACAGGGTGTCTCCAGGCCAGGGTGGAAAGAGGGTGACAGGGTGTCTCCAGGCCAGGGTGGACAGAGGGTGACAGAGTGTCTCCAGGTCAGGTGGACAGAGGGTGACAGGGTGTCTCCAGGCCAGGGTGGACAGAGGTTGACAGAGTGTCTCCAGGTCAGGTGGACAGAGGGTGACAGGGTGTCTCCAGGCCAGGGTGGACAGAGGTTAACAGAGTGTCTCCAGGTCAGGTGGACAGAGGGTGACAGGGTGTCTCCAGGCCAGGGTGGACAGAGTGTGACAGAGTGTCTCCAGGCCAGGGCAGGATAGAGGCCAGTGACTGAAGCTTGCAGGACCTGTGAACGTGGATCTCCTACATTTTTCTTCTTGTCTCTCCTTGCCTCACAGTCCTGCTCCATACCCGGCCGAATGCCCACAGGGTCAGAATGACTTCATTGAGAGCCACTGAGATGAGAGGTTTCTCCCTGGGGCTGGAAGAAAGGGGCAGCTGTAGACCTGCTGAGGCCCACAGCTCTCTCAGACGACTCAGCGCTTCTGGACCGGAACCACCTTCATGTGGCCTCAGGACCTGGGGCCTACAAGCTCAAGGGCATGGTGACCCATCTGGGCTCAGGTAGATGTTTTGATAATAAGAAAATGCAAACCAGAGTGCTAGGAACTCCTGTCCTCAGAGTGATCTCACCGGAGCTGCAGAGCTCTGAGGCATGACAAGAGCCATCCTTGATTCTTGCTTTGGCCATCTTAGGGTGGGGGTGTCACTGCCCATCTTAGGGTGGGGGTGTCACTGCCCATCTTAGCGTGGGGGTGTCACTGCCATTCCAGTTCAGGAGGACGGATGCTCAGGTGTGTGGGGCAGGAAGAAACTTCCCTACGTTCTTCTGGCTGGTCTAATAATTAAATTGACATGAGACAGACTGACAAGAGAAAATAACCAAATTTAATTACATACATATGCACGGGAACCCCAGGTACATGAGAGGTTCGGGGACAGAAAGGGGAAATGAGGTGTATATGACATTCTGAGCTAAGGGTCACCTTGGGACTTCAGAAGGAAGGTCATCACAGGAGGATCAGGAGAGCATAGTTCGGTAATTAGATGATTGCCCTGCCCTATGGACAGCTCATAAGCAGTTATTTCTGATAATAACTCTTATTATGGGCAAGAGCCCAAATTTAGATACTTTAAGGGAGAGGTAACAGGTTTTTTGTTTTTTTTTTTGTGAGCTCACAGGGACTCAATTGCCTTCAGCTCAAAATAATTCACATGTCCAAGGGGCACATCTGTTCTGAACCCCCTCAGGGGCCTTCTCCCTTCTCTCCAGGTGATGATTTTCTATGGAGTACCCCGCTCCCCATTTCATAACCAAGCCCAAGTCACTGACACATGAAAAACAAGTGTCTACCATAGGGAAGGTGGTTGTCATGAGGTCAAATGCCACAGAGGAGATTTCTACCCAAGAAATTAGGAGGGGCACTGGGTTCCTTGTTACCAGGGCGATGAGCCCCTCAGTCTTGCCCTGCCTCCTTACACCTGGGCCACGACTCGGGTGTGGTCAGCGGTGGGCTTGGCAGCCTGGTAGATTCCAGGATTTCCCCAAAGGAGAGGCTTGGTGATGTAACGTGGCTGGAAGGAAAGGTTTGCACATCAATTTGGCAAATTCCTATTTAGATGCTATGTTTCAGACGATTAAAATCAGCAAGACATTTTTATCCACATCCCACATTTCATTTAGAGTTGCTCTTTCATTTAGAAGATCAACTCTAAATGAAATGATATTATTTTTATTAACTTAAGGGGTGGTATTGAAGCTGCTGATGGAAAGTAAGGCAGGGGCTAGCATGCCCCCAGGACACCTTGTCTGTCTCTGTGCCTCTCAACCTGTCCCCTTTGCAAGGACACAGTATAAGTGAGTGTCCCTTATATCCTGGATTTTCTGCCTTCCTTCCATACTCTGCAAAAGGAATCTGGATTTATACCCAAGTGCTGTCACTCGATAGCCATAGATGACCTTGGGTGACCTTGACTATATAGCTTACCCTCTCTAAGCTTCAGGTTCCTCATCCATAATACAAGGATCAGAATAATCCTTACCTGATCAGGTATTGTATAGATTAATTAAGATAATATGGGAAAGCAGTTGCCATAGTGCCTGGCAGATTTAAAATGTTTTCACTGCACAGTTATTATTATTACTAGGAGTCCAGTGCATGAATTTGTGTACCTTGAAAGGAACTGTGGGCCAAGAGGCTGTGGTGGGCACAGGGATGGGTCTCAGCCCATCCTCTGTGCCCCTGCCTGGCCCCTCCCACCACGCCCCCGGTCCCCTGTGTGTCAGCAGCCCCACTCCCGCTGCCGCTGCTCCCACGCGCTGGTGGTGCAGGCCCCACTCCCACTTGCTGATGGTGTGGAGCAATTAGGGCCAGTGCCAGCAGCTGGTGCTAGCGGGGCTGGTGCTGTCAGTGGGTGCGAGCAGTGGCTGCTGCCCCGATCGCCCCTCAGGAGCAGGGGGAGATGGAGAATGCCCTCAGGGGTGATTGGGGTCAGCATCCACTGCTCACACCCACTCATGGCGCTGGCCCCACTTGCACCAGCTGCTGGCACCAGCCCCAATCACTTTACGCCATCTGCGGGTGCGAGTGGGGCTGGTACCAGCAGCAGGTGTGAGTGCCGGGCAGGACTGTGGTGTGTGGGAGCTAAGAATTTTCAGTAACCACCAAAGGCTCGCCCCTATGACAGCAACAGGTGCCCTCCCTTGGTCTGCCGCCCCTGCTCAACTGCTCCACCATCCCATTGCAACCGACGCCCACCATGTTCCATGCTCTGCCTCCTGCTGCTGATGCCCACCATGTTTCATGTGCACCCACTGGTGGTCAGCGCATGTCATTGTGACCAGTTGTTTGGTTGTTCGGTTGTTCAGTTGTTCCGCTGTTTGCTCTATTTGCATATTAGCCTTTTGTTATATAGGATCATCAGCAGTAACAGGTGTCCATATAAGTGCTCTTATCAGCCCAGTGTCCTGCAGCAGAGGCCAGAGTCTTGGGGAGTCTCTAATATGCCCGGAAGCACTAATGAATGGCCATCTTTGCTGGAAAAAAGTGTTGCTCTGAGTTGTATGTTTTTCTCTATGTAAGTTCATAAACATCTATCTGAAATTTGGGGCAAATACACCCTTTTAAGTTTTGAGAAACACAAATGAATCATTTTCCCCAAGGACCACTATAATAGTCAGGACAAGCTAGGCTTCTGCTGCTGTGACAAAGAACCCTAACATCTCGGTGGCACAAAAGGTAAAAGTTGATTGCTTGCTCATTGCAAGCCCACCTGAGATCTGCAGAGGTGGGGGCTCTGCTCTAGATGACCTCAGGGCGCCTGGTTCCACTCTCCAGAATTTGTCTGGTTGCCAGGACTGGGGAAGAAGAGCAGAGCTTTGCCCAGAAGCTTGGAAGGGACACATATAATCTCTTCTTGTGTTTCATTGGCCAGAAGGGGTCACATGGGGATGTGAAGGGCAGGCTCTCCTCTCCCCTGGAAGGAGAGGGGATGGGATGCCAGCAAGCACAGCTGGCCACCCGGGACTCCAGGCAGGGCCACTGGCCGTTTGGCCAGTGGGGCTTATTGAGAACAGGAGCCCATAAACATTTTCTAAAAGGCCAGGCAGCAAATGTTTTAGGCTTTGTGGGTAGCAGGCTCTGTCTCAACAGCTCAGCTCTGGAGAGCAGCTGCAGACAGTGTGTAAATAAATGGACGTGGCTGTGTTCCAATAAAACTTTATTTGTAAAAAACAGGTGGGCTGCAATTTGCCGACTCCGGTTTAGAGTGGCTCATGGTACTCCTTAGAAAGCCAAAAGCATGGTTTTAATAAAAGCATAACATTCCGAGAGCTGGGAGGGGTGAGGCGGTGTGTGAGTGTGCCGGGTGACCAGGCAGGGTTTCAGTGGCCAAGATGTCTCGCTTCCACCCTGGACTCTAGATTCTTAAAGGACCTCAGTTCTTCCGGTGACTTCCAGAAAGGGAAGTACTCTCTCACTGCTGTGAAGTGTTAGTTTCTTATTCGAAATGGAAAAATATATTTGATGGCAGAGAGAAGACCACGGAGGCAGAGTATGCCTCAGCGTAATTCATTTAACATGTAGCTATCCGGACCCGCTGGTCACATACTCTGTGTTCTAAAAATACCTTTGGAAGCTTCTTAAAGGAAAAGCTAAACTTAGAAATTCCTCCTTTCCTTCCTGCACTGGAGAAAAAAATAATTTTCCCTCTATCCTTCTGAGTTCTTGGCTGAGGCCTGCTGGAATAAGAGATTAACAAGAGAAAGGGGAACAGAGTGTGTTAACATGCCGACCTCCTGTGAGTGTGGGAGAGACCTGGGGAAGGTGAGGGCCCCAGCCACCACCCTAAATACCATCTCCAGCTAAAGACACGGAAGGATGTTGGTGAGGGGAGAGGCCAGTAGGAACTGGGTAAGCCAGGGCAAGCAAGGTCTTTATGTAGAGTTAAGTCCTGGCCTCTCCATGGATAAGCTTTCTGTTATTTGGAGTCGTCTTTATAAATGAAGATTTCCTTTCTTAATGTAAATTTTCCTTACAAAAAGGGTAATTGATACTCTGTTTTCAGAGCTTCAGCCTGTATTTGCATTGTCTCAGAATTAATCAGCTCAAAATAACCCTTCTGCCCCAGGGCTCCATGCTGGATGGCTGGGGCCAAAGGTCAGATGCAGGAACCAGCCTCATGAGAGGAACAAAGAAACCTCTGGCTGGAGGGGTGAGCACAGGGGAGGGAGCTGGGCCAGGCCACGAGGGGCTTGAGGCGCTGCAACCTGTGAGTGAGGAGAAGCCCCTGGAAGGTTCTAAGCAAGGAATGACCCGATCGATGGGTGTGCCTTTTGGGGAAGCGCTGTGGCTGCTGCGTGGAGTGGGATGGGGTGTCGGGGCCCCGGCGGGGACAGGGCAGGAAGGTTCCAGTAGCTGCTGTGGTTGTCCCTGGGGACAGTCTGTGGGAGGGGGAAGCAGTGGGCAGAGAGGGGCATAGATTTGGGATAAATTTTGATGGGAGCTGCCGGACATGCAGAGGATTAGCCGACAGTCCACGTCGGGGGAGGGGGACGGCCTCTGCAGACCCCTCGAGCTCCTTAGGGGGTGCTTGCATCCTGGGATGTCATCCCCCCCCGCGCAGGGGGGCAGGTTGCCATTTGGGTTTCCATTTCCAAGTGCCAGGTCGGTACACTGACCTGGGCAGGAGAAAGGGCACTCATGGGCTGGGGGGATTATCTGGAAACCTGGCCATGCATGCTGTCGCCCCTGTGTGACATGGCTGGAGCCCTGGGTAGTATTAGGGACACGGATTCCCAGTCCCCCAAAGCTGTGAATGTGTCACCTTTTATGGCAAAAGGTACTGTGCAGGTGGGATCCAGTGAAGGAAGCGGAGATGGGGAGGGAGTCCTGGGTTATCTGTGTGGGCCCTTCTAACAGGGAGGCAGGCAGGTAAGAAAAAGAAACAGGCAATGAGATGCTGGAAGCAGAGAGAGAGGTCACACAACCCCTGGGTTTGCTTCTGACATGAGCCTGGTAAAAAGCAAGTCCCACTCATTGTTTCCTTTGCACAAAGCAGTGGCTCTCACGCCACTTAGGGCAACGCCGAAGGGCCCGCCCCGTGGGCCCACCCTGCTCGCCCCTGCACTCAGCTCAGCCACACTCCCTCTGCCTGGAGGGACCACTCTCCCCAGATAACCTCATGGCTCCCCCACACCTTCTTCAGCTCTTTGCTCTCGTGCCACCTGTCCCCGAGGCCATCTCCACTTGAAATAGTGGCTGCCTCTATTCCCACCCCTCCCCGGCTTTCTATTCCCCTAACTCATTCCCACGGGATAAGGTTTCCTAACCTTTCCTCCCTGCCCCCTGTCCAGCGGATGCTCCAAGGGAAGAGGGGCCTTTTGGTGTTGCTCTGGGGGCTGCTGCTTCTGCAGCCACAGCGAGCCTGGCTCAGTGCGTGCTCAGTCACCTCTGGTGAATGAATGGAAGCGCGTCTGAATGGATGAATGAGAAGCAGCACTCACTCAGGGCCCTGTCAACCCATCTATGCAGAAATGGCCTTGCCATTTCTCTCTGAAATGAGTCACCTGCTTCGGGGCCTCATGATTCTTCCTGCCTCCTCGCCCACAGACTTTTTTCAATGATGAAAGGCTGGATCATTGGAAATCACTGCAGGGTATGTATTTTTCTAGCCCCAAGTGTGGCACTGACCTTGTAATTTTCCATGCGCTGCTTTAAAGAGGCAGTAGATTTCCACCAAGAAAAGAGGAAGAAGCTGGTGGCAAAGGCGAGCTCGGTGCTTTATCGGGGGAAACCGGGTGGCTGGTGCACAAAGGCCCCCACAGCTTCCACCCAGCACCACAGCCATCTGGCACCGGGCGCAGAACCCTAATGTAGAAGCTCCCAAACAGAATGGTTATCGCCCATTACCTGGGCTGCACATTCTCAGTTTACCTGACCCCCATGTGTTCCCGGGACTGGCAGCTATATCTCCATGTGGCCACAGCCCGGCTCAGTTTCACAATCCAGAGCGCCGCCGTCCACTCAGCATACGAAGGCGCTTTGAGGGAACCGGCCACCCACCCGACTCGTCCAGCAGCCGGCGTGGCCGGGTGCTCGTCCAACACGCCCGCAGCCTGCTGTGCTGACGGTCTCCCGGCAGCTCTTCTGGTTCCTCCTCACATCTCCGTGGAGAGCTGCTGGCCAGCACGGGGACTTAGAGAATGGGGGGCGGTCTGAATCTATCTCTCACTCCCTGACCTCCCGCAGTGTGTATGGACTGGCCCCGTTTGTCTGGATCACACGCTTCCTTATAAAATCCACAGTATCGGCCAATGGCAGATGCCTGTGGTTCAATGAGTATGTTATAGTGAACTAGAGGCCCGATGCACAAAGATTCATGCAAGAATGGGCCTTCCTTACCCTGGCTGCCGGCACCGCCTTCGCTCTGGCCAGAGCTGCCTTTTCACTCTGGCCCGGAGCCGCCTTTCTGCCTTCCCATGCTGCCCAGAGGCCCGGAGTGGCTTGGGCAGTACAGAATGCCCCCCACTGCTAGGCGCCTGCATATGCAAATTAACCCACCATCTTTGTTGGGTTAATTTGCTACTCATGCCTGATTGGCTGGTGGGCATCATGCAGGTATGGTCAATTTGCATCTTACTCTTTTATTAGTGCAGATGACCACAGTGCAGATGTCAAAGCCCCAAACCCAAGTTCCCATTCGATCACCCGCTGACTGGCTACTCGACCTTGGGAAAGTTCCTTGGCTTCTCTGACCCTCTGCTTCCTCATCTGTGAAATGGGGCAATTACTAGCCGCCTCAGGAAGCCCTGGTGGGAACTCAGACTCTGCACACTCAGCAGGGTGGCCGGCACAAAGGCAGCCTCCGCAGCTGCTGCTGGCTGTCAGTTCCCACCACGGCTTATTTAGCCTGGGAGCTGCAGACATGGGGGGCAGGGGGTGTCTGTTGGTAGACGAATGCTGGTCGGTAGAGTTAGCAGGGGCCAAGCCCGAGCTCAGACCCGGGGTCCTCAGCTGCTCAGATGCCTGTTGGCTGCAGTTCTGCCTTGAAATTGTGGCAGCCTCTACTCCTGCCCAGTGCACACCGTGTTCCCTGCCGCTGTTCCTTGTATTTGTTGTTTATTATTAGTCGTGGCATGTTAGGGCAATCCTGCAGCCTGGGCTGCCTCTCTCCCCTTCTCAGCAGGCAGCTCCGTGCTAAGCTTCCTGGCCTGGACGGTCAGTTGGCGGTGGTGGACCAGGGAGTCCCTCAACCTGCCCTTAGCATTCTGCAGACTGTGGCCTCCCCAAGGGTGGAAGTCCCGCCTTCTAGCTCTGTCTTCTCTGAGCTTAGAACAGGTCCTGGCAAAACTGGATATGCAATGGCAGGACCCAGAACAAAAGGAAAACGGGGACTCCATGTTCCAGCCTTATTAAAAGTTTCAAGATGGCAACCACAGAGCTTTAAACCAAGAGTTGGCCCTTCTGGGGGGAGGGCCTTCTGGAGGGAGGGCCTGGCGCCCCTGCCCAGAACACACTTGCCTAAGATACCAGCCCGGTGTTAGGCGATGCCTGTTTCCTGAGTTGAATTACGTAGAGCATTGACTCCTGGCGTGTCTTGCTCTCTTACGGCCGATGATGAGCAAGCAATGGGTCTAGAGGCGCCGATCTGAGCTGAGCTGTCATCTGCTTGGTGATGCCCGCCTACTCCCACGACAGAACTTCCAGGAGACTCTCAGACCCCTTCCCGAGAGATTCTAATGGAATTGTGTGGTGGGGGCTGCTCAGTGGCAGTTTTAACCCGGCCTCCTCTCTCCCGCCCAGTGCAGTGAAGGCTGAGAAGGACAGACTGAGTGAACTTGGGTCTGTGATGCCGGGTGGCTCTCCTCTCTCCTGAGCAACCAAGATAGAATTAGGGCGAACACTTTATTCTTTATTATCCTTTAAGAATTTATGGTATGATGCACACAACATACAACTTACCATCTTAGCCATTTTTTAGTGTCCACGTCGGTGGTATTAAGCACATTGGTATTCTGTGCAACTATCACCACCATCCAGCTCCAGAATCTTCCATCTCCCCAAACTACAGCGCTCTCCTTAGTAAACACCAGCTCCTCACTTCCTTCTCCCCAGCCCCGGCACCCATTCTGCTCTCTGTCTCTACGAGTCTGACTCCTCTGGGTGCCTCCTGTAAGTGGAATCGCAGTGCGTGTCCTTTTGTGCCTGGTCATTTCACTCAGCATCACCTCCTCAAGGCTCCTCCACGCTGAAGCAGGTGTCGGAATGCCCTTCCTTTTTAAGGCTGAGACGAAGTCTGCTGTGGGGATGGACCATGTGTTGTCTTTCCACCCATCCGTCCGTCCATCCATCCATCCATCCATCCATGGGCACTTGGCCTGCTTCTACCTTTTGGCTACTGTGAAAAGCAAGGCTGGGGGAGAAAGTTTTTATAATAATGTGGTTTTATTTTTGCCCCCATTCACAGATAGGAATACTGAGGCTACCAGAGAATAACATGTCCAGGCCCGGGACTGTCAGCTTCCCACACTTCACTCTCGCCACCTCTCCATACTTCCTTTTGTTCTTTTTTAAAAATATATATTTTATTGATTTTTTACAGAGAGGAAAGGAGAGGGATAGAGAGTTAGAAACATCTATCAGCTGCCTCCTGCACACCCCCTACTAGGAATGTGCCCGCAACCAAGGTACGTGCCCTTGACCAGAATCGAACTTGGGACCTTTTAGTCCGCAGGCCGACGCTCTATCCACTGAGCCAAACTGGTTAGGGCCTTCCTTTTGTTCTTGCAGAGGGATGTGTTTTAGCCTGAGGATAAACTATTCACCCCACGAATGGCTTAGTACTTTTCCTCCCTTCATGCCTAGTGGGTGAGTGAGGCTGGGAGGAAATCGGATACACACAGGCGTCTTATTGGAGTTTTGTGTACACAACACCTGCGGCCGGCCTCCCGGAGTTTCCGTGGCTGGGCTTGCTCGCAGGTGAGGAGGCCGAGGGGCCTCGGCAGTGGGGCACTGGGCATGGCGGACACATGACTGGTGACGGGCAGAACTGGTGGCTGCTGTGCAGACTCATCCACGTCTATGAATTCCTTTCAATGTGGCGGGCAAAGCGGGCCATTGGGGCTCTGGCTGGGTCCCACGCTCACAGATATGGGAGGCTGGCATGGTGACATCGTCTCCCCAGCCTCGCTTCCACAGACAGGGATTATGAGCTCCTTGCGGGGCTCCTGGGATTGCTAAATCGACAACTAAGGGTAAGCGCCCAGGATGATACGGGCACCCACCAATCAATGGGCACGTAGGGCTCCTGCCCCGTGCCCTTCCACTCGCCCTTGGGAACATATGTCTTTTAACTTATTAATGTTTTGGTATGTATTTTTTATATTTTTAAAATCCTCAGCCAAAGATATGTTTACTGATTTTTAGAGAGAGGAAGGGAGAGCAATAGAGAGTGGCGGGGAGAGAAACATCAACGTGAGAGAGAAACATGAATTGGTTGCTTCTCGTACTCCCCCCGACCTGGAATCGAACCCCCAACCTTTTGGTGTACGGGACTACGCTCCAACCAACTGAACCACCCGGCCAGGGATGGTGTGCATGCTTTTGAGAAGTTGTATGATTTAGTGGCCAGAAGAATGCAAACCTCTCTTTAGTCACATCAGAGAGGACAAGATTGGCTTCGTGTGAAGATATATTTGTCTCCTTTAGTTAACATCAAAGACAGTAGAATGTTTTTTTTTCCAGAAGTTTTAAGACTGAAATACAGTGCTTTTTCTAAATCTATAATAAATGTGGGAAACTCTTTTTTTATAAAGAGGAGGATTTAGGTTTTCTAACGTTACAATTTTTTAAAAAATCAGATTCTCTTGACCTTTCTTGGATTGGCTGCCCATTCGACGGCTCTAAGAAGGACCTAAATGGGGAATAAAAACCTCCCGGATGGATTTTTAAATAAATATATTTTTATTGGTTTCAGAGAAAAAGACAGAAACATCAGTGACGAGAAAGGATCATTGATCAGCCACCTCTGGCCCGCCCCACACTGGGGGAGTCGAACTGTGACCTCCAGGTCATAGAAGGATGCTCAACCCTGAGCCATGCCTGTCAGGCAGCAATGGATTTTGAAAATTGTGCTTTTATTGGCATTTCCCCAAAGACCCCAAAGCACTTCCTTAGTGACAATTTCTATGAAGGATCAAGCGGGGAACGGACATCTAGGTCCTCTGGTGTCAAGGTCATCCATCTGTGAATGGGCCTCCCCTGGTTCTTCTCTCATCACAGGTGAGAGGAGGGAGTCCGTGGCCCTCCTGGCCACACTCCAGCCAGGACTCGAGCCACACAGCTAGTGACTGACAGTGGGCAAGAGGGGGGTGACTGACAGTGGGCAAGATGGGGGTGACAAGACTTGTATGTCTCCATATTCACGGTGACCTCACCTCTGGGCATCCCCAGCAGGTGACGTAACACGCTCTTTAGAGAATGCTGGAAAGCAGAACGCTGCCCCTCCTTGTGGTTGAATGACTAGGCGCACGGTCATCCTGTCCTCTTGCAGCATCCGTGACAGCGCCAGTCATGGCCCCGCATGGACACCCACAGACCCGGCGTCACCGAGCCACTCCACAGGCTTCCGCCCAGGATTCATCTGTCACGAGGACCTGTTAAACTCCAAGGCCTCACAGTTGACACTGGTCAGCAAGATGCCATGGAGGACTACATTGGGTGCCGGGTGGGACATAAAACTGGAAAGAAGAGGGAGCATGGGAGGGACTGGCTGGGCCAGGGAAGGCTGGTGAGGCAGGTGGAGAACTGAGCTTTGAAGGTGAACAGGTTTGGAAAGGAGCGAAAAGAGGGAGGGCTTCACCCGCAGGGGAACCCGCGTGGGGAGAACTACTGAGGGGGCTGGTGTGGCTCTGGGAGCCGGACAAGATGCTTGGGGACCTGGGGTCTAGGTCCAGCTTGGACCTGAGCGAGCTGAGCGCATCCCCCCACCTCCCGTGGACTGCTTCTCCATCTACACAGCCGAGCATGGAGGCGTACACGCCACGGCACTGAGCGCAGGGGCTCAGACACTTACACGCAGTGCTAACTCACAGCAGCCAAGGGTGAGACAGCCCCATGGCCATCGATGGCAGATGAATGAACCAGCTGTGGCGCTCCACACACTGGAAGACTATTTGGCTATAAAATGAAACCAAGTCTGATACAGGCTACACCGTGGGGGAGCCTCCGAAGCATTATGGGAAGTGAGAGAACACAGACAACCAAGACCGCCTGTTATGGGCGCCGTGTATATGAAAGGTCTAGAATAGGTGAGTGCGAGGTGGCGGCTGCCCAGGGCTGGGCGGGAGGGATGGGGGGCCTGCTCGGTGGTGTGGGACATTCTTCCGGGGAAGGAGTGGGATGGAAGCATTTGGAACTAGATAGAGGTCCCGTTACCCACCAAGTGGATCTGCCGAATGCCACTGAATTGTCCACTTTAAAAGGTTAATTTTATGTTATGTGACCTTCACCCAGTGATTTAAAAAAAGGGTGCGTTGCCTGAAATCTGAGCATGTCCACTCTCTCTGGAACCTCATGACTCCGGGCGGAGGCCTCGGCCGCCCTCACGGTGGGGACAGGGTGTTGCTGCCTGGCCCCGTCCCCGTCCGTGATCACAGCTCTGCTTGGAGTGTTTCCTGCCCCGGGAGTCCACGGAAGTTTCACATGAAGAAAAGCCCAATGATGATATCGATATGTAATTTTTTGAAGTGATGAAAGGTGAGCTCATCTCTATGGTGTCTTCCCCAGACCGAAAAGCCCAGATTCCTGTAGGAAAGCCATGTGTCATCTCTCGCTGTCATCTGGATTTCTCCGGGCTGGGATGAGAGCGCTGAGCCCACGGACTTTCTAGAACAGCATGCTCTGTCCACACACTCTGTCCCTGGCTTGGTGTCTGCAGAGAGATTTGGGCCGCAGGAGTGTCGGGCGTCCCGGAGCTGACCTTCCGATGGGAAGTCTGAAGGTGGGGTCGCTGTAATAGACTCTATTAGCTGGACAGACGTGGGTTTTGTTCCTCAAAGTCTGGTCTGAGTACCCGTGGGCTTGCTGGAAATGCAGGGTGTCATGTCCTCTCCCCGCCCCCCGAAACTGAATCAAGACCTGCAGAGTCACAGGACCCGCAGGTGACTGTCGAGCCGCGAGAGCGGACAGTTTAAAGGCCTGGAGGTGAGCGGCCTGGCCCCGTCCCCAGGTGGCTCCGAACCACCTTGTCCTCATTCATGGTAAAAAAAAAGAGGCACAAGCAAGCCACCTCGTAGCAGCTGCACTGAAGTTAGCGAGAGACCCCGAGCCCGCAGGCCCCACGTGCGCAGGGATCCCTCCGGGGGACTCGGCTTCACTCGGTCTCACAGCCCAGGGTCCTGGGGTTTCTGGGCGTTGCCTGGGTCAAGGTTTCAATTCCGACGAGAGTTTCCCATCTCACCGCGTATTCAGAATGGAACCTCAACTCTTGGACCTCCAGACGCTCAGCTGGGGTTTTCCTAAACCAGTGCGACCAGGAGATTGGGAAATGTATGCGCCCGGCGAGCTAGTGCTTCTGGTCGCCTTCAAAGGGCCTTTACGGCCGGGCGCGGGTAACGCTTGCGCATTAGTCGCCCCACCCCGGGGCCGTAGAAAGTGACCTCCTGGGATGAAAGTGTCCCTGAGTCCTCTCAGACGGTATTGGAGTAAATGATAAAAGTGGCAGTTGCGTTTTAAGAGGCTATGTTTACAAAAGCTGTCTTAAAAAGTGAATGCCCATGGAGACAGCGAACAGTCTGTGCATTATGGGCTCCGAGGTGGAGTTAGGTTATTCTTATGGTAAACATATGAAAATTGCTTAGAAGATTTTTTTCTCCTTCTGATGAAGTATTTCATTAACCAAGGCTTTTATGTGGGTGGATCCATCCCTGGTTGTTTCCCGAAACAGAAATGATAGTTGTGTTGCGACAAAACGTCCTTAATACAAACAGAAGAGCTACGCCCCCAGGGTGGTGTCTCTGAGGCTGCGCTGGCGTGTTCAAAAGGAAAACAGAGCTTGCCCGGCTGGCCTGGCTCAGTGGTTGAGCATCGACCTATGAACCAGGAGGTCATGGGCTCCATTCCCGGTCAGGGCACATGCCTGAGTTGCGGGCTCGATCCTCATTGGGGGGCGTGCAGGAGGCAGCCGATCCATGATTCTCTCACATCATGGATGTTTTTTATGTCTCTCTCTTCCTCTCCCTTCCTCTCTGACATCAATAAACATATATTAAAAAACACAACATATGTGCTCAGTTATAGAGAGAGAGCGAGCAGAGGTCGTTGGGGGCGGGGCCATGGCGGGCCTCACTGAAAGGTGACATTTGGACAAAGTCCCTGAGAAGGTGAGGGAAGGAGCCCCTGTGGAAGGGCCCTGGGAGGGGGCACCTGGGGAGGGCCAGCTGCAGAGGAGGCTGTTTGGCTGGAGGACAGGCCAGCAGGGCACAACTGGGAGAAGAGACAGAGGCGGTGGGGCCTTGTAGCCCCGTAGAGGCTGGACTTGACCTTGATGGGCAGGGGCCTCAGAGTAGATCAGCTCAGGAGAGATGGGGCCGACCACCGGGTCACCTCACAGTCTGCGGGTCAGATGTCTGAGTCGGCTCAGCTGCTTTCCCTGTGTCGGGTTCACGGGCTGAGTCAAGGTGTCCACCAGTGTGGGGGTTAGGGGGTGGTGGTCATCGGGAAGCTTGGGAGAGATCTGGTCCCAAGTTCATTCAGGTCATTAGCAGAACCCGGTTCCCTGTGATTGTGGGGCTCAGGTCCCGATTCCTCATGGCTGTCAGCTGGGGACACCCTGAGCTCCTAGGGATTCTCTCTGGTCCCTCTCTCTGTCCCTGCATCTCAGAGACAGGAAGGGCCCTCGGGGTCCTCATCCCGGGAGTCTCCTGACTCCCCCTCTTCTGTGAGCCCAGCGAGAAAGTCCACACGATGCCCCCCCCCCCCCCCCCACCCCCCGGATAACCCAGGGTCATTTTTCTCTCTTAAAATCCATAACCTTAATTACATTACAATTCTCTCTTGCCATAATTTCAGGTCCCAGGGATTAGGGCAGGGACACCTTTGGGGGTCATTCTGCCATGCATAGTTCTGAGGTAAAGATCCTGGTTTTAATTTATCTGAGCATGAGGCTTTTATAAAGTGGACCCAAGGTGGGCGTGGCTAGGGTCTGACTCTCTACCAGTTTCCCACGCGGCCTGTCATTGTGCCCTGTGACCACGGCCAGGTGCGCATGAGCAGCTGTGCACAACTGTTGGGTACTCGGGTTTCACACAAGGCCAGGTGGTGAGGGCTCCCCTCACAACGCTTAGTCCAGGTGTCTAATGGGGAGACTGAGGCTCAGAGAGCTGAGCCCCTCTTGTCTGCCCCTGCTCAAAATCCAGTGTTCTTCTGTGACAGCCTTCTCTCCCAGAGCAGCCCCACGCCACCCCTCGTTTTTCCTTCGTGTCACCGAGAGGGAAGCAAGAGGAGGCACAGGCTTGTGCTTCTCTGATGAGCGTGGGCCTTGGGGAGAGCCCAGGGAGGCTCCGATCCAGGGAAGAGGAAACGCTGGCGCTGTGAAACCCAGTGTCACCGTCTCACCACTCCTGAGGCGCTGGATCCGCCGGTAACTGAAGGGGATGCAAAGAATGCAAACAATAAGCCACGTTCCAGGGCACACGGAGGAGCCAGTGACGGAAGTGACCGTACCCAAGGAGGGAAGCTGGGAGTCAGGCACCGGGGTGAGGTGCACGGGGAAGCTGAACGATCCCCAAAGGGGTCTGAGCTGAGAAGGAGGCAATGAAGCAACGGCGATGAGAGCCACTCGGGGAGTGAAGGCCACCGTGTCATCCATAGAGATGGAGTGGAACAAATCCCCCCTGGCAAGCAGATGAGAAAGGGACAGGCACACACGGTGCGGGGAACCGTGCGGAAGGCCGTGATGAGTTCGCGGTGCGTGGACACTGAGCACCTGCTTCACCCAGACTCTTCCCCATGGGGCCAGTGAGACAGGTGTACGTGGCCTTGGCATAACTGTCCTCCCAACCTCTCCAGGGCGTAGCAAATTGCAAGTGCACAGCACACACTGCACCTAGCTCCATTTACATGAAGTTTATATCTGATTCCTCTTATATGACGTTCTAGAAAAGGCAAGTCAAGTTCACCGTGTTCTAGAGCTCTCGGGTGGATGCTGAGGGCCAGGGGTCGGGGTTGACTGCAAAGGTGTCAGAGACAACTTTTTGGGGTGATGGGATCATTCTCTCTCTATTTTTTTGTTGATTATGTGAGTATTTACATTGCCCATCGAACTGTACAAGCAAATTGGATGCAGTCTTGTATGTAAATTACACATCAATAACGTTGACTTAAAAAGAGAGAACTCTAGCCGGTGTGGCTCAGTGGATAGTGTTGGCCTGCATACCAAAGGGCCCCAGATTCGATTCCGGTCAAGGGCATGTACCTCGGTTGTAGGCTCCTCCCCAGCCCAGGCCGTGGTCAGGGCTCCAGCGGGAGGCAACCCATCGATGTGTTTCTCTCACATCCATATTTCTGTCTTCTACTCTCTTTCTTAAAATCAATGGAAAAATATCCTCAGGTGAGGATTAAAACATTTTTTAAATTAAAGAGAGAGAGAGCAACAGCGGTTGTTGGGACCAGGGAGTGTAGCAGGGATGAATTCAGTTCAGACCTTGACGTGGGTGGTCATCTGGTCCCGAGGTGAGTCCCTGAGCCTCCGCGGTCCTGCATGCCCATCCTCAGGGGGAAGCTGCACCTCAGACCAGCATCCAGAGGCCGAGCCCGTGGACTCATGGCCATCGCGTTCTCCTGGAACTCTCACCCAGGGTGGTGCCAGCGCTGAGTGGCGGTCCTGCTCGTAATGACCGACTTGCGGGGAGGTGGCTATTGGGCAGCTCCCAGGTGGAGATGACGGATTAGATGCAGCGCCTGCGTTTTCATCTGATGCGGGCGTGGGATCTGCACAACAGTTGTCCTTTGAAGGATGAAACACAAGCAAGCAACGTCAGGGAGCTGGGAGTTTTCTCTTAGACGCCGGGGGTTCATGTCCTTCCATTAATGAGTGGGGTGGGGGCATACATGGAGGATTTCCTGAGCAGCCCAAGCATGATCTTCCCACGTGATCTTCCCACGTGATCTTCCCACGTGCTGTAACTCTTTGATGCCGGTGTCAGGTGAGGACCTGAGCAATGGCTTGGATAGGCATGAGGATTAGAGCGTGTGCCCGGTGCAGACAGACCAGGTATGAGTCTTGCCACGTGTAGCTGTGTGAGGACGAGGAATGGCCAATACCACGAGGACAAGCCTGCGAGGGGGTCCAGGGCACCATAGGGGGGTGCTCAGGGGCAGACTGGCTGGAGAACTCCACAAGAGGCATTCAACTGCCCGGGCCTCAGTTCTTCGCCTGGAAAGTGAGGGCTGTGGTTGCACCTCCTTCCCAGGGGCGTGAGGAGAAGGTCAGCTCGTGCTCCGGAAGCACTTGGTCTGGCCCAGCACGTGGCACACGCTGCAGGAGTATTTGTTAAACAAAATAAACGGACGATGCAACGAGGTGACAGGAGCAGAACCCTGCATAGTGGTTCTGGGACGTGGGCGTGCCCGCGCTCTGTGGTGAGTGTAGAGAGTACCCAGGCCTTCGCTTTGGCAGAATTCACGGAAACGGCATTAGATTTCAGTTAAGGAGCAAACAGTCTTCGGCAGTCTGTACTGAGCATCATGTTACCTTCCATGCCTCGGCTTTTAAGTTTTTAAGTGTGTTTTTCCCCATTAGAAAGTCGGGGTCAACTTCTCCAGTTCTCGCATTTATAGGGAATATTTTCAGCACTTTTGAGGACTAGAATGGTCAAAAACAGAGGAAAATAAGTGTCGAAATCCTGAATTTTCTTTGCAAATAAAACCCCACTCTTTCTGTTCGTGCATGTGTATTTATACATATGCTGACTTTATATCTATTCCTCAGTCCACTGAGTGACAGGGAGGTGTAGATATACACTCTCTTCGGGAGATGCCAACGGCTGGCTCCCTGAGGGAAACCAAGGCCACCTTAGTGAAAGTGCCTTCCTTTCTGGGTCCTTAACCTCTGACACCCACCGGCCTCTGGGGCCGTCAGTGGAGCTTGTGGGCCACTTCTCAGAATACGATTTTTAAGCGCATGAAATAGAACATACAGGCTTCAAAGAAATCGATTATATTAAGACACCATTAAACAAATAGATTACATAAACATCTTCGTGTGTAAATAAAACAAGTGAATTGTAGAGCAGTTCACGCTGCATAGTAATAGGCCCCATAACGGGCCCCACGGGTGGGACTAAGCCCGACGGTCACTTTGAAGCGGAGAGGGGCATGGACGCTGGTGCAGACGTCGGCACGAAAGGCACACGGTATGCGGTCACTTTTGCATTTATTGTCCCCAAAGTCACAAGGGCTGTTGACGCACTGAGGCTGCTGCCTGCGTGCTATCCGAAAGGAACGCTGGATCTCGGGTAGAGGCCGGGGCAATGAAAACGTAGGTGTGCCATTCGAGTTCCTGGGCCCAGGTGAGGAGCCCACCTGCTTGAATTGGAGCCCTCATCCCTCTGTCCCTCCCCTTCCCTCCCTCCCTCCCTCCCTCCCTCCCTCCCTCCCTCCCTCCCTCCCTCCCTCCTTCTCTCCCTCCTCCTTCCCTCCTTCCCTCCTTCTCTCCCTCCTTCTCTCCTTCCTTCCCTCCTTCCCTCCCTCCTTCCCTCCCTCCTTCCCTCCCTCCCTCCCTCCCTCCCTCCCTCCGTCCCTCCCTCCCTCCCTCCCTCCCTCCCTCCCTCCCTCCCTCCCTCCCTCCCTCCCTCCCTCCTTCTCCTCCCTCCCTCCCTCCTCTCTCCCTCCCTCCCTCCCTCCCTCCCTCCCTCCCTCCCTCCCTTCCTCCTGGTCCCGGAAGGAGGGGCTGCATCTGCCCTGGCCCCCCCTGGACCCCTGGGTGTAAAAGGACTGCAGACTATATTCTCTCTACACACGTCTCACAACGCGCTGATCTTCTCCACGGTGCCAGCATTTACCCGCAATGCATGTGCCTCAGAAGGCAGAGGGAACCCCTTCCCCGTGAAGGCAGAGGAGGCAGCTGCAGCTGTTTCATCTCCCTGAGTGCCGAGTGCCATGTGGGTATAAATTTCTCCTCCCCCTTTCCCCCCCACCATGTGCGGAAGGCCAGGACTGAGTCACTGCCGCCCTCTGAGAGGTGGCAGGCACAGGTCGCTGCCGAGAGGGTGACGGGCAATGACTAAGGCCCCTGCCCCAGAGCCGAGTTAATTAAAGTGCGTTAATAATCCGCGGTGTCGCTGAGGGTAACGATGGAGGTGCAGGGGGTCAGGCAGGAAGCAGTGGGGTTGCCACGGCAACGGAGTCCCTGGCCAATCCCAGGAGCCCTTCAGGCCTGCGGTCTGAACGGAGCGCTTCCTCCCAAGTCCTCCCTGGTTTGGAACTGCAGCCACGTGAGCGGAGCATCTACCTGTTGCAACAAATCGAATGGAATTGATCGGAGCGGGTCGGGGACGCAGAGAGAGGCGCTCACAGACAGAGAGCCTGGGAGGAGCCCCGGGTGATGCTGGGGGAGAGGGGGAGCACATTGTTCTCTGGACAGATCTGCTGGCTGAGCTGGGAGGAGCTGGCTCCTCCGTATCCGTGGCCCTCCCCAATGTGCAGTGAAATAATTCCCAATGGCCGGCTCAGGGCGGGGCAGGGAGTGGCGGCTCCTTGTGGGCCGGTCTGCCCCGGGAACAGTGCCGTGACCCTCCCCCACATGCATAGACCACTGACGGGGACCAACGGGCAGGCCAAACGGCAGCTGAGCACTGAGGACGGAGCATGCAGGTCACTGCCGGGGAGGATCTGGGAAGGAAAGTGGGGTGGGGGCAGTGAGGAAGGAGAAGGAAGGCCTGCTTTTCCTCACCTTTCTCTCCCATCACAGGAGGGCGTGGGCACCAGGACTTGGCTCACACCTGATGCCATCCAGGTTCACACAGACCCATGGTCTTCAACCCCCGGAGCCTGGAAACGCGTCAGCAATGCAGAATCTGGTCCACCCCGACCCACCGAATCAGAAACTCTGGGGATGGGGGTGGGGAACAATGGGTGTTATAACCGGCCCTCCAATCAATTCTGATGCTGGTGGGGAGTTTGAGAACACGGCTCTAATGGCACCGAGCTGAATGTAAACTCAGTGACCCCGCACGGAGCCTGGATGGAGGACAGGGCCATGGGGACACCAGGCTGTGGCTGAATCCCTGTGGGGTCTTTGGAGAGAGGAGACCTGGCTTGGATCTGCCCACAGGCAATGCACCTGCAGAACGGGAGGCTTGGGCCTCACCTCACAGGGGCGCAGACCAGGTGGGCCCGGCACCACTCCCAGCAGGGCTGAGGCAGGCACGAGGTACCCACTAGATGCCCATCTTCTGTGCTCCCTCCCTGAGCCCTCGGAGACAACCTGGGTGGTATCACTGTGATTTCGCTCTGCTCCAGCTACTTCAAGAGAACCCGGGGGGGAGGGAGTGCTGGGAAGGAGACATGCCCCCCTCCCCCCGCCCGCCCAGGAGATAGCCGAACCCCAAGAGGGCATTGGCGGCTCTTCCTCAGATCGGCAGCGAAGAGGGTTTAGGAAACGTGAGAAGCAGGAGAGATACATTAGGAACAGGGCCAGACAGCAGCCTTTGCGTCCATCTGACCAAAGGGCCGCGCTCGCGTGTCTGTGGCTAAGGCTGCTGCACAGAGCAGCCAGCCCAGGAGGCTCAACAGCAGACACTGCCTGACGCCTGGAGGCCAGAGCCTGAGGCCGGGGTGGCCCAGGGGGGCTGCTTTCCGGGGGCTCAGAGGGAGCCCCTTCCTTGCCTTTGCTGAGTTTCTGGGTGATGACAATAGTCTGTGGTGCTTGGAGTCACTGCCACCTGAGCACTCTTCCTGTCCCTCCCTCCCCTCCCCCCCAACCGCAGCCTCCCTCTGCGTGTCTGTGTCCTCACTTCCTCTTCTAATGACACCGGTCATTGGGGTAGGGCCCACCCTGATTCTGTCTGATTTTCTCTCTCTCTCTCTCTCTTTTTTTAAAAAATATTTTTATTGATTTTAGAGAGGAAGGGAGAGGGAAAGAGAGACAGAATCATCAATGATGAGAGAGAATCATGGATCAGCTGCCTCCTGCACACCTCACACTGGGGATGGAGCTCGAAACCCAGGCATGTGCCCTGACTTGGAATCGAACTGTGGCCTCCTGGTTCATAGGTCAATGCTCAACCCCTGAGCCATGCCGCAGGACAGTCTGATCTCATCTTGATGACCTCCACAAAGACCCTATTTCCAAATAAGGTCACATTTCCCAGGTACAGTGTAAGGACTTCAACGTGTGTCCCAGGGGACAGAATTCAGCCTCCACACTCAGCCCTGGCTGACACCGCAGAGCTCTGAGGGATGGCGTCTCTTTGAGCCGCTGGCTCTGTCACCGCAGGCAGGTGTGGCAGCCGGGCCAACCCAGAGCTTTGTCAGAAGGTTCTTGTTCCTCCGAGGGAGGGGGCTCCGTGCTGAGCCCTCAGTGCGACTCTCGGAGCCTTGAGAATGGAGGCGGACTTGGAAAAGAGAGAGAAAGGGAAATGTCTCAGGTTGTTTTTCTGGAACCAGCGATTGCCCATTTAGATTCATTTAATTGGAAAAAAAAAAAAAAAAAAGGGAGAAGCAGTAATTTAGATCTTTATGACTTTTTTTTTTATTTGCCTGAAGGCAAGTTCATAAAGTGGGGGGTGGGCGGCAGCGCTGGTGAGGGTGGTCTGGGAACAAAGCCCTCACCGTTCTCTGCATCTGGACAGAGTGTGCTGGGAGGAAGTCGTACAGGTTTAATGATGTGTTTGTTAGGATTCGAGCTCCCTGTGACTGTTCGGGGTCCAGTTCTTTAAAAGCATGCTTTTAGAGGGGGATCTCATGGGCTGGGGGGAAGCAAATGAGCAAAGCCAACTGCCACTAACACTTTGTAAATCGCACCCTGCTGCGCTTTGGCTGAGGTGACAGAGAAGTGACCTCACTTCCCGTCAGCGATGTATTGCACAACCTCTCGGGGGAGAATGAGAGCTGGTCTTGGGTGTTGGGTCTTGGGGCCCCTTCCACAGGGTTTCAAGTCCCCATTGGCCTGAACACTGTTCGTTTGTTTGTTTCCTCCAATAGAGGGGTGACTGCTGGCTCAAGGTAAGGGGCTCATCACTAATCCTGCTCTTGTCATTTGACCCTTACTCCCTTCACCCAAAGCCATCTTCAAAAATACAGGCATCTCTGGGAATATCTTCTGGGCAGGCCTCGTGAGCACGGCCCCACATCTGCAACACGTCGGCTTCACTGGGAGCCTCCTTAAGGCCACACGGTCAAGTAGGTTGTGTCCCATGATTTCGCCATCGGTCCGCCACTGCTGGGGCCTGCCCCCCAGGCTGGCTGCTGGCCAATAAAGTGGCCTGGCCTGAGGTGCCTGGGAGGCTGAAGAAGGCTCCTCTCCCCAAAGATGTCCCAGCCCCTGGGGTCTGCACACATGCTGCCTTCCCTGACAAAAGGGACTTAGTGAATGTGAGGAAGGATCTAGAGAGGGGATGTGATCCTGGAGCAACCAGGTGGTCCCCAAAGACCTTCACCAGTGATACCAAAGGGACAGAGGGAGAGCTGACGCAGAGGGAAGGTGGCAGCGATGTGCTGATGGAACAGGATGTTACCCTGCGGGCTTCCCAGATGGAGGAAGGAACCACTTAGCCGTCCATGATGCATCAGGTCTCCAGCAGAAAGCCAGCCAGACAGCCATGTCCCTGGGGGTAAAATCAGCCCCCGAGGGGAGAAGGACCCCCAGTGGAAAGCGCAGAGAAAAACAGAGCAGGTGGGAAGGGTGGGCCGGGCCTGGCTCTGCCTCCTTTGCTGAGGGCACAGGGAGCTGCTAGTGGTGCTGGGTGATGTCTTACAGTGGTGAAGGTGGGCGGAGGGGGCGCCGGGGAAGATAGGCACCTTTGTCAGCTGTGTGCACGGGGACAGGCGCCCTGCCTCACTGGCTGCTGAGTCAGACGGTTCCTCCACTGGCTTCCTGGTGGCTCAGGGCTCCAGGTGAGAAGAGAGGGCTCCCTCGGAGGTCACTTGGGGGCCATCTTCACGCCTCCCCTGATGCTCTTTGTAGGGGAGCTGACCATGTCTGTAACTCAGCCGCCTGCGCATACACACTTCCTCCACTCTTGCAACACACACACACACACACACACACACACACACACACACGCACGCACACACACTCACGCACACACAGAAGCCTGCCTCAGGGCCTTCGTGCTTGACCTGTCACCCATATACAAAGCTTTCCTCTTGTGTTTTTGCTTTCCTGGCTTCTTTTCATCATTGAGGTCTTAGCTTAGCATTATCGCCTGACCACCCGTCAAAAATCACTCTGTCCCTTTTCTTCATAGCACGTGTCATTATCAGCGGTCAGGGATGTGGCCCGACATCCCTCCACCCTCACCAAGGAGGTCTTTTCTAGAGTCCTCTGGTGTCTGCGCTGGTTTTTTGTTTTATTTCTGTGCAGGACTCCAGCCAGGCGGGCCTTCCAGGACCCCGGATGTGTGCTTTGTTGGCAGTGTTCCCCGCCGAGCTATCGGAGGGGCTCCAGGAGAACTGGCATCCTTTGCTCTGCCAGAAAAGAGGTGAAGGGAGGACAACAGAGTGGAGCTGAGGAACCCATGCCTGAGACCTTTGCTGCCTGCCCCGAGCCTGTTGGCATGGCTGGTGCACGGTGGTCTTGCACCTCAGTGGCAGTCAGCAAAGCCAGCCCATACCTGGGCTCCGCGCTTGCACTGCTGAGGGGCTCCCCAGCCCTGGCCAGAGGGAGAGCTTCCCGTCAGTGTCCTGGCAGCTGGTGGAGACTGAGTTCTTATTCCTCTTTCCCCTTTGCCCTGAGGGCACGCCCACGGGAGCATCTAGCCGTGTGAAGCTGAGGGGTAAAACCCACCGCAGCGTGTTAACCTCACTCCACATTAGCCCAGTTAAGACACGGAGAGTGGCCTGCGTATGCAAACCACGCGGCAGACTTTTTGCTTGTCAAGTTCATTTGACAGTTCGGTCTCTGATCCAGTGCCCCTGCAACCCCCGCGTGTCCAAACTCCATCTAGGCGCACTGTAAAGAGAAAGGAAACTGTTTCAGGACAAGGACTAAGACGTTCAGGACGCATCTAGTTAAAACGATTCTATTTCACAAGGATTCTTTGGGGAATGTTATGACTGGTCACTCCCCGGCTGTATACACCTTTGCCATGTAATTCTTTAAAAAATAAATTCTTTATTCCCCCATTGACCCCCTCCAGCCCACCCCTGCTGCTTCCCCCACCCCAGGCCTTAATTGTCTGCATCCATGGGTTATGCACACATGCATAAGGTCTTTGGTTGATCACCTCCCACCCACCCACTCCCCCGCCTCCCCTCTGAGATTCCACACTCTGTTCCGTGCTCCCATGTCTCTGGATCCACTCTGATCATCAGTTTATTTTGTTACTTAGATTCCACATATGAATGCGATCATGTGATACTTGTCTTTCTCTGACTGATTTCTTTCACTTAGCATGGTACTCTCCAGGTCCCTCCATGCTGCCTCAAAGGGAAAGAGGTTCTTCTTTTAGACTGCTGCATTCCACGGTGTAAATGTCCCACAGCTTTTTTATCCACTCGTCTACTGGTCATCTACTGATGGGCACTTGGAGCAGCCCAAGCACCATGTAATTCTGAACCGTGTGGCGTGCCCCAGGAGGAAGGCATGAGAACACATGTGACATAGGTGATTATTGCCAGTCGTGCCGGGAACTCCTTCAGAAATGAAGTTCTCAAAAGACCTTTCTGGTCTTGGCAAGAAGAAAGATCCTTATTTTTTATTTAAACCTCAAATAACAGAATCCTTCTGTTGAGGTTTGTGGTCAGCACAGTTCGTTGCTCCTAATGGCCCCACGTGAAGGCTTTTACTGTGTGCAACCCTGCCTTACAGGAGTTATCAGAAATCACCTGACAAACACGGCCTTTGCAGACGGCAGAGGACGGAGCGGAGCCGCCCACAGTTCGGGTGAACTTTATGGCCAAACGCAGGGCCATGTGTCTTTGAACCCTGCGTGGCCGGCTATTTATTACACAAGAACAAAGGCTTTTCGTGTGAGCTTCTGTAATGACTACGGTGCCTTAAAACAAAGCTCAGCAACCAGCCAGTTTCTACCGTTGAGACTTTCTTCCCAGGAAGGAAGGCCGCGCCTGCCTCTGCCAAGACCGCCCACCAAAGGCTGCCGGGAAACCACCCTGGTTGTTTGTGGAGGAGCGGGGTGGGTGAGATCAAAAACGCCTGGGGAAGGCTCGGGGACTCAGGTGTCTGCTCCCAGGGAAAGCAGGTGTGTGTGTGTGTGTGTGTGTGTGTGTGTGTGTGTGTGTGTGTGTGTGTGTGTGTGTGTGTGTGTGTTGTAATGCACATAACAGAAAATTTACCATTTCAACCTTTTTTAAGTGTCTGATTGAATGGATTCAGAACTTTTTCATCTTCCCAAATGCAAGCACCTTTTCCCAACCCTCCACGTTCCGTCTCTGTGAATCTGGCTGCTCTAGGGCCGTCACCTAAGAGAAGTCACACAGTATCTGTCCCTGTGACCGGCCCCTTTCACTCGGCACAATGCCTTGAAGGTTCATGCAGGCGGGATCATGTGTCAGAATTCCTCTTCTTTTTAAAGTTGAGCGATACACCATTGGGTGTACGTACCACGCTTTGCTTCTCGGTTCATTGGTCAGCGGGCATTTGGTGAAGTTTGCAGACTGTTATCTTCTGCCTGGACAAGATTTGGACTAAAGAACATGATGCAACTTGTAGTGTAAAGAACATTTGCCCAATCTCTTTCACCGGATGGGAAAATGGACGGTGAAAGGTAAGAGTAAGTGGGCAAACAGCACGCATTTAGATGATGCCAAATACATCAATGGTGCTGTGCTTCCCCCTCCCAGTCATTTTTGTTCTGGAAGGATATTCAGGGTACAAAGTCTACATTTCAAAAATAGAACTTAGGAGTCTAATCGTATTAACTCTGCAGGGAGCATCGATGCCAGCACAGCCTGGGTGAGTCACTCCTTGGAGTCTAACAGGAATGCGTTTCAGACAGGAGTTTTCTCTTCTTTGAGGTCTGTTTTAAGAAGTTCCAAAAGCAAACAGTAAAAATAACAAAATGCCTGGGGCCACAGCTCTCAAAGCAGACCTTCAAAATAGCAGCCCCGACGGCGGGCGCCAGGGGCTGGCGCTGGGCCTGCGACTCAGTTCCCCAGGTGGTTCAGGCCCACCCTCTCCTGGGTCTCGCCACGTCGCTAGTCCATTTAAGAAACTGTGATGTGGAGGGAGGGGGTGGGGGCTGGTGGAGAAGGGGAGTGTGGGAAAGGAAACAGAAGGATCTGGGGGCTTTTGAAAAGCCATAACCATTTTTTAAATCGGTTGGTTTGCTGATTTTTCTGTTTCTTGCTCAGCCAAGGCCTGGAGCAAGCTTAACTTCAGGGCTGTAGCGTGTGGCTGCAGAATTACACCACTCATGCCAACGCGTGAGCAGTGTGTGCTGCTGGGCCCGATTCCTTGTCCCGGAGGCTCTCACCCCTCTGCCCTCCTGTAGGCATTAGCAGGGGCTCCGCCTCCCAGAAGACTGCCCGGGACATCATGAGTTTCAAGTTTCTCTCTTGTTTTGATGCCATCGCTGAATTGTCCTATTGGCTCAGCTTTATGCACCCCCTTAGCCTGGGGAACAAAACCTCTCTATCAAGAATAGCGCAGCCTTGGCTGGTTTGGCTCAGTGCATAGAGCGTTGGCCTGCGGACTGAAGGGTCCCGGGTTCAATTCTAGTCAAGGACACATGCCTGGGTTGCAGACTAGATCCCCAGTAGGGGGTATGCAGGAGGCAGCTGATCTCTCATCATTGATGTTTCTATCTCTCTCCCTCTCCCTTCCTCTCTGGAAAAAAAAAAAAAGAAAGAATAGCATGGCCAGTGTGGCTCAGTGGACACTGTTCCAGGGACATGCTCCTTGATAAGATGGTGTGAAGATTAAACACCTTTGGAGAGGGGCCATCCCCATCTCCAGAAATTTAATGTGCACTGGGAGCCTCCAGGAGCCTCCAGGAAACCCCAATTTAGACCCCGGTTAAAGTCAGTAATTTTACACCGTGCTCAACACATAGTAAGTTATCTACAAGTATCCGTAACGTTTCCAGGACCACATATTAAATGCACCAATAACCCCAGACTCTTTTTCCCAACCCACGTCCAGAGTCCCCCCAACCCCCCATAATGCCAGCTCTTAGTAGAGAGAAAAAGAAAGAGAGGGGAAGGGAGCAAATGGTAGGATTTTCCATGAAAAGGTTTGAGAACGACTGTTGCACAAAAAGGTAGGAGCCCTGGTGGGTGGCTCAGTGGCTGAGCGTCAACCTATGAACGAGGAGGTCATGGTTCGATTCCCAGTCAGGGCACATGCCCAGGCTGGGGGCTCAATCTCCAGTAGGGGACATGCAGGAGGCAGCCGATCGGTGATTCTCTCTCATTGATGTTTCTATCTCTCCCTCTCCCTCCCCTTTCCTCTCTGAAATCAATAAAAATTAAAAAAAAAATTTTAAAGGCAGAAGGAAAGCCATCAGTGTACCCTGGGAGTGGCGGGAGGAGAGACTGAGCATCTCCGAGGACTGAAATGCGAGGGACCGAGAGAAGGCTGGAGGAAGAAGGCGGGCAGAAGTTTCCCTCCGCACTGTGATGGAATCTTCCTGTGGCGGAATCTTCCTGTGGCTCTTTCGAGAGCCTTCATTTGCTCTTTGCTTTTTTCTTTGCCTGCTGGGTCGTCTGGGTTTTGACTCAGACCCCATGCTGTGGCAGGTTTCAGGGAGCCAGCAAATCAACCCGACCGAATGCAGGCTTCTCCAGCAATAACAGTCATGGTTTACTATTATTCTTATCATCCACCCATCGCCAGGTCTCCCCGCTTGCTCTCTCCAGAGAGGGCAGTGTTGTGTGGGAACCGTGGTTCTGGGGACCGACCCATGGATGTATCCGCTTTGCCAGAGGCCTTCACCTTGATGGAGATGATGTCATCTAAAGACCCCGCATCTCTGCCCTGGCCAGTGTGACTCAATTGGTTGGACTGTCATCCCATGTACAGAAGGACTGCAGGCTCCATGCCCTCGCAGGGAGCATACCCAGGTTGCAGGTTCAATCCCTGGTTGGGGTGTGTACGGGAAGCAACCCAGTGATGTTTCTCTCTCACGTCAATGTTTCTCTCTCTCCCTCTCCCTCTTCTCTCCCTAAAACATCAATAAAGCACATCCCCCAGGGAGGATTGAAAAATAAAGACCCCAAATCTCTAAACCACGGTGAAGCGTTGGCCAAGGAAAGACAAGGTAAGGGATCCCCTGTCCAGGCCCGTGGCCAGCAAGGTGAGCGACTATTTCCAGCAGGTGGCCCTGACAGCCCCCTCTGGCCTCCGCCGGGGGTCACCACGCAGGAGCGGCTCTGGGGGGCAGAGCAGGCCCCAGCCCGCATCGTTGCCCACTTCCTTGTGCCCCAGACGAACACGATGAGAGGCGTGGACTGGCGCTCCGGCCACGCTTTGATTCCAGTGGAAGTCACATCTCAGGGCTCTGCCCACTTGGATGAAATCAAAGGAGAACATTTTGTTTCTTGCCTGTAATTTCTGTCTGAAGCATCTCCGCGGGTGATCTCAAAGGCTGCTTTGAAATCACTCTCTAGGCACAAAAGGGTTCTCTCGCACCTTTTTCTTTCCAGGGACGTACAGGTCCCGGGTGCGACCCGCACCGTAGGTGATGCCGCACGAGAGCGCTCCGTGACAGCTCCCCGTGGCTTGGACAAAGCCTCCTGAGTCCGGTCCAACCAGGACCGGGCTTTTCTTTGTGTTGGCTTTGTTTGTCTCAGGCTTTTCTGGTGAAGACCTTGATTTCAGTCTTTGCTGGAAGGTTCTGGAGTCTGAAGCGTTGTCCTGGGTGCAGACCGCGGGGGGAGTTGCCTAGATGAGATGCCATCAGCCACCCCGGGGAGCGCCTGGGCGAGAGCCATGCAAGGACGTTTCTGGAAATAATATGTGTTTGATGTCTCTTTCCATCTTTTAATTTATTTACAAAATTAGAATGGGTTAAAGAATTGGAGGGCGTGCAGGAGGAGGAGTATCGGGGAGAAGCGACCTGACCCTGTAACCCTGGCACCCCATTTGCCTTTGGACTTGGTTGGGCTCATCAGATGCCGGCATTGGCTTTTATTTGAGCAGCAGGCGGTATCAGATTCTTCTTTCATTGTTCATTCATTCACCCGTTCACTCCTGTCACGATGGTTCCCTGGTGGCTGATGAGGTGTGGCCTCGTTCGTGGCTGAGAGGCTGACTCAGCCAGCACCGAGGGGGCCAGAGAGCTCTTCGAATTCTTCGAATGCGAATCAGAACTTTCTCAACTAAGAAAGGCGGGCAGGGGAGGGGGGGGCAGGGGGGCGCGGGGGAGAGGGGGTGCGAATCCACCAGCAATGAGGGAGAGCAACTTTCCTGCCCTCCCCCTCCCCTTCAGTCTAGCTCCATACAAACGCCCTCTAATGAAAATGCCACCTGTTTCTGGTTTTAGTCCTGTGGTGACCGCCGCCAGGTGGAGGCCACTTTAGAAATGCCTGGTTTGGGCCAACTTTCTGTCCCGGGAAATGGAGGTGCTCCTCTCCTCTTCCCTCCTGTCCAGGTAGATGTTAGACTATCTTGGTTTCTCCACGGGTTGCCTTTGTAAGTTAAAATAACACATTTGTTGCTTCTCAGCAGTGTCCCTAAGGCCTCACTTTGAAAGATAAAGATGTTAGAGGGCGGCCTCCATCCCCCCCCCCCGCCCCCCTTCCCTGACCTCCTCCCACCCTCCTCCGCCCTGAGTGTGAACCTGGCTTTGGAACCCCTGTCAGCTCCCTCTGCTCCCCTCTCTAGAAGCCAGACATTGCTCCCCTCTCTCCCCAAAAGCTTAATCAGACATCAACACTTTTCTCCGGAGCGCCCACGCGGGGCCTGGGCTTTCCCAGAGGCCGCAATGTCGTGGTCTGAAGGACACACTCTAAGCCCCACGAAACAGGCGACAGGAGCAGCAGCCCTGGCTGTGCGGTGACCCCACTAATGCGGGAAGTGAAATGGGGGTCCAGCCCTGCAGGGTGGGACAGGACACCGTGCCTGAGGGATCACCAGAGCCCCACTCACTCAGCTGTAAATAGTTCCGCAGCTAGATCTTACTCCACAGCATGCTTTTCTCTTTTTTCTTTTCTTTTCTTTTCTTTTTTCTCTTCTCTTCTTTTCTTTTCTTTTCTTTTCTTTTCTTTTCTTTTCTCTTCTCTTCTCTTCTCTTCTCTTCTCTTCTCTTCTCTTCTCTTCTCTTCTCTTCTCTTCTCTTCTCTTCTTTCTTTTCTCTTCTTTTCTTTTCTTTTCTTTTCTTTTCTTTTCTTTTCTTTTCTTTTCTTTTCTTTATGTCTTTACATATTTCTGTTCCAGGGGTATTTTTTCAGTTTACTGATTCAAGAAAATGAAGGTCTTCATCAATGGGTGTCTGCGCAGGAGGCGGGCCTGCCAGTCCCTGGGGCAGGAGCAGAGAGCAGGCCTGGTAAGCAGGCGGGGCCGAAACTGGTTTGGCTCAGTGGATAGAGCGTCCGGTCAAGGGCATGTACCTTGGTTGAGGGCACATCCCCAGTGGGGGGTGTGCAGGAGGCAGCTGGATCAATGTTTCTAACTCTCTCCCTCTCCCTTCCTCTCTGTAAAAAATCAATAAAATATATTTTTAAAAAAACCAAACAGGTGGGGATGACATAGGGTGAGCTCTGCTTTAAAGGGCCGTGTTTGCTTGGTTAACTAGTCTCCTCTCTCTCCTTTTCTTCCTCCTCCTTCTCCCTTTCCTTTCCCTCCCTCCCCACCTCCGTTTCCATTCATCAAATCTCATTTCTAACAAAAAGATCTAGAAAAAAACCCCACAAATTTCAATAACCATATGAGTATCTCTTTGATTAGCTCCAGCAAATAAAATAAACAAACCATCACTTGATTGTTTAAATGAAGTCTTTTACATTTTAAAGAGCCGTTTAGGTTCACAGCCAAATTGAGCTGAAGGTACAGGGATTTCCCATACACCCCTGCCCCTACCCAGGCACAGCCTCCCATCATCAACATCTCCTACCAGGGTGCTGTATTAGCTACCACTGATGGACCTACATTGACAACCACCATCACCCCAAATCCACATTTTCCATTAGGGTTCACTCTGTGTTGTACGTTCTATGGGCTTGGGTAAATGTGTAATGATATGTATCCACCATTATAGTATCATACCGAGTATTTCACTGCCCTAAAATCCTCTGATGTGCCTATCCATCCTTCCCCCAAACCCTGGCAACTGCGATCTTTTCACTGTCTCCATAGCTTTGCCTTTTCCAGGATGTCATATGGTTGGAAGCATGCAGTATGAAGCCTTTCAGATCGGCTTCTTTCACTTAGTCACGTGCATCTAAGTTTCCTCCATGTCTTTGTTTGGCGTAATAGCGTATTTCTTCTTAGTGATGAGTGATATTCCATTGTCTGGATGTGCATCCGTTTCATCCTGTCACCTCCTGGAGGACATCTTGGTTGCTTCCAAGTTTGGGCAATTATAGGTAAAGCTGCTATAAAAACCCGTGTGCAGGTTTTCGTGTGCACATCAATTTCCAACTCCATTGGGTATAACAAGGAGTGTGATTGCTGGATTGTATGCTAAGGGTATATTCAGTTTTGTAGGAAACCATCAAACTATCCTCCAGTGCCGCTGCGCCGTGGTGCATCCCCACCAGCAGTGCCTGAGAGTTCCTGTTGCTCCACATCCCCGCCAGCATTTGGTGGTGTCAGTGTTTTGGATTTTGGCGATTCTCATAGGTGTGCCCTGGTTTCGCCTTGTTGTTTTCAATTGTATTTCCCTGATGACAGAAGATGTGGGGCATCTTTTCATGTGCTTGTTTGCCATCTGTATATCTTCTTTGGTGAGGTGTCTGCTGAGGACTTTGCCCATTTTTTTAATCAGGTTGTTTTCCTATGGAATTTTTTGAGGTCTTTGTGTATTTTGGGCAACAGCCCTTTATCAGATGTGTCTTTTGCAATTATTTCCTCTTAGTCTGTGGCTTGTCTTCTTATGCTCTTGACATTGTCTTTCACAGAGTAGACATTTTTTAGCTTTAATGAAGTCTAGTTTATCAATTTTTGTTGCCTGAATCATGGATGTTGTATTTTTAAAAGTTATCTACGTTTTTTACTATGTTATTGTCTAGGAGATTTATCGTTTTGCATTTTACATCCGAATCTAGGATCCATTTTGAGTTCATGTTTCTTGAAAGTGGAAGATCTGTGTCTATATTCTTTTTTTTATGCATGTGGATGTCCAGTTGTTCCAGCAGCATTTGTTGAAAAGACTGTTTTGTTTTATTGCGTCGCCTTTGCTCCTCTGTCAAAGGTCAGTTGACTATGTCATGGAGATCTGTTTCTGGGCTCTCTATTGATCTGTTCCATTGATCTACGATTCGTCTCGTCTTTCACCAATACCACCCTGTGTTGATCACTGTAGCTTTGTAGTAAGTCTTGAAGTCAGATAATGTCAGTCTTCCAACTTTGTTTTTCTCCTTCAATATTGTGTTGACTGTTTTGAGTCATTTGCTTCTTCATATAAATTTTAGAATCAGTTTGTCATCATTCGATTTTTCTAAGGTGTTTAAAATTTACTGGGGGGGGGGGGCTCGGCGGGGAGATGGGAAATCCAGGGGCAATAAGTGTCTGCTATCAGCTGACAACATCTCATTTATACCAGCCTGAGGAAGGTGGGGACACCAAGTCCAGAAAGGGTTAAGCAGCCTGAGGTCACTGAGTGATTCAACGCTTCTTTAACCCTTTAGCACACATAGCAAGTCGCCACTAATTGAGAATACCCAGCGCGCACCTTCTAACAAGCACATGAAAACTGACCTGGTTGGGTAGCTTTGCATTCCCATTGCACCAATCAAGAGTCCATCAAGTCCATGCAGCCTAGCACCTCAAATCACTTTGACCTGAACACCATTCACCTGATTAAACTGTGAAACGACACCCCGCCCCGAGCTCATGCCTCGCACTGAAAATGTCCACAGCAGCACTTAGTAACTGGTTTTCATTTTTTAAAAATCCACAGTTAAAAAAAAAAAAGTGAACATGAATAAGATTTCCGGTGAAGCGCTCAGAACAAAGTTCCCGGGAATTCTCGTGCTCTCTTCTGAGGTTGTTCTATAGGTTGTGTCTAGCAGCTTCTGTTGCTGAGTCTCTTTCTGACCTTATTTCTTTGTCTTCTCTTTCATGTCTCAAACACGAGTGAGTGTATTTCTTTATCCTTTATTTATGTGCTGAAATGATCATGGAGACCGAAGACAAGCAGCTGCCTCAGACAATGAATGAGGGAGCCGGTTCAGCTGTATGCCCTTGGCTTTGAGGTGGGTGGTTCCTCTTTCAACTTCCTCCTGGATGTACAGATCTGAGAGTGATGGGGTCTGAGAAAGCTGCCTCCACCAAGGTTGGCCTTTTCCATGGTGAGACAATGGCTCAGCATGTCTTTCCAGCTCCAGGGCCAGGCCTTCCTCCATCTTGCTGTGTAGGACTTTTTTTGAGAGAGGAAGGTGCCTGCATCCACATGGGGTTTGAATGGGGGCGGAGATTTTGCCCAGGGTCAGCCTTCCACAACAAACAAACAAACAAACAACAAAGGACTACAGGTCTTGGAAGCTCCTTCACTTGAGGAAAATGTTCTCTTTTCCATCTCATTAGCATAACCGTCTTCCGTGGTGGGTTCAGACAGTGGGGGAACTTCTCAGATAGAGTCCTCAGTGTGGGCCCTCGGCCCCTCCCCCCAGGAGGAGGCCTGTGGATGGAGTGATAATGAATCACTCCTGCAAATGAGAAATGAATGACCTAGTTCCATGAGCCCTCTGAGACCTACCTTTGCCAGCACAGGGAGAGACAGGGGCAGCTGCCTCCTGGCCCTTCACGGCCCCCCCACCCCACCCCATTCAACTTGGCTCTCCCAGGTGGCAGGCCAGAGACCAGCAGATGGTGCCCATGTGAGCGTGGGATGTCACCTAGAGGTGACCTCAGGTCACCAGCCACCAGCCACCAGCCTCCTTCTCTTCCTGCTTCTTCCACCCTTTAGCACCTGGAGAGCTGGCCCTGCCCTCTGACCTCATCTGACCTCTTTCCGGAGACAGTGGGCGGGCGTGCTGGCTGGTCCTTTCTTGGCTTTGCCACCGACCCACCAGGTGGGTGCTCATTAGTTAGTGTGTGTGAAGGCTTTGAAGATACCAAGTGCCGCATCAAAGTGGGTTCTCATGGGGCCGATAATGGTGAGGCCTGCGTGCTGGTCTCTGGTGGGTGCGGCCTCATTGCTCCCTCCCTCCCTCCCTGTGTGTGGAGGCCCCACAGGCTCCACCGAGTTCACCAGCTCCACTTATTCACAGGGGGAAACACTGGGGAGTGTGGTGTGTGGTGTGTGGTGTGTGTGTGTGTGTGTGTGTGTGTGTGTGTGTGTGTGTGTGTGTGTGTGTGTGTGTGTGTGTGTGGCCTGGGCCCTCCTAGTCTCAGCATGTACCTGGTGCTGCAGGACAATGACCGGGACCACTGTCACGGGCAGCGACAGGGCTGCTGCAGGCGTGGGCGGCCTGAACTCTTGTTCTGAGCCCCGCCCCGTGCAGGCCCCGCCAGGAGCTGCGCCCCCACCCCCACCCCGCAGCTGGCAGCCCACATGAAAGCCATCAGCTTCCCACTGACGAAGGGGGGGCATTTTTTTGAAACCACCCTCCCTGCTGCTTCTCTCCTTTGCCCCGATTCCTGCCAACTTTGATCAGGGCCCCCTCCCGCCCACATTGGTGGGGCTCCAGGCCCCGTGCCCTGCTGCTGCCCAACGTGGGAAGGCTGCTCGCTGCAGCCCCGCAGGGGGGATGCCGTCCAGAATTCCTCCGGATATAGCCGTGGCCCGAGGACGCTGGGCTGCCCTGCTGTCGGGCCTGGGCAGGGGGCACATGACTGCACGGAGCTGCTGCGGGCACCGGGCAGGCCCCACCCCTCTGCGGCAGCGCTCAGGGGTGCCCCTGCCCTCTAAGGCCCTTCCTGGGTAACCCCACCCGGAGAGGCCCTCCCTGCCACGCCCCGCCTCTGGAGAGCTGGGCTGTGGGAGCAGAGGAGGGGACCCCCTGACGCCCATTTCCTCCTCTCGGTCCACCAGCAGAAGGGTCCCTGCGGCTGCTTTTCAGAAATGAAGACGCAGTTCACGTGCTGCCAAACTCACCGTCTGAACCACGACACGGTGCACAGCGCTGTGGTTCTGAGTGTGGTCACAGGGCTGTGCAGCCACCACTGCAGTCTAACCAGAGCCTTCCATTCCCTTCCGGCCCAGCAGCCGTCAGGGGCACCCCACCTCCCACAGCCCCTCTCTGGAAGCCACAGCCCCTGCCTCTGTCCATAGGTCTGTCGGCTCAGGACACCTCACACAAATGAACTCTCTGGAACGTGGTCTCTGTGATGGGCTCTTCCACGTCCCTGATTTGTCCAGGTTCCAGGTTGCACCCGTGAACATGTGGACCACATCCCTGGTGTGGCCAGCGCAGCGGTTTGTGCATCAGCGGACGGGCTGCTGTGGCTTGTAAGTGTCTTTGCTTCACAGACTCCCCACCCCCATCCCGCCCGGCGCCTGCCCCCAGGGCAGGGGTCCAGCTGCCCACTGTCGGCATCTTCTGTGCTGAGCCAGCGGCCGCGGGGGACGTGGGTGGGAGTGTCTGGGTGGGGACGCCGAGCTCCGCCGCGGGTCGGCAGCTGGGGTCTCAGCACCCCTCCCGCTCCCCTGCCTGGTGTCTTCATCAGTAACACGAAGGGCTTGAGCCACGCAGCCTCTCGCCTCTCTCCGGCTCTTAGCAAAGCAATGGGGCAGCCGGGCAGCCTTGTGTTATGACCTCTGAGGAAGGAGAGCAAAGCAGACTGTGGGCGGGCAGGGTTGGCGCGGCCTAACTGAACGTGGTTTTGTTTTTCTTTTAACCCTCACCCGAGGGTATTGTTTCCATTGATTTTCAGAGAGAATGGAAAGGAGGAGGAAGGGGGCGAAATGGGAGCCGGGAGGGGAGGAGAGAGAAACATCGATATAAGAGAGACACACCTATTGGTTGCCTCTTGAACACACACCCCCCGGGATTGAACCTGCAACCCAGGTATGTGCCCTTGATCAAGCATCGAACCCGAGACCCTTCGGTGCGCAGGCCGACCGACGCTCTAACCATTAACCAACACTGGCCAGGGCTGAAGTGCTTTTTAAATAACAATCTAAGTTGATCCACACGAGACACCTGTAGCAGGTTCCCAAATGACAGAAAATCCCTGTGAATGACAGGGAGGAATGACCAAATTAAAGAGAGAAGCCGTACAAGGGGAACAAAGGCAGAGTGGTGCTGAGCTCCCGAACCCCACAGCTCAGTACGGCTGGGGGCCGGGAGGCCAGGTGGTGCCCGTCAGAAAGGGGTTTTGCTTGGCTCTGCATAGATTTCATTTTGAGCCGCCATTGGGTTGAGCGGCCACAACAACCGACGTGATTTTCGATTCCATTGAAGGAGTACAGAGGCTGGCACAAGGGAGGTGACACTGGGGAGACCACGTTCTGAGAGGGAGGCCCCTCGAAGGGCAGGCCTGGAGGAGGTGAGGTGGAGCTGTGATGCATTAGGAAGCTCGAGAGCCCAAGACGTTCGTCTGCAGAGGGAGCCGGCCGCCTGGGCCCTGAAGGAGGCTGGGCCCTGAGCTGTGGGCTGTCACTGGGATGAGGGAGAATGTGGCAACAGAAGTCACGGGACGTGGGAGAACAGGTGAGGAGCGCCGAGGTGGGGCCGCCTTATCGGGGCAGGCCGGGGACTTCCAGCGCCCTTTCTGTTTATGGGGCCTGGGAAACTGCAGTTAGATAAGCAAGCGGGGGATGGGGAGGCGCGGGCCCGGCTCACAGGAGCCTCCCCGCTCGCTCGGAGCCAGCCAAGCCCCGCTGCTGCCCTGACCAGGCGATTTAGACGTTCTTCGCAAGTGCAGCTCCCCTCGGTGCCTGAAGCCGCAGCGGTAAATTGCCCGCTGGGCCATCTCAGGTTCCTCTGCGGCGATCTGGGGTCTCCGCTCCACCCAAGGGCCCCAGGCAGGGTGACTCACGCAGTCAGAGTTGACTGTGAAAGTGGGGTTCTTCCCAGAACGCCTGCCGGTGTCCTGGGTGACCTCAGGCCCAGGGCCGGGCACGACTGGGGATTGGCCAGCCCATTGGCCCGTTGCCTTTTGCACCCCAAGAATTTGGGAGGAGGATGGGAGCCCGAGGCTGCTTCCTGATCCCAGTTCCAAAAAACCATCTGATTCAGTGCAGCGGCCGCCTCTCCCCCAGGCTGCCCTGGGCGCTGCCCGCAAAGCCTGGCCTGGGAGGCGGTGGCCCGGGTCACACGGCGCGTGGCCTGTGGCGGTCTCAGGGTCAGCGGCCACTGCTTACCCACCCGATGGATTTGGGGATCCCCAGCCCAGGCCGGCCTGTAGAGCACATGTTCAGAGGGAGTGTCTGCTGGCACGTAAGTCCAAGGCCAGGAGACACTCTTAGCTGTTTGATTGCCACACTCCTTTCTGCCGAGGCGGGCGGGCCTGAGTGGCACTCCCCACCGCTTCTCCAGGGAGGGCGGGCGGCTCCGGGAAAGCTGCAGAGGCAGGGCCGGCCTGGGGTTCCTCGCCGCCCTGCAGGGCTCGGGCTGCCCCATCCTCCACGGAGGCCTGGCAGGCGGGGCTGGAGCTCAGCCACCTGGAGACCAGCATCGCACATTCCTAAGAGCTTAGTGGACAAGGACAGCCTGAACTTGGGAAACAAAAGGACAGGTGTCTGCTTCCAGAACCTGCTCCCCACTGTGCGGGCGGTGGGACTGCTGCCAGCGCTCCCAGGCCAGGCTGAGGAAGCCTGGCTCTCTCTCCCCAGACGCCTGCCGCTGGGAACCAGTGCAGACGAAGGTCAACCCTGCACTGAGCGGAAAATCTCAGCTGTCAGATGCGGCCCTGGGAGTCAGACCCCAACCCCATCTCTGTGCCCGGGAGCTCGCAGGCCTGGAGCACGTCCTGACCGTCTTGCTCCCACCAGCCTGGCACACGCAGCTCCCACCAGCCTGGCACACGCAGCTCCCACCAGCCTGGCACATGCAGCTCCCACCAGCCTGGCACACGCAGCTCCTATGCTGGCACCGTATGGGCTCTGGGACCGTCCAGGGATGTTCCCACTTACGGCGAGCCTGACTCTTACCCATCAGGGACTGCTGGTCTTCAGGGAGCCCTGTTTTGGGTACTGGGGACCCCTCCCCCGAAGGCGTTGCCCAGCAGACCCGCACAGGGGATGGCTCTCTGAGGTGTGTGCACTGCTGACACAATGCCACCGTAGCCCAGGCTCTATCTAAACGCACTTTGGGTGCGGGAGAGGGGCGCTTCTGACCACCCTCCCGTCCCCTTCTCAGGGACCTCTCCCACTTGGCCGGCTCCCGCAACCTGCCTCAGTCAGCACCACCCGAAGGGTCTCGGGCACGTGTGGCTTCCCAGGGGCGGCAGTGAAGACACACAGTAGCTGCTCCGTGGTGGCAGGGACTGTTCTGGGCAAGAGGTGAGGCAGGGGCTGGCAGACGCCTTGCCTCCGAGCTTAGGGTTCAGTGGATGGAAGCTGAATACATGGACACTATTTTGATAGCTTCTGTGATTATTCGCAGCGTCAGCATTTCCCATTGTACCCACGTTATGTCTGCTATGGCTGCTACAGCTGCTCCCCCATCGACATTGTCCTGGGCAGGGGGCAAGGACGGGGAGCTTTGGGACCGAGGGGAAGCCTCCTGTCACCCTTTATTCCCTTAATGCTTTGCTACCACATTCTCTTTCTTACTGATAGTTTATTTCTCCCTCACTGATATTTTATTTCTTACTGATTTTTCCTTCCTTCCTTCCTTCCTTCCTTCCTTCCTTCCTTCCTTCCTTCCTTCCTTCCTTCCTTCCTTCCTCCCTCCCTCCCTCCCTCCCTCCCTCCCTCCCTCCCTCTTTCTTTCTTTCTTTCTTTCTTTCTTTCTTTCTTTCTTTCTTTCTTTCTTTCTTTCTTTCTTTCTTTCTTTCTCTCTCTCTCTCTCTCTCTCTCTCTCTCTCTCTTTCTTTCTTTCTTTCTTTCTTTCTTTCTTTCTGTCTTTCTTTCTTTCTTCTTCCTTGTATTTTAAAGAAGCCAGTTTGAGCCCCACCCTCATCCCTAATGAGGAACTTTCACCTCTTTTCCCCAGTAAATGACTTAGTCCTCAGTGAACTCTTGCTGAACTGATTTTACGAGCAAACTGTTCTCGTTCATTGAGAACGGGCAAGGCGACCCAAATGGGGCCAGTGTGGGCAGGTGAGGCCGCCACAGCAGGTGGCAGCTTCCAGGGCTCTGGCCCAAGGCTGGCGCCGACTCTGCTGACGTGGCGGCCCTGGAGTGGCTGCTGACGTGTGCTGACTGGGCTGGCTGTTTACTACATGGTTCTTAACACTTCACTTCCAGGAAGACCTGAGCACACGCCACGCCACCCTCATTTACAGCACCCGGCGTGTCACCAGGGCGGCGTGTGGGCCAAGAAAGGGAGAGTCTTGGAAAGGTGAGGCTAGCTGGCAGCGGGCACATCCCTGATGTGAAGAAAGAGTCTGGGTAAACCAGATGGCCGCTTCGGCGCTGCCCAGGGACACGCTGTGGGCTGCTCCTTGAAAGGTGGATGTGAGCAGAGTTTCTTCTTGCGAAAGTCTAAGTCATCAAGGATATTGGTCTGGGAATAGGTGCTGGTCTCGGGGTCGCTGACTACCAGAGTGACGTGGACAAGTCATTTCTCCTCTTTGAGCCTCAGTTTCCCTCCCTGTCTAGTCGGGGTGTTCAGTTATGATTTCTTAGTGGGAGGCAGCACAGCACGGTGCAGGTAGTTCCAGTCCTTCGTCTTCCCGGCCGCGGGACAGTGGGAGAGGCCTCGCCTTGCGAAGACTCGGTCTCCCCCTGGGGTCTCTGGGCTGCTTTGAAGGTTTTGTGCGATGAAGGTCACGTCACTCTTAGCAGAGCGGCAGGAGCCTGGGGGGCGCTCCATGCAGGAGCTCTTATCAATGTCAGCTCCACCCGTGAGTGCTCATGGGGGCTTCGTGGATGGGGAACGCTGAGCCACCGTCCGTGGAACCTCCCCTCACCTTGACCCAGTGAAAGGCCACAGACTCCCTTCATTCAGGGGGAAGTTACCTAAACCTCCATCCCCATTTCACTGACATTTCTAAACATAGGCACTTTTTATTTGAAACCACTTCCCTAAGGCAAAGGTCAAGCTGTCCATTTGGGGTGAAAGATAAAAAAAATAACAACTTCCTCTACTCGGTACTGTAGGCTTGACGGAGCCCGTTCCAGTGTATGACCTCAGTGGGTCCTCCCCACAGGCTGTGAGGACGGAGGCCAGCTGCAGGTGAGGACGTGAGGTCCAGAGGTTGTCCAGGCAGCATGAATGACAAGGGCCCGGGAGAGGACGCGAAATCACGTCCCCTGGTTCCATGTCTGGGTCTGCCCAAGGCAAACAGCACGGCGGTTGGCTCCTTAGATCTGGAAATAACACGGAGAGGCCCATGCTTGTCTTTCCATCTCTGCACGGGGCGGGCTGGCTGCCGGAGCGGCGAAGACCCACAGGGTCTAGGTGTGCTGTCTGGGGTGTGTGCACCCCGTGCAGGGGACAGGCTCCATGCTGGGGCGCCCTGGACACGTGCCCTCCGCCAGGAAGAGCCTCCCCAGCCTGGCGGAAGGGTCATGCTTCACAAGTCAGCACGTCACCCCTTCCAGGCCTCGCTGGGTGAGCCCTTGACAAGACAGGGACTCCGTGTGGAAGCAGAGGGAGGATGCAATGCAGTCCTCACCAGGGACGGGGCCAGGTCACAGCCAGCGACGGGAGGGATTCGCTTGGTGATTAGAGGCATTTGTGATGGTGGAGTAGGCCTTTAAAACAACATGAACAGCGAGTCTTCTTTTTGTTTTTTGTTAGTCCTCACCTGAGGATTTTTCTATTGATTTTTAGAGAGAGTGGAATGGAGGGAGATGCGGAGAGAGAGAATCATCGTTGCCTCTCACACCAGGGCCGGGGATTAAGTCTGCAACCCTGGTACATGCCCTTGATTGAGAATCGAACCTTTGACCCTTCAGTCTGTGGGCCAACTCTCTAACCACTGAGCAGCACTGTCCAGGGTGCAACAATGAGTTTTAACTGGAAACGACCAAACGAAAGAGAACGGGGCAGAGACCAGGTGAGAGGGTTGGGGGCGGCATGGAGGGCTTTGCTAACGAGCCTCCACTCGCTCTCCTGCAGACACGGGGCCCGGGGAGGGAGTGGCCGTGGGCAAGCCCCGTCAGGCTGCAGGCCCTTCCCGGACGCGCTGGCACCCTGGAGTAGCCGCTCCTCCGAGCTCACACGTAGGCAGCTTATCTCAGGTCTTGTTGGGGCTTAGAAACCCTTTAATCTCCCAGGATCGTTTTTTAATGGATCAGCCTCTATTTTTACTCTTGGATGGAGAGGCGAATCAGAGACTCGGCTGACTCCCCTGCACTTGTGGAGGCCTGTCCCCGAGTGAGCGCCGAATTCCTCGCAGCTTCCCGCAGGTTATGGACAGAGCTGAGGCTGAAATGCAAACTCCAGCAAGACGGGGCCTGCTCTTGGCCACGGAATTCGAAACATAGTAGGCAATCAGCAAATAGCCGCTGAAGGCAAGCACCACGGGTGGTGCAGACTCCAGGAGCTTTCTGCCCCCTCTATTCTGTGTGTGGAATGCAAGCCGGTGGCAGCCGGCAGGGGGTTTCTGAATTGATAAGCCCGATGCCTATAATTTTCCCAAACCAACCTATTTGTGGCTGTGGCTATGTGCATGGAACTTTCTAGGCTTGGTGAAAGCTCGGGGGACCTTTGCTTTCTTTTCCTACAGGTGGTCACCGCAGTTACCCCCAGACCCTCTCCGGGGATGTGGGACCCCAGGGGATGAGGGTGTTCTGTGGAGCCAGTGGGGCCTTTAGAGGCTTATGTTGTTCTGGATACCGTAGTCTGGGAGCCAGGTGGTCACCAGAAACCAGCAGGACTTGGTGGGAGAGGGAAGTGGGGGGCAAGGGTTGCTTCCCGAGTGGCTTCCCCTCCGTTTGCTGTCACAGGCTTTGTCCAGACCACTCAACACCCTGATCGAGTCCTTGGTGTTAACCCAGTGCTGCTAGTCTCCGGGTGGGAGGGTTGGGTAGGTGGAGGAAAGAGCTGAGGAGAGAAATGCTCACAGTGGTAACATGTAGTCGTTACTTAGGGTACTTAGAGGAGCAGAAGACTGTATTTTCTCAGTTGACCAGTATTAATTGAGCACCTGCTCTGTGCCAGGGAGGGTCTTCGGGCCTTTAAGAGATGTCAGTGAATAAAACAAAGACCCTTGCCGAGGGGCACTTACACTATAGCAAAGGGAGCAAGAAAAATAAAACAACACCCCCCAATATCCTATATAATAAAAGCCTAATTGGCAAATTGTCCACTCCTGCGGGAGTTCAATGAGGGGGTGGGGCCGGCTGGACCCCACCCGTGCACAAATTTGTGCACCGGGCCTCTAGTATATAATAAGATAATGTTATAACAAATAATTAATGGAATACAATATAGTAGTAAAGATAATAAAAGAAGCAAATGTCAGCTTCTGGAAGGTGTTGAGTGCACTGGAAAGAGAGGCAACAGAACAGGGAGGAGGGCAGAGAACTTGCCAGAGGGAGAGTCAAGGTGGGCCCACTTAGAGGAGGGCCTTCACGCAAAGGCCCGCAGCGGGTGGAGGCGTTAGTCCCGGGGGCTCCTGGGGAAGCGCGTTCAGGCAGATGGAGCGGCCACTGCAAAGGTCCTGAGGCAGGAGCGTCAGGCATGTTCCAGAACAGCAGGGAGGCCAGTGTGTTTGAACCTGGAGGGAGGAGAGAGAAATGGGGGGCTGGGGCGGAGGAACGGGGCCAGACCCCTTAGGGCGCTAGGGAGAGAGAGAAAAATCAAGAATGGCCCGGGGCCTAAGCACGTTGGTGCTTGATTAGTTCAATCCCCAATGGGATTCTTCTGGTGGGGGCGGGTCGATGTAGATCAGGACACCCATGCCCAACTCCAAAGGGGTCACACTGCTCCGCTCTGAAGAACAGCACTGGTTCACGGGGCATCAGTTCTAATGGGCAAGAAGGCAGCTGTCTACACGTCTTGCTCCTCACGGGTGTTAGGGCGGGGACAGGGTTGAAAACCAATGTAAACACATTGACATGAACATCTATTATCGCCTAATATGTGCAAACTCTCTAATAAGTCAATTCTTTATTTTATTACTTTATATTCCAACTAGGTAACTTGATATGAAATACACTAGACAACAAAGGACAATATTTTAAAGGCTCTTATGGGGTGTATCTGAGTGAAGGAACTAAGTATTTTGGTAGAGTTTTTCACGTGCTCATTTCAGATCACATAACCAATGTCCACGTCATGCTTTGTGGATGGGGCCAGAATCTAAGGTGTGGTGACTATCTGATGGGTCAATATTTTAGTTCATGTGGTTTTTTTTCCTCAGGAGGTGAGATGTCTGTCAGTTTAAACGTCAGATAAAACATTCTCCGTGGCTTCATCTGGTGTTTCTAATAGTCTATCTTGCACAGTAATTACTCTTTTGGATTTTAAATTCCCCTCTTTTGATTATTTGCAAGCTGCTGTAGCGGTTCATGATGTGTGGTGAATTTTAATTCTTCCGAAGCCCCGGTTTGAGTCTCAGCTCCTGCAGTGGTGGTTCCAGCTTCTACCTAACCCAACATCTGGCCTCACTGTGGCTTCATCGTCCAGTGCTTGCTCTTAAACTTCTCATATGACAGAATGAACACTTTTTGGTGATGTTGTGTTCTAAGGTGATATGGACAAATACTATGGACTGAATGTTAGTGTCTCCTCAAAATTCATATGTTGAAGCCCTAACCCCCAATGTGATGGTACCAGGAGGTGGAGCCTTTGGGAGGTGATTAGGGTTATATGAGGTCATGAGGATGGGGCCCCCATGATGGGATTAGTGTCCTTCTAAGAAAAGGAGGAGATGTCAAGAGCTTCCTTTCTCCTCCACCTGAGAACACAGCAGGAAGACGGCCATCTGTGATCCAGAAGCAAACCCTCATCAACAACAGAATCTGCTGGCACCTTGGTCTTGGATCTCAGCCTACAGAGAAACAAATGTCTTTGTTTAAGCCACTCAGATATCTTGTCATAGCAGCTTGAGCTAAGACAACACATAGGAGGTTTTTTGTAGTCGCTGTGATGCAAACGCACAAATGTCAGCTACCATTTCTATTTTTTCTTTTCTGAACATTTAAAACATGAATTACATGCAAATGAATTAAATACAATAAAATTCACAGCTCTTCAGTGTTTAGTTCAGTAAGTTTGAACAATTGTTCACCTGTGTAACCATCATCTCTGTCAAGACCTAGGGCATAGCCACCACCCAGAACATTCCCTTCTGCCCCTTTCCAGTTAATTATCGGCCCACCCTCACAACCGTGGAGGCAACAGATCTCCAAGAGGCAACTCTCACCATAGATTAGTTTGGTCTGTTCTAGAGTTTCAAATCCATAGATTCTTCTTTGTGTGTGTGACTTCTATCATTCAATGTGATGTTTTGAGATAATTAGTACATGTTGTTGAGCCTATCAGCAACCTCCCCCTTTTTATTGCTGAGTAGCATTCCATTGATGGATATACCACAATTTGTGAATCCATCCTGTAGTTGATGGGCATGTATTTTTTTCTGGCTATTGTGTATATTTTGGCTGTAAAAATTCTTGCATATGTCTTTCTGTAGACATGTTTCATTTCTGTTGGGTAATGCCTGGGACTGGGATTGCTGAGTCACAGAGGAGACACATATTTAACGTGGAAGGAGCTGCCAGACAGGTCTCTAACGTGGTGGTACCATTTCACTCTCTCCCATGGAGCGATGCGTAATAGTTCCAGTTGCTCTACATCTTGCCAGCATTTGGTGTTGTCAATCGTTTTTTATTTTAGCTACTGTGGTGGGTGTGAGATGGCATCTCGCCGTCGTTTTAATTTTCACTTCTCTGATGACAAATGCCACTGAGCAGCTTTTCAGATGCTTTCTGGTCTTCATGAATCTCCTTTGGTGAAATGTCTATTCGAGTATTTTGCCCATGTTTAAAATTAAGTTATTTGGTTTTCCATGTTAATTTGTGGGAGTTCTGTTTATTTTTGTACTTGTCTCTTCTCCCTTTTACTCCTTAAATTCCTTGAGATATTTTGTCAATTCTCTCTACTGTGCCTGCCACAATCCTATGTAACTAGTAGGTACTTAGTAAATATTTATTGGATTATCAGCAAGGATTAGGTTCTGTTTGGGCAGTAGTGTTACCTGTTGAATTTAGTAAAAGAATTCAGTCAAGGTTATGTGTTTCATCTTTTCTATTGGCAGCATGTATTATTTTTCAGTTATTGTATTTGACATTACTCTTTTCTAGTATGTCCATCTTTTACAAATATTCAGGCTATTTTCAAATGTTTTAGGCCAATCTAGCATATACCACTTGAGCTTGGGAACTATAATAAACTTTATAGTTAACTTTTTACAAGACTAAGGAAGATCTGAAGTTTTCATGATAGGTGGTCTCTTCTAGACATTAAAATATTTATAGTCTTAAAAAAAATAGAACATTGTGTACTATCCTCGTATGTTTGTCTCCTCTTCTGAAGTTCATGAGACATTTCTTAGCAAGAGCCAGAGCCTACGGGGCAGAAAGAAGAACTATAAATACTTCTATTTGAAGATAAAGATGGCGAGCATCGACAAAGAGAATATCTGAGGCTTTTAAAATCTTGTCTCCCTTCCAGCTTTGTCAGCCAAAGCTTTATAAACGTATGTTCTGCTTTGAAAGAACACCTGCAGTGATGTCATCTTCATATTCTTTCATTAGTTTCTAGGCAGACCGGCCAGCTCAGGGGAGCCAGAGGAATATTTCCACGCTTGTCCACTTGAACACTGTCCCAGACTCTTTGCTCTTGGGTATTACCCCCTGTTTTAGCAACACTCTCATGCCCAGGGTGATTCAGAGAATCATAAACTTGAACCTTGAAAATAATATGTAGCCAATAAATTTATTACTTTTCAGTTGCTTGGATTTAAATTCAAATGAATTCAATAAGTTATTTTTTTTTTCTGACCTCAAAAGTAATAGTTGCTTGTTGTAGAAAATACAGCATAAAAGTATAGAGAAATTGAAGATGGTCTGATAATCCATCTCACAAAAATAGTAAGTATTAAAACCTCTTAGGTTTACTTGCACTCATTTCTGTTTTGGGGACTACTATATAATTTCTGTTCTATAAAAAAAGAATTATGTGAATATATTCTATGCATTCTGCTTTTTGTTTATTCCGTGTTGCTTTTTCCAGAATGATTTTCACACATCATTACAGATTTTTAATGACTGTATAACATTCCATTATGTGCTGTTTGTCCTTATGTTTGTGTGTTTATCAGTCAAGTTTTGTGGTTTACTTCATGTTGCTAATAAAAATTTAATCTTTTCTGCCCATGAGAGTATATTTTCTGTTGCTTCCTATTGGTTTATGAAAAAGCTATTGACTGTTGTTCATTTAGTATTTTTTAAAAAACCTGGCCATGTTGCTAAGCTTTCTTGTAAATTCTGAGTGTTTCAGAGTTGATTCCCTTAAGTGTTTCGGTTATCTGATCATATTGTTGGTGTATAATACATTTTTGTCCCCTCCATCCCAATGGGTATAGATTGTATTTCTCTTTCAGATCCTGTTACACGAGTCACATCTTCTTAAGCAACAGGAAGTGGTAATACTGGCAGCAAACACACCTTCCCTGACACCAATGTTCCCTCAGTGTTTTATCGGGAATGCCTTCAGTGTTTGCCTGTTAAGTAAGATGTTGGCCCCTTGTTTATGAAATTATTATGTGAAAGGAATATCCTCTAGTCCTAGTTTTCCCTCAGGATTATTTTTTTTGGGGGGACTACATTTTAGGTGTTACTGAATGCCCTTTAAACTATTATTAAAAGTGGGGGCTGCTGACGTAAAGTATTATGATGTCAGATTTGCTAACAATGAACCTTTTGCAATTTCAAGGTAAGATTAGTTTTCTTGGATCATGGCTAGAAAATCCTTTTGAGATACTATTTATTTTGCAGCTACTTTATTTAGGATTTTAAATTTATACCTAAGTGAAGTTTAGGTGTAGTTTTCTTTATTTTGTATTATCATTGTTAGGTGCTGAAATTAGGGTCAACATAGCTTCATGAAATAAATTGTGTAGCTTTCCCTCTTTTTTCAGGCTTTGGGATAGTTGATATAACCTAATTGTTAACAGTTTGGTCATAAGCATGGGAAAAGATGCTCAGCATCATTAGTTAGTCAAGAAATGTCAATCAAAACTACAATTCAAAACACTTCACACCCACGGGAAAGGCTAACATTTATTTTTTAAAAAAAGATAGAAAATGATAAATTTTGGTAAGAATGTGGAGAAATTGAAACCCTTGTTCATAGTTGGTAGTATTTTTAAATTCTTCAAAGCAGAGATAGAAAATAAACATATGTACAAATGAACGAAGGTAAGAATGACTGTGAACTTTTCATCAGACATTATGCAGGCCCTAAGGAACAAAATATTAAAGGGAGATAGATTGATGATAGATAGATAAATTGATAGATGACAGATAGATAGATAGATAGATAGATAGATAGATAGATAGATAGCAAGCAAATCTTGTCAACCTATAATTCTATTCAGGGAAATGAATCCTTTGAAAAATGGAAATAAAGTCTTTTCAGACAAACACAAGCTGCAAGAATTCACTTGCAGGAGAGCTGCTCTACAATAAATAGAAGCCAAGTTCTTTAAATCACAGGAATGTGAAACCTGTGAGCACATGAAAGCTCGAATGTATACAGAGAAAAGGAGAATGCCAAAAATTGGTAAATAGAAATGTACTGTCTCATTAAGAAGTCCTTTGGAAGGTAACTGAATATTAAAGCCAAATGTAAACATGTATTGTGGGTTTAAAATTACATGAGAAATAAAATGTGACAACAACAAAATAGCACCAACAACAGGGAGGAAAGAGAAATATAATGTTCTAAGAATTGTCCATTATACATGAAGTGGCATAATATGGACTGTGTTAAGTTAATGTTGAATATTATAAACCTTAGTCACTTTCAAAATAAGGAAACAAGAAGTATAGCTTATCATCAGCCAATAGTGTAGATAAATAGAAAAGTAAAAAATATATACGTATACATTTAATCCAAAGAAAAGCAGGAAAAGAGGAAAAAGGAAATAAGGAAGGGTTGGGGCAAATAGAAAAAAATAGAAACATGATAGGTTTAAATTCACCCATATTAAAAATTTTAACATGTGTAATAGTCCACACTCCAATTAAAAACAGAGCTTCTAAAATAAAAAAAGACAAACATATGTGTGATCTATTAAAAACCCACTTTAAAGGTGACAACAAAGACATGTAAAAGATGGAATAGACACCCCATGCACACTATACAAGCAAAATAAAGTCAGAGTGGCTGTATTAACATGAGAGAAAACAGACTTCAGAGGAGGAATTATTAAAAGAGATAGAGATTTTATGGTGACAGAGGTTAATTCACCAAAAATATAACAATCCTAAATGTGTACATACACAGTAGATGAAGCAAAACTGACAGACCTGAAAGACTAGGCAAATTAACAATTTTAGTTGAAAAATTTAGCACTTCTCTCTTAATTTATAAAACAAGCCAACAGAAACTCAGTCAGGATAATACTATGCATCAGCTGGGCCTAATTGATGCAAAAATATATCCCCAACCCCAGCAGAACAGCCATTTCTTCCAGGTGCACGAGGAACAGACACCAAGATAGGCCAGGCGCCTAGTCATAGAATAAACCTTGACAAATATAAAAAGTCCGAAATCATACAAAGTTTATGTTTTGCCCAACAGCAGAATTTAATAGGAAAACAACAGAAGAATATCTGAAAAAAAACTCCAAATATTTAAAAATTAAACAACATGCTTCTAAATAACTTGTGTGTTGAAGAAGAAATCATAAGTGGGGGGGTTAAGAATATTTTTAACTAAATAAGAATAAAAACACAACTTGACAACATTTGTGGGGTATAGCTTAAAAAAATGATCCACACTTCCAACTTAAAATGCTGGTGGGCGGGGTGGGGTGGGTGGGTGGGGGGCGGAGGGAGCAAACTAAACCAAAAAATAAGAAGGAAGTAATAAATATAAAAGTAGAAATGAATGGAATGAAAAACAAACAAAAAATAGCATGAATGAAATCCATAGCTGGCTCATTGGAAAAAAATTTTAAATGAAATTGATAAATCCCTTACTAGACCTATCCAGAAAGACAGAGAGAAGACAATTGCCACATCGGGAACCAAACAGAAGCATTACTACAGATCCTATAGACTCTGCGAGGATAATGAGACATTATGAGCACTGTTACTCTAATTACTTCGATAGCGTAAAAGAAATAAATTCTTTTTCATAATATTCCCTTGGTTGTACAAAAGAATGTCCTTATTCTTAGGAGATACATGCAGAAATATTAACAGTGCAAATCACTCTCAAAGGGGTCGGCAAAATCTTCACAAGTGGTGAATTTAAGCAGTGGGCATACCCATGTTCATCGCGTTCTTTTACCTTTTCTGCACATTGGAACATTGTCATAATACAAAGCTGGAAAAAACAAATCAGGACACACTCTCGTTAGTCGAGAGGCTCTTACTCCAGGTTTCTCATTGGAAACAGGTCTGCGATGAAAAGAACAGTGTCATGACCTTTCCCCACAGAGGGCAGGGTCATGCCCTTCCCTCTGAGTCAGGGTGTAGCTTCTGGGTGATGCTGCCGAGCTGGAAGCTCCTAGGAGATGAACACAGAGAGGAAGGACCGAGATCCCTGGGGGCCAGTCTTGCCCCTTTCAACAGCAGCAAGGAAGGGGCAATAAAAAAAAAAATCGAGTAAACTCTAGATGTGCAGGTCCTAACAACTTATAAAATGCCCCGGGCAGGCAGCATGGACTTTGCTTTATAAACAGAGGCTTGTCCTACTTAGCTCTTCCCAGAGGCTGGAAAAAACAGAGGCCTTGACTCACACAGACATGAAACCTTTGACCTAATTGGATACTAATTACTCAGAACAGCTTTGTTTACTCATCATCTCTTAAACCAAGCTCAGTATGAGATTCCAGGTCCATAAAGAAGCAGAATTGCTGCTAGGAATAAGACACAAAGAGATTTATTTATTCAGCCCAAATGTCCTTGGTTTATTCAGCCCCGACGTCCTTTTTTTTTCTTCAGAAAAGTGGTTGCTAATTGCGTAAGAATAAATAATACATGGGTGGATAAACCTAGGGATTTATCTACAGAACAGCTTTCCTGCATTCCTACAGAGCTGTAGAGTGAGAATCTCGGGTAAAATGGAAAGTCAGAGGAATTGGCCATCTGACGCCACCACGCTGGATGGGACCGACAGAATTTCCCGTGTTGTGATGTATCCCTTTGTGATAAGAGTATCTGTAAAGGAAACAAATGGTTGTATGTTTATGGATTTTAATGAAGTGCAAGGGCAAGAGGCCCGATAATGTTGGCTTCCTTCTGGCCCTGGGTCCTGGCTGATGGTTGGGCTGCTAGCCACCCTCGGTGCTGTGTGGAGACTTGAGAGGGAGTGATAGGTAGGCAATGCATCAGAACTTCTTTGCAAGATGTAATTGGCCCACTTACTACTTACCTTCCTACAATCTGTTCACCAAATGGAGCATCTAAGTTGCTCGATGCTATTATTGACGCTAGGTATAGTGGTAAAAATAGACTAAATGAATTGTGGTGTTTATGCAGCTTACATTGCAGTTGATTTGGTAAAATCAAAATTCTTTAAATAAAGTAAAAAGGATGTGAGGAAGACGTCGGGTTTAGAAAATCTGGGGTTCCACCCCAGCTTTGCAGCCGCTTGTTGGAGAGCCGGAGTGATGAGCCCTTGGACCCACCTCTAGACCTCGAGGTTTCCTCCATCGTGGGCGGGAACTTGACCAGATTTCCAACAGCAGCCCTTCCAGCCCGCACTTCCTGAGGGATCTTCCTATGGTCCCGGGCAGAAGAGCGTGGACTTGGGAAGAAGGCACGTTGGGTTCGTTAATCATTAAATCTCTGATCTGGCTCAAGTCATTTAACCACTCTGAGCTTCCATTTCCTTGCTGCAAAATGAGATTATAATGTTTGCTCAAAGAAGGTACCATTGACAAAGGAACCCCATCAGACCCCCATCAGACCCCCCTCAGGAAGTTATGCGTGAAAAAAGGTTTTGTAATGCAAAACCATGATCATTTCACCAGTGAAGCAACCAAGACATTGGCCAATTTTCCCTCAATCAGAGGGTCAGCCTATGCTCAACCTATTTTAGAAGCTCTGTTTTTAAAAGGCCTCCTGGCTGGTTCCATCCATTTGAGCACCTTTAGTCTGGATGACCCGAAGAGTCCCTTCAAATGAAAAACGTTCCTGCACATATATGTTCACTGTCAGTTTTTGGAACATGTGTCCATAGACAACCAGGGACATGTTTCACGCCGCCTGGCCTGGTCCCCCGAGGCTCAGCAGGAGGTACACGGGCACACGGGGCTCTGGGCTGCTGGACAGCACCGTGCCGGGGCTATAGACAGTTCTGGGTCCTGTGTCAGGGGCAAGGCTCCCTGTGACAACTGTGTATCATGCCCTAGAGGCCTTGTGGTAGAAACACCTTTCCCAGGTGGGTCTGCACTCCCCACCGAGGGAGCAGAGGGGGTGCGCAGAAGTTCAAACTCCGCCCCTCCCTGGAACACCTTTGTGAGGATAAGCTTGAGGCTGGAGGAGTGGGGGGTGCCCTTCCCCACCTCTCCGTCCTGCCGGCGCAGTGGCAGAGGCACGCCTTCCCCCCAGTTAGCAGAGCCCAGCAAACAACGACATTTATTTCTACCTGGTATTCGCCACATGACACCCAGGGGCCAACTGTGAACTCAATGTCACTGGTCAAGTTCATGATGAATTTGTGTCAAGCCCAGGACATTCCCAGAAGGTCCCTTTAAAAATAAGTATCTAAGAGAAGAGGTTTACTTTTTCTGTGTTGTTTGTCTAGTTACCTGTTTCCTTAAAAGTTAGAGAGAGAGGAATCAGATATACGTACATTTTTCACCAACACTGCTCCCTGCGCCCATGTCTCTCTCTCAGGAAGTGGGTTGCTATAACCGGGCACTCACTTTGCCCAGGAGAGAAAGAAAATGTCTCTTTTATCTCCAGCTGATTCTTTATGAATCTTTGTAGAGGAGGTAATAGCTGCCTAATTTTCTCACCCCATTCAGAGTCCAGGGGTGGGGAGAGATGTGATTTCAGCTCAAAGATCCCACCTGATGCCTGAAATGAGATGTTCAGCAGGCGTGGGAACAGAACTGCCCATTAACGTCAATCTGACAATTATTCCAGTCTCTCAGACCTCATTCATCCTCACCTGTGCTTCAGACCTGAAATTTCAGCAGCAGTGGGAACCTGAGAGAAAATGCAAATGTAAAACCAGCTCAGCCCACATTGGCCCTCATGGAACTAACGATAAAGTTGCCCGGTGCGCATCTGCCAGGCTCGGCGGCCACGCTGGGGTGGGTGACAGGGCAGAGAGGAGGCGCTTGGGATGACGGGAGCTCCGGGAGCTGTTGGATGAGGAGCCTCTCCTGGCATCCTTAATAACTTCTGGGGGTCCAAGGATGGGGGTTCCATCGGGACCAGCGCCTGCCTCTTCCCTCCTGGCTGTGCGAGGCTGATGAGCGAGCGAGGAGGAGGGCTGGGCATGGGGGCCTTGTGCGGGCAGCCCCGGGTAGGCCTCAGCCCGGGCAGCTCAGGGGAGACGGCTGCAGGGCTGGGTTTGGAAGTTCGGGAAGAACCCTCCGTTAGGGATCCAGACAGCAGCTGTTATCATTGTTAGCAGTGGTCGGCAAACTCATTAGTCAACAGAGCCAAATATCAACAGTACAACGATTGAAATTTCTTTTGAGAGCCAAATTTTTTAAACTTAAACTTCTTCTAACGCCACTTCTTCAAAATAGACTCGCCCAGGCCGTGGTATTTTGTGGAAGAGCCACACTCAAGGGGCCAAAGAGCCGCATGTGGCTCGCGAGCCTCAGTTTGCCGACCACTGATTGTCAGGGACAGAGACGCCTGAGTCTGGTCTCTGGTGGCCTTCCCTTCCCAGGGGGTCAGCCCCTCCCAGAAGCCTACCCTGGAGGGAGGCTCCCCTGCACCCAGCGGAGCCCAGTGCCCCAGCCCCGCCCTGCTCCCCGGAGGAGCCTAGGAGGGCCTGGCAGGTCAGTGGTCACGGCTGAGCCTTCACCTCGTGGCCTCTGCTGTGTCCACTGGGGAGGTTGGAAGAGGCCTCACTGTGAGGGTCCCCGCGCCAGAGCAGGGCTGACTCCCGAGGGGATGCCGCCCTCTGATGCCTGTGGGGTGGGAGCCCAGGTGTGGGCAGCTGACCCCGGGAGCCCCTCACCCCCCTCACCGTGGTGCCTCCTGGATGCCGTCCTCTGCAGGGAGCGTTCTGCTGAGCACGGGTGCCTGGCCGGCAGACCTGTTTCAGAATACAGCCAGTAAGGTTCTGTCACACGCCAAGGGGCAGAAACTCAGCTCAAACTGGCTTAGGCCTCAAAGGGGACGCGGTGGTGTAGGTCCTCCCGGAGCCTGGGCGGCAAGGCTTCAGGAACAGGGGGATCCAGGGCCCAGCGGGGCCGAGTCTGTCTCTCAGTGTCTTGGGCTCGACGGCTTTCTCCGTGACAGCATAGCTCTCAAACAGGAGCCCTTCCATCGGTGCCCCAGGATCACAGGGTTCTTAGTGCCTGTGATTTCAGGAGACAGGGCGCTCTGGCAGGAGTTTGTATTCACCTGTGAAGGGGGCTGGGCTAGGGGGGTCCTGCCCGCCCAGGTGCTGAGAGGTGGGAGGTCATTGCCAGGTTGAGGGGGCAGTTCCCAGGCTCGGGTTTCACTCCGGGTGGGGAGCCCAGCCCCCCAGGTGGGATGGAGCTGGAGGAGGAATAATTGATAGCGGGGGAGGGTGGGGAAAGCCGCTAAAAGCCCCTCCGCGCTGACAAGCTCTCAGCTCTGAAAGCTTGAAGTGCTCCCAAAGTAATGACAGTCAAAGGCTGCAGGCCTCTCTGCGCCCGCTCAGGTGGGTTTGACATTTAAAGTGCTCCACCCACGGCTTTCCTTTGAGAGACCAGCGTGCCTCTGAACTTCACTTTCAGGCAGATAAAGAGAGCGCCTGGCAGACGCCGCCTCCGGACGCTGTCACTCAGCGCTGCTGGGAGAGCTGCGGAGGGAAGGGGGCAGGGGCAGGAGGCAGACTACCTCTGCGACACCCTGCTCTGAGGGCTCCCACCTCCCCTGAGGGCTGAGTCCTTCCCTGTCCTCACCCCCTGCCCCCGGGACGTGACTCCTCATGGTCCACGCATGAACCTGGGTGGGAAGAACTGCGTTTGAACTTACACTGGCGTCCAACTGAAAGGTAGCCTCGTCTTCGCTTAGTGAATGGAGGCAGCAGAGGGCAGCAGCATGGGCAGCCCCCGGACTCATCGCCGATCCTAGTCGCAGGGACCCCGCCACGGGGCTACTGTGGCGGCCTCTCGGAATGCCACTTCTCGTCGCTGCTTCGAGACTGCAGCCGCTCTGAGACCTGCTCTGGCCCTGCTGCACCCCAGAGAAGCCGTGTGGCACTTTCCCACAGCCGCTGTGCAATGTGCGTTTCAATGTCCTTGGTTTCCTTTCCCATTTCCCATTAGGATTCTGGCCCGGCCGGCGTGGCTCAGTGGTTGAGTGTCAACCTGTGAACCAGGAGGTCACGGTTCGATTCCCAGTCAGGGCACATGCCCAGGTTGCGGGCTCGATTCCCAGTGTGGGGCTTGCAGGAGGCAGTCAATCAATGGTTCTCTCTCCTCATTGATGGTTCTCTCTCTCTCTCTCCCCCCTCTCCCTCCCTCTCTGAAATCAGTATATATATATTTAAAAAACACAAAAACCCACACTAGGATTCTGAGAAGGGGTCTATGGCATCCCCAGCTCTTCCCATAGGGCAGCTTGGTGCTCTGAGTTATACACATGCTATGAAGGGCATCCCGCCACCACACTGTGAGGCAGGGATTAAAATCCACCCCCTCCCCCGTTCAACAGATGGAGAGATTGGAGCTCGCAGAGTGGACAAACTCCCCAAGGACACAAGGCCAGTACGTGGCAGAGCTGGAATTCAAATCCAGAAAACCTGATGGGGAGCCTCCATCCTCCTCGGCTCAGAGGTAAACCTTGTGTGATGGTCCATCGATCGACAGGTGTCAGACCTGCTCCTGAGGCAGTGCCTCCGTCCAGAGAAGGGCGTGGACAGAGCAGACACCCTCCAAGGCGCCCTGGAGAGGGAGGGCATGGACAAGAGCAGGCTCAGCCACTGGTTGCTCCACACGCTCCTTGCACAAGTCTTTCAGAACGTTAGTATCTGCGATCGCTCCGTGGATATTTCGCTTACCCTCTGATGACCGATTTCAGGTACGTCTCCATGTCTAAAGGAGGCGTCGGCCATCGCGGAACAGTACAGAGGGGCCGCAGAGTCTGGCTGGTAGGACAGTACCCGTCTCGGGTCACAGGGAGGTGATGTTCTCCTCTGGAACTCTCTCTCCATCAGCGTTGCTGACGGAAAACAGCTGTCCTGAGGGTTCTTTGTTTTTTACTTTTCAAATGGGAAAAGCTCAGCTCACAGGGAAAGATGTAGGAACTGGCAGCGAGTAAATAAATAGCTGATGGCTCAAAGAGGGTTTAAGTCCAAAATGGGTCCAGAAATCAGGGCGAGAGTTCTCCTTGAAGAAGTCTGATTCATCCTGGGGAAGGGTCCATTTCCCCGCCCCCCTCCACACCCTCCTCTCTCCTTCCCTGCCTTCCATCACCCACCCTCCCCCCAGCCACCCAGCAGGTCCCCCGTCCCCGACTCTGAATTACGCATTAGCAGGGGTTGATTGAACGCTGCATGGAAGTGGAAACCAACCAAAGAGAGTCAAGTATTCAGCTCGCCTTGATTTTTCATGAAAACCCCTGAGCACAACCCCTGTCTGTGTAACTTAGGGGCATATTTACAAACGCTCCGGGTCAGCGAGAAGGTCCACTATCTTCAAGTGCCCAGCACCCACAAAGTGCTCCCTCTGGGGGAGCCAGGGGGGATGTTGGGCGGATCACCTGGCCTTGGGTGGCGGAGAGGAGGCAAATAAGAGAAAGGAGGAAAAACTGGGGAAAGGGAGCGGCAGGAAGAGGCAGGAAGGGCGGGAGGCAAATAGACTCAATGTGGGCAGAGGGGAAAGGGAAGGGGGAGGCCAGGCGCCCCCACAGGGGAGGGTTCAGATCCCGCTCTGGCCTCTTGGGCTTTGGGAATCGGATCTCCTGCTTCTCAGCTGGAGACCGGAGACCTCACACCCGCCGCGGAGAACGGGTGGGAGGGCCGTCCACTCTAGTGTAGGCACGGGACGGGGCCTGGCCTCGGCAGGCGCCCAGGCAGTGGACACACAGGTGCTGTGGGCCTGATGGCAGCTGTCGCCACGAGCCGCTGCTCACCTGGGCTTCAAGGAGAGAACTTTGGCCAGGGCTTCCTAGGTCCCGGGTGCTGACAGTGAAGTTACACCCGATGCCCCACCTGCTCTTCACTCTGAGCCCAGCAGGGGCGCCCTGGAGAAGGTGCCACAGCCCCACCAGGAGGCCCTGCAGCCAGAGAAGGTCTGGTTGCTTCATGGAGGTCAGAGTCTCCGAGGGAGGGTTCATCACCGCCTCCCCAGCTCCTCTTCTTGGCTGATCAGAGTCATAAAGCATCTTACTATCAGGCCACATCCGTTCCCCAACCACAGGCGAACCCCCGATTAAAGATGGCCTCTGCAGAGCCCCCTGACCTGGTCCCCAGCCTAAGCTGCATGGTGGCATCCATCCTGAGCAGTGGCCGAGGGAAGGCCCTGCCCCCTTCCTCACCCCCTGCTTGACTGTCCAGTCCCTGTCAGCATCCGTGTGTGTCTGAAAAACCTTCTGCCCGGCCCTGGTCTGGGGGACCCCGGGCCTGGACAACCCAGCTGCCAGTCAGCACTCTTTCTCCCTGACACAGGCAGCCCAGGCCCCTGCCATCTGTTGGCCTGGGTCCCCACATTCTGGGGGCCCTGGCACCTCAGCTCGTCCGTGTGCATGCTCAGACCAGTGACAGCGACTGGGAAGCCGAGCAAGCCAGGATTTCCACACCATCTTGCTTCCTGTCCCTGGGCGCCCAGCAACGCCGCGGGTTTCACATTTCCCTGGCAAAAAGTCCTTACACAATACGCCCAGCCCCCTGTCCCTGGCTCTGTCTTCCCGGCATCCTCGCTGGCACAGCTCAGAGACCGTAAATAACACGTCCCTTTTCCAAACAAACTCGGGTAAACTCTGCGTGGCCCTGAAAACAGGCCCGTGCGCCTTCCAGGCGGGGCGCTGGCAGCGTTAGCACCTGGGCCCCTGTTCTCAGCACCGGCTGTTGGATGGGGGGACAGACTCCCTGCCCTTGGGCGGATGACTGTCCCTGATTCCACGCTGGCTGGGTGTGTGTGTGTGTGTGTGTGTGTGTGTGTGTGTGTGTGTGTGTGTAGAGAGAGAGAGAGAGCCTTTGCCACAAGCTCAGGAGAGAAGGCCCAGGGTGCCCCCAGACCAGGGCCAGGCAGAAGGTCTTTCCCCAGGTGACTGGCCCAGACTCCCAGGGATGCTGACAGTGATTGGTTGGTCAAGCAGCGGGTGAGGAAGGGGGCGGGGCCTTCCCTCGGCCACTGCTCAGGATGGATGCCGCAGTGCAGCGTGGGCTGGGGACCAGGTCAGGGGGCTCCGCAGAGGCCATCTGTAATCGGGGGCTAACCTGTGGTTGGGGAACGGGTGTGGCCTGGTATTAAGATGCTTTATGATTCCGATGAGCCCAGAAGGGGGGCTGGGGAGGTGGTGATGAACCCTTCCCCCGGGACTCTGACCTCGATGGCGCCACCAGACAGGGCGCCCGGGAGGCTCGCAGGAGGACCCGCCTGGATCATCGCAGGGTGCCCGTGTGGACCCAGGAGAGCGCTGTGCCAGCCCAGCCCTGCCCTCTCTGCTGCTTCGGGAAGACGGCTTCCTCCTGGTTGCGTGTCCCTTTCTGCTTGGCCCAAAGCTCCGGGGAGCTGGGGACTCGGTGCTGTGACCTCTCGCAGCCCCACGACCTGCATATCACACGCCAGCCTCTTCCTGCCTGTCTTGGTTCTCATTGTCGGGGCCACTCGGCCCTGGAGTTTCTAGCTTCCAGGTTGGTGCCTGCCCTGCTGTGGCCTCCTCAGCTGGATGTGGACCGGGGTCCAGGGGAGCAACAGGCTCGCCCCTCTGTCCTGCCCAGCCAGGGGCTCCCAGCGTCCTCGTGCCTGGGACTGTGTCCCAGAGGAAACCCTCTCCCGATCCCGCCAGGAGGGGACCAGAATGCACGCTCCGGTCCCATGCACGCTCCGGGCCCAGGGCTCATTGTGTCCCACGCACCTGGGCCTCCTGAAGCCACTGTGAAGCTCCGTGAGCATTTGCTAAATAAACGGTGTGAACGAGGCAGCAAAGCCGCATGCATGTGGGTCAAAATGAGTCAAGTCTGGTGGGCATTCTCCAAATTCTTTCAGGCCCTTTCCCGGCCTGCTCTGTGCCCGAGGCCGACCCGGCCTGCACTCCCCAGGCCTCTGGGGGGCTGTCCCCTGCTCGGAGTAACTCAGAGGGTGGGGACAGGCCGCTCACTGGGCTCAGAGGACCCCACGGCCCTCCTTCCCCCAGGCCCAGGTTCCCGATTGCTGGCACCTGGGTGGCGACCTTGTCCCTCCCTCATGCCTGTCTGGAGGTGCCTGGGCTCAGTGTCTCCTCTGGCCCGTCCTGAGCTGCTTCTGGTGGGGGGGGGGGGGGGGGGGGGGGGGGGCTGTCTTGCCGGACACATCAGCAGCTCTGCTCTGTGTGTGTGTGACTCCGGGGCCTTCTCTCTGTGCAAGGGATATGCTCACCGCTTTGTCTCCTAGGGACTGGTTTATGTAAAGCATCTCTTCCAATTGGCAGCAGTTTTTACAATTTCTTCAGATTCACATGACTAGGAGGACCTTGTATGTTCATTGTGTGTGTGTGTGTGTGTGTGTGTGTGTGTGTGAAAGAGAGAATGAGCGTGAGTGTATGTGTGTGAATTTGCCATCAAGAGAAAGCTTTTTTATTTTGACGGCATAAAATTTAGAAATGCTAAACAATAAACAGTATCTTAGACAAAAAACAGTAAGATAAAACTATACAGCAGGAAAGAAATCTAAAGATTTCTAATCTATGAATTTAGGGCTAAACTATCCTATGATTTTTAGGACTAAACTATGAATTTAGGACTAAAGCAACGCAAATATTACATAGTTTGAATGGAGTGTTGTCCTATTTAAGTGTTTTGTTTTGTTTGCATTGTTTTAAAACCAACCAAACATTTTTTAGGTACATATTAAGTCTATAGATGTGTAAAAATAGCCATAGCAAACAATCATGGCCATTGTTTAACTTAGAGGATGGCCATTTAAATAAAAACACAATGCGTCTAGTCTGTACTTCTAAAGGCTCTCCTGGGGAATGTTATCCATGAGCATTGTATTAAGGGATCTATATTTACATGCACCACTGTACAGTTCCAATGCCGTGTCTGCTAAGGGTGGTTGGGGCATGAATGCAGTGAGCGCCAAACCAGAGAGAAGTCAACATCACTGGAGAGAAACACAGGCCAAGGCTGTGCCCGGTGGTGGGTGCTCAGGACCCAGCTGCCAGGGATGCTGAGTCACACCGGCAGGTGACCCCGGATCCCTGAGCTCTCCCCGCAGGACCCTCCTCCTTCCTGGGGAACCCATGACCCAGGGGACAGCCTGGCTCCAGGGCCTCTGTGGGCTGCAGGGGGAGCAGCAGGAGCAGCAGGGCCACCTGGGAAGGCCGGGACTTGGACTTGACCTCGGCCAGCATCTGCCTGTTGATCATTTTCTTTCCTCCAGTCCTGGAACTTGCTCTCCATGCAGGCGCCCTCAGCTCCTCTCTGCTGGCATCGGAGCTCAATGTCATCGTAGAAAGTGCTTCTTCGCAGCTGCTCCTCCATGTCTCGGGCCATCTCCCTGTGCACGCCCACAACCTGACTCATGGAGTTCATGCTTCTCCAGGCGTTGAAAGTTTCTCCTCCATTGCCGCCTCCAACAGTTGTTTGTGAAGTTGAGTCGCAGGATCTCCGTGTGCATCCAGCAGATGTGGCAGCTCCAGCATCAGCCCCGGAATCTCTTCTCTCAGGTGCGACTTTCCACGTGGCAGCGATGCTTTCTCGGTTCGCAGACTCCTTCCTGCCGCTGGCCCTTCACTCATCGCTTTTGCTCCTGCCGCTGCCCGGCTGGTTCCCCTTTTCCGCGGGGCCCTGTGAAGGCACACGGGGAGGTCAGCATCATGAAGGGCACCTCGAGAGCAACTTCCCACCCAGGGAGGGGAGGATCCCCACGCCCTGCTTCCCTCTTGGGAGGGAATGCCAAGCCCCATCACCCACGTGACCACGGGGGTCGCCAGGCCCAGGGCCCCCAGCGGTTCCCAGCGCTGACTGTGCTGGGCGGGCACTACCTCGCAGGACCCGCTCCCTTCGTGCCTTCTACGGCTCCCGCCTTGTTCCTCCTCCTCCTGCTCCTGGGTTTCTGCTTTCACCCCATCCCTTCTCTGTATAATTAGTGCTTTTGGCCAAATCGCCCTTAGGTTCCTCCGCGGTTGTTCCCGTCCATCCCCGAGGCGTCTGAGCCGGGCTTCCCGTTGGTCTCGGGGGACGTGCAGGAGGTGGGCTCTTGCACGGTTTTCAGGAAGTCATTCGTGTCCCGAGGTGGCACCTGCTCAGGTGTGTGTTCAGCAAGCACAAGGTCTGTGACAGGAGAGGCCCGGCCTCCCCCCAGGTGACGTGAGGGGCCCTCGGCTTCTGCCATTGGCCCAACATTCTCACATTTTGCACAGACTCACGGTGGGCAGATCCTTTCACCGGCGCCTGCGCACTTCTTGGAGTGGGTCGTCTCTTGACTATCACAGACACCACCACCAGGGCGCCCACTGGGACCCCCCAGGGGAAAGCGGCGAGTCTTGGGACATTTCTCAGGCTCTCCGAAACCAGCAGCAGCTCCACCACAGGTGCTCCAGGATCACCTGGACGGCAGGCGGCCCGCAGCAGGCCCTCCGTGGCTGGCCCGGTTTTGCCACTGACTGCCAGGGGCCCTGCAGAGTGTTCTGTCTCTAAGGTAACCAGGGGCCTAGCAACCAGGTGATCAGTTGGACTGGGGGAGGGGAAGCCGGTAGGTCTAGAAAACAGTCCCGAACTTGGCTCCGAAATAGGACGGGGTTGCACGGCTGCAGGCCCAGGGGCAGGAGGACAGCGCTGATCTCGGCCTGGAGACCGGCCACTCCTGGCCAGGGGTGGGGGACCTTTCTCTTGCCAAGGGCCATTTGGATATTTATAACATCATTCTTGGGCCAGACAAAATTATCCACTTAAAAATTAGCCTGCTATATTTGGCCAAACATTTAATTAACTCACCCCTGATGCCTTGGCAGGGCCAGACCCAATGATTTCATGGGCCTTCTACTGCCAGCAGGCCCACCTGGCTCCCCAGCAAACCTGGGGGGGAGGGGGGTCAAAGCAGGGCCGGCCACGCCCCTTTCTGTGCACAGAGCCAGTCAGGGCAGACATGGGCTGGTCCCCGGGTGAGGCCCATTCCCCTGATCTAAAGTTTCCTTCTGCTGCGGGGACACCTGCGGCTGCCCACAAAGGTCCCGGGGCTGTCCCTCCTCTGAGACTCCCCCTCTTTGTGTGTGGTCACTGTGGGCAGGGGCCCAGGACTCAAGAGGTCCCCACAGTTTTAACTAAGGGGCCTGGATTCCAGCCCTAGCATCTCAGGAGGAACCCGTGAGGACTGGGAGGTTCCCGCAGCCATGGAGGCTGGGGACAGCAGGACCTGTCCACGGTTCCCTGGAGGGGGTGACTCTGCTCCTGGGTGACCCCATGACCTGGGTCCTTCCCAGTGCCCCGCTGTCACCAGCCACACCTCCCAGGTGGCCCCGGGAAGGGTCTCAGTCCACGGAGTCATCTTTACAAGTGGCCTTGGGGAGGGGCGTGTCTTTCCTTTGGCTCACTTTGGCATCTTTCGTGTTGTGAAACCATGTCACGCCCCAGCACCTCTGTGCAGACCCAGGCCCAGCCTTTCAGTCTGTCCCCCTGGGCTCTGTGTGACAGGCTGTCCCAGTCTTTTTACCCAAGAGGAAAAGGAGCCAGCAGTCAGTGAGGCCAGTCTGGGGTCCCCAGGGGGGCAGGGGTCCCCCTGAGTGGAGAGAACAGAGGCTTGGTGGTGAGGTGGGGCGGTAGCTGTGGCCTGAAGTGAGAGCTGTTTTCTTTTCCTTTTTAATTAGACTTTATTTTTTAGAGCAATGTGAAGGTTAAAGAAAAATAAATCTTGCCCTAGCCAGTCTGGCTCAGTGGATAGAGCGTCGGCCCTGTGGACTGAAGGGTCCTGGGTTCGATTCCGGTCAAGGGCACATACCTTGGTTGCAGGCTCTTGCCCAGCCCTGGTCCTGGTTCAGGCACATGCAGGAGGCAGCCAATCGATGTGTTTCTCTCACATCGATGTTCCTCTCTGTCTTCCCCTCTCTCCTCCATTCTCCCTGGTAGAACACAAAACATACTCGGGAGCCAGGCAGCAAGGCAAACATCTTTACTTCTACATAGAGGGGTGAGCACGCATGGTCTAGAAGCTCCCACATGCCGAGCAGACCGCCTGCTCGGGTTTACAATCCCTGACACACGTGACCTGTCCTTTGCTCTTGATTGGAGCTCAGGCGCACAGTCTTTCGCCATTGGTTAACTCAAAGGGAGGGGCTGGCCTTTGCTGTTTCAAGATGGCAGCCCCCAAGGGAATTGCAAGCCATGTGGCCAACATGGCGGCTGCCAAGTCACGCAGTCCAAAATGGTGGCTGTCTAAACTGTTCTTTGACAGAAAAGATGACTTGTTTATTCTCACATCCCTAAAAATCAATAGAAAAAATATCCTTGGGTGAGGATTAACAAAAAATAAAAATAAAAATAAAATAATAAAGAAAAGAAAAATACATCTTCAGTGGAAAGTACAGAGTTCACCTGTGCCCCTGACATCCCACACGAAGAAGCCAGTGCTGTGGACACCTGGCCTGGCTGGGGTCCGGCCGCAGGGTCAGCGGATGAACCGATAGTGTACATCGTTGTCAACTACAGTCCCTTTACCTCCGGTTCCTACTTTGTGTTGAACACGCTGAGGTTTTTGACAAATGCGTGATGTCTCTACGCACCATTGTAGTCCCAGGAAATAGCTCCCCTGCCCTAAAAATCCCTCGTGCTCCAGCATGTCCTCCCCCCCCCCCCCGCACCCCCCCGGCCCTGGTCACTTTTCTTGCTCTCTACTCTGCGATGTCTGATATTTACACAGAGATTCCAGCTTTTTAAAATTAGTGTCACATGGTGCCCCGTGTCCATCCCTCTACTCTCACCTCACTGTGCCTTATAGTTGAAGTGGTTTCTTAAAAGCAACACTATAGCTGGGTCTTGTTTTTTAATCCACTCAGACAGTCTCTGTCTTTCAAGTAATGTATTTAGGGCATTGACATTTAAAGTGGTATTGAGATATTTGAATTAATACTGACCATATTCATTATTGTTTTCTCTTTGTTGCCTTTGTTCTGTTTATTTTATTTATGCGGTTGGAGTTGCACATTTCTATGTTTCTGTTTATCTTCTCTCTCAGCATGCTCAATCCTACTTCTCTTTAAAAATGGTAGGAGTTGCTCTTGAGTTTGCAATGTGCCTTTTTCAGGTGAGCCACACTCACTAGGGTGACTGGTGTCCCCAGGGTCCACTTTTGCTGATTTTAAGTTATTTAGTGTTGGGACATGAACTACCTGTGTTCTTCCAGAATTCATATGTTGCCGCCTTAAAGCCCAGTAACTCAGTAAGTCACCTCATTTACGGAGGTCCCATCTGTAAAATGGGCACAATAACACCAACCGCCCAGGGCCACAGGGAGATGACCGACGAAAGGGAGCCTTGCAAAGGGTACCATATTTCACGATTAGTAATTACGTCTTTGCCTTTTGATGAATGCGATTCAGTGGAGCTGGCCCCCATACATGGAGGTGGACCACCATTGACATTCCATTTTCTTTGCTTGTCGCCCCCTCGCTGCCGTGTTCTACTCCCCTGCCAGAGCATCCACGGGTTCCCCCGGAGCAGCATTTCTGGCCCCATGCCATGCAAACACACATGTGCGTGCTGAGCCCTGCTTACATACATCAGAGCGCAAAGCCGCAGACACAGGCACGGCTGGCGGGGGCAGATGTGGCAATCCCGGGCTGTTTTGCCGTCTGAACATGACTTTGGGAGGCGGGGCGGGGCCGTTCCTCAGAGCACGTGGACAGAAGCCGTGTCAGTCCCAGTCACGGTGTCATCACACCAGCTCTGACCAAAAATGGTCTTCCCCCGACGCCAGGTGCCAGGCAGCCTCACATGCGCGCACCCGGCCCCGCCAGGAGCTGCAGAAGTCGCACAGAGGGGTTCCCCCTCGGCCAGGCCCGCCCTCTGTTTGGCTCTTCCAGAAAAGACAGATTAGCATCTGGCCCAGATGACGGGATTCTGCATCTGCTCGGGCTAATCCAGCTGCCGCCAGCTGCGGCCGCGAGGAGGACGGCGTGTTCTCTTGTGGGAGGCGCGTGGGTAATTTACGACGCAAACCCCAGGCTGGGCAAAGAGGAACGGGCAGCGTGGGGGAGCCCGGGGAGCAGAGGGAACAGCAAAGCCAACGCGCGTGGCTATCGTGGCCAGAGAACCCCGGAACAGAGGCCTGGGGCTGAGTCTCGGTGGAGCCCGCGTTTCTTTTCACGGAAAAGGAGCTGCGACCCTCAGGACCCCTATTTTCTCGGCAGCCCCCCTGCCGGACTGCATGGCTCCCGACTTAAATGGAGCCCTCAGGCCACTGACTTCCCAATCGGACACCAAGGGTTCATCACCCACCGCTATCCAGCGACCCCACTTTAGGGAGGGGAAACCGAGGCACAGAGTTTAAGTCACCTGCCTGAGGCCACACACCAGCGCACGACAGTGCTAACCCAGAGTCTGGCTCCAAAGCACAAAAAAGCCCCCCCTGCCCCCTGCCGCCTGCCTGGTGTTCCCCAAGCAGGTGAAACAGGCTGCTCCCTCGCCCTACTGCACCCCCACCACCTCCACCGCCTCCACCCACTGTCTGTGCCTCAGACACTCAACCAGCAGCCCCATCAGGCCTGTGGTGAGGTCCACCCTGGGCCATTCACAGCGATCTCAGGCCTGTATGAGGGAGAACCAGGACATGGCGGGGGCGGGGGAGTGGGGAGGAGTGGGGAAAGAGAGCTAAAAGCAATTTAAGTTTGCTTTTTCTCCACCGCGCAGAAAAACTGGGGGACAGGCCACGGGCACCTCACCTCACCCTTAGTTTTGAGTACATTAAGAAAAACGAATTAAAAAAATTGTGGTGAAAGATACATCTTATTCTAAGTTTGAAACACTTTGGATTGGAGTGAAGATCAAAAAGGACAGAGTGAAGGGTGCAGAGGACCTCGAGCGAATCCAGCTCCCCCGCATGAATGAAGTTCATCCCACAGAACCAGATGATGCTTTTGGCTGTAAATTTAAAAAATGCTTCTTGACTGGCTGTGAAAAGACTGGAAGCATAGACGCTGGGTGAGCGAGGAAAATGGTCCTCCTGCCCTCTCTGCTTCCGGAACCTTCCTCCAAGCGAGGTCTCCCAACAACGGGGCCTCTGACAGCCTTTCGGGGGGAGGGAGGGTCCCCAAGCTCAGAATGGTTTTTGTAATAATAGGAACACCTTTGGCTCTCTTACTGGGTTGACATTTGCACGGGTGGGTGTAAAAGCAAAGGCGGGAAAAACCGCCCGGACCTTGGCACTAACCTGTGCTGGCGTCACTGCGATCCTCACCACCTTGAACTTGCAGGGAAAGTACCAGTCTCCTTGAAAATGTCCTACATGGAGACGTAAAAATTAATTTTAAGAATAAGTGAATACACATCTTTTTAATTACTGGGTAATAAAATGAAAAGTGCACATACCCCTATGCTGCTAGAGAATATAGTCAATAATATTATAATTATAAACTAGAGGCCTGGTGCACGAAATTCGTGCATGGTGGGGGGGGGTACCTCTGCCCGGCCTGCACCCTCTCCAATATGGGACGTCCCTCTCGCAATCCGGAACCGCTGGCTCCTAACCGCTCACCTGCCTGCCGGCCTGATCGCCCCTAACCGCCTCTGCCGCGGCCCCCACCACTGTGGCTTTGTCCGGAAGGAGGTACGGACGACCAGAAGATGTCTGGTCGACCCAATCTAATTAGCATATTACCCTTTTATTAGTATAGACTAGTATAGATGGTTACAAGACTTATTGGGGGGAATCACTTTGTAAGATATATCAGTGTCTAACCACTAGGCTACACTTGAAACTAATATGTATAACATTGTATGTCAACTGGGGAAAAATTAGAAAAAAGATGCTTTTATGTTTTAATATTTTAAATTTAATATATAAAGTAAATATTTATGCTATCTTCCAAAAAAAGAACTTGTTTGAGTTGTAAGCTAAACTAGCCACTTTATTCATGAACACCGTATTTATTGAAAGAACAACTTGACAAATTATGTTTATTCAGACTTGGGTGTTTGACAAGTATTTCCTCAAAAGTAAATGAAATGGGTCTGTCACTTCGAAGAAAAGGTGGTGTTCGTTGCTGATGATAAAATTTGAGCTTTCAAGTACAAAATCTGAATTTTTCAAAATTTCTGGCTGCCACTTTGAGCTTGATCGCTTCCCAGTGCTTTGCTGATGAAATGGGTGGTAATAGTAACGAACGCGGTTGCTTGATGTTGTGTATTGACATGGGCCAACACAATGAAGCAATATTTTCCATGTGACGGAGGCGCGGTGTTACGAAATCACACAGGGGTCAAAACCCATGCCAAGTGCCAGGCAGGCCTGGGGGACTTCTCACAACCACAGGGAAGTGTATTGACATGGTTTCGCTTCCAGCTGCCATTTAAGCAATTTGCTGTCTTTGGTGTACTAGCAAACAATACCCACCGTGATCTGAGTTACTACTCGCCCCTCCCTCTTCCAGTTACATATCTGCGCGGGGCCTGGTTTTCTTCAAAATGTGCCACCGCAGACCGAAGGCAGCAATGTCAGAATCCAGCCCTCTTCCCTGAAAACAGACACCGGAGAGATCGGGAAGCAGGGAAAAGCCACTCTCAGAAAAACGGTGATTTTTCATAACCATGTTAGTATGGAATGTTATTTTGCGTTCAAGTGGATGAATGTCTAATATGGTGAACACGGATGACCAGCGGTGCGCTGGTCCATGTTTAACGAGCAGCTCCCTGGGCCGGGGAGCCCTCCCTCCTCGGTAGTGTGTGCTGGTTTCTTGGTGGGAATAGTCTCATCCGACCAAGTTCAAACAACCACCTGACGCAGACCTGGGGAGACGGTGCGTGCCCCGCGAGCTGGCTCCCGCCGCCTCCGATGGAATCGCCCAAGTTTTGTGGCGTTCTTACCCCTCCTGGAGTGGGAAGGAGCCCTGAGACCCTGGAGAGGTGTCCCGGGACCGTCACCCTCCTGTCCGGTTAAGGCACCCCAGCCACGCCAGGAGTCCCCGTAAGTCCCACCTCAATCACAAAAGCCCTTGAACCTCAAAGCCTAATGTTCTTAAATGTAAACATCCCCAAACCCCTTCCCTGTGCCTGCCAACCCCCCGGCCAAGATGGAACCGGAATCTTCCTATTCTAGGCGCTTCTTAAATGAACGTTTCACTTCAAGGAACACTTTTCGGGATTGCCTGCAGGGAGGGCTCCCAGCTGGGTCCAGCTCGGTCACGACTTAGTAGGTGGCCGCGTGTAAAATCCCTTAAACGGAGCCGTGACTCAGGCCGGAGGGCTGCTGAGTGAGCAGGGGCTGAGCGAGCCTCCTCCCCGCTGCCCTCCCTGATGGCGTGGGGACGAAGAAGGACGACTCTAACGCGGAGGCGTTTATATAAACAAAATACTTTATTTGAGAAAGAAAACGGCCAAATTACAAAATCTCTATACTTATGCTCTGTTCGTTACCATGCCAGAGGTCTCGACGCGACTTCAGTTCCCGTCACTATTAGGTTGGACCGCACGAAACTGCCCACTGGGTCGATAAAAACAACAACGGTCCAGTATTGGTTTCATGTGGTCTGACCCCATATAAAACGAGCCGATGGCTAACGTTTGCTTTGGCAGCATCGTGTCCCCAGTCACATGTCCGTCGATGTTATAAACAGACGTCCGAGCGATAAACAGGTCCCGCCTGGGAAACATCCTGTGTTTAAAGATGCTGGGACCTGTCTTGTGCGGGTCTGGAGGCGGCGCTGCCCTTCTAGCCAAGGGCATGGTCTCACCAAAGGGACGGGTCCCTCTCACACTGCCAGGGACACCTGTCTGGCTCTGCCACCCACCGGCCTGGGTCACGTACGAAGGCCAGGAATACCCGCTGCCCCGGGTGCTCCTTAGAAACGGCGGAAAAGTCGCCATCGCCATCAAAACGCCTTCTCCGCGTGACCCAGCCCCACGCTCTCTCTCCCGCCTTGCTCAGGCCCTGGGCCTCTGGGCGTTCTGCATCCAAAACGTAAGAATAAAACAAAACGAGGCCGCCGTGGCCGCTGAGCGGAGAGGAGCGGCGTGGCATCTACACAGACAGCCCGAGACTCGCGGTGAACAAGGATGGGACCCACGCGCTCCGTTCATGTCCGAGGTTCCCTAAAGGGCCCCCTCCCCCACCTTCCGCTCCCTACAGCATGTTTACGTGGCGCCGAGATAAAAAATAAAGCTTTCTTGTTTACAAATGACATTTTTTTTTCCAGTGAAATACTTTTACAGTAAAAATAGCTGCTACATAAATCCCTCCTGATCTCAGAAAAGGAGTTGCATATATTTCCAAAAATAGTATTCTTATTTGAATCAGAGTCACGTGGGGCCTGGGAGCGGGGCGCGGGTGGAACGGCTGGTCGGGAGGGTGAGCTGCAGGAGAAACACAGACGAACGAGGAAATAAGTTTTGTGTATCAACGGGTTTCGAGGCATGCGTCGGCATGGGAAACATATGCCATCCGTCAAGAAAAATACTGCTTTATAGGTTTTACATGACAATCCAAAGGAGAGGCCAGAGGCCAGAGGCGCCCCCCCGATAATAACATTAAGTTTCTTATAAAAATTCCCAAATGAACAAAGTCCTTGCCAGAGAACAGCCCAGGCAAAGCAAAAAAAAACACACACACAAAAAACCAGGGATGAACCCTTTTAGACCTTCGCCTGTAGGCACAGTAAATGCAAATAATACACATTTTACAAATCCTCTTCGCCTGCCCGGGGCAGGTCCACGGTTTGCAAAATGCTGTAGGTGCTCTTGAAAAATGGAATACGCGTTGCATTCTTATTTCACACAGTCATAGAATTATTTTAAATTACAATATACAATTTCTGTTAAATAGAACTGTTAGAGGATTTTGGTAACAGGGATAAGATTACACTCATATATACAAACCAACGTCTGAAATGGCACGATCGTTCCTTGCCCCCTCCCGCCCTCTGACACAAAGAGACCGCGTCTGTGGTTCCTGGTTGCAAACGGCCGAAGAAAATGGAAACACGTGCGCGCCCACACGCTCCCTCCTCAGAGGATGTCCACAGCCGCACGCGGCCCCTCGGAGCGCCCCCTCGGCCGCTTCCACGCGGCTGCAGCCCAAATAGCATGCTCCCGCCTGCAGGCTCCGGAAGCGACCGGCCGCGCTGCTCCGGGTGCAGAGCTGCAGGTTCGGGTGGAAAAGGCCACTGCTTCCTGGCGACGTCCCTGGAGTGTGGGAGCGGCCTGGCAGGGCCGGGGCAGTCGGTCAGGATGGCCCCGCTGGCGGTCCCCGGGCCTCAGTCCTCCGTGTCCGGCTGGACGCCCAGGATGGCATGCAGCTCCTCGGGCGTGAACCCCAGCAGGTTCTGCAGGTCGCACACGAAGCGGTACACGTAGCGCTTCCCCGACGTCTTGTGGATGATGTTCTTGTCGTAGTAATAGCGCAAGCCCCGGCTCAGCTTCTCGTAGTTCATCTTGGGCTTGTTTTTCCTCTTGCCCCAGCGGCGGGCCACCTGCGGGGGAGACACGGGTGGAGGAGAGCTCAATTCCATTCCATCGGCAATTACCCGACGATGAGACGCGAGCTCACGGGGGGACTTGCCCACTAAAGGACCCCAAAGGTCCCGTCTGCCTGAGGACGTGTACCAGGGCGTGCCCCTCGGCCGGCTCTCCGGGGACGAAGGGAGGGGCGGAGGGGCGTGTGGCGCCCCCACCCACAGTGCCGCCTGGCACAGGGCTCCTGCAGCCTCTCACTCAGCACAACCTCCCTGAAACCAAGGGTTCCGAACTGGGGGTCCTGAGGCAAGGGACAAGCTGTGTTCACCCCCCTGCCCGCCTCCCCCCTCTCCCCGCCGGTTCTTAGGTTCTTATTCCCACCAGCAGATGATGAGCGGGGTTCTGAGCTGGTGACATCAGTGATCTCAATGTTTCTGCTTCCCAGGGGGGAGGTAACAGGGCTACCAGTCAGACCCAGGGCTTCCCTAATGCTGTCCCCCTGATGGGCAGAGGCTGGACCTGCCCTCGGCTCTCTCCTCCTGACACGACTGGGGCGGCTCTGCCCAGCTCAGCTGAGGGGCACAGGAGCCCAGCCAGTGTGCACACGTGGGGGTACGAGGCTCCCTCCCCACAGCAGGAACAAGCAACTTTCCTAAGGCATTGTCACATGGCCAGGAGAGAGCTCAGTTTACTGCTTGCGCCTCTATATTCAATGACAGAGCATTGAATATAGCGGAGCCAGGACACCCTCCCGGGTCGGGCCCACCAGGAGAGCGTGCCTTCGTTCCGGGACCCTTTCTTGTGCCCAGGGAACTGAGTTTGTGAACCCAAAGAGGGGAGAGCGGGGTTGGGAGCCCAAGACTGATCCCCCGGGCTCTGGCCATACCTCGTCGGGGTCAGCGAGCTTAAACTCCCATCCGTCGCCGGTCCAGCTGATGAACGACTGGCAGGATTTATCCGAGAGCAATTCGAGGAGAAACTGCCACAGCTGGATCGGTCCGCTTCCTGGGGAGAGGGCAGTCACAGGTTTTTATTGATTTTTAGAGGGAACGAGAGGCAGAGACACTGATGAGAGAGAAACATGGACCGGCTGTCTCCTACACGCCCCTCCTGGGGATGGAGCCCCAAACCTGGGCATGTGCCCCGACCGGGAATTAAACGGGTGACCTCTTGGTTCATGGGTCGGTGTTCAACCCCTGAGCCACACTGGCCAGGCCGGCTGTCGGTTTTTACAGATTTAGAATACAGCAAGGCTCCGGCCGTCCCGATGACACAGACAGGCTGCGGAACGTGAGCCGGATCCTGGGTGCCGACGTGAAGGTGCCACTCCAGGTGGCGGGCAGTCCCGACTGCTCGTGGGATGAGGCTGGGCCCCAAAGAGAATCCCTCCTCCAGGAAAGGAGGCCACTGGCCCCGGGGGCCTGGGTTTGGTCTTCCTGGGAAAAAATTCAGGGCCACTGACTTTTGGCATCAAAATTCCAAACCCTGTTCCCCCCGGAGCCACATTCAGTGCTTGTTTCTATAGACGCTGGGCGGGTGGAGGGGGGCAGTTACCCACAGGACCACAGGGTGTTTGTGGAATCCTGTGCTGTGGCTTTCTGGCCACGTGACAGTGGCTCAACTGCTTAAACCAAGACTCAGTTTCCTCAAGAGCCACTCGAGCACTGGGCGCGGCCTCCACGGCCTCGCCGTCTCCGTGGGCCGTCGCCCACGCCCTGCCAAGTGCCCTTTCTCGGCCAGTATTTAGAACCACCACCTTGTGGACAAGAGGCAGGGCCGCCCCGTCTAAAGAAGAGGACCAAGACGTGCTCAGAGGCCAGGGGCCCTGCCAAGAGCTGGTCCCCAAGACGCAAAGGCCGTCAGCAGCAAGGCGTGGCTGCGGGCACCAAGGACAGGCGTGCTGGAACCCACGGAACCGGCTGCCTGTGTGCCCAGGGAGCTGTGTCACCGAGCGCGTTGCCCCATCTGTAAAATGGGTCAATACCCGCCCACGCTGGGCCGGCCTGGCGACTCCCGACAACACGCCTGGCGCACCCCACGGCGCAGGTGAGGAACACGAAAATGTAACACACCCACACCGGGCCTGACCCCCGGGCATTATTTCATCAGGCCCCGACCCCAGGTATGAGCACCACAGCCTCTCGCTCCCCCTGCGTGCCCTTCCACACGTCTCCGTGGCTGTGTTTCAGAGGACAGCAAGATGCTTTGGATGCCACACAGCCCTATTTTAACCAATCAGGGGTTGTAAGCAGGTATTTTTTAAATCCTCAGCGGCTCTATATATAGTCAAAGAAAAGGGGAAAAGCTCATTTAAGGACACATGAAGCAATTAAAAAAAAATAAATAAAAATCTCGGTATTTTTGCTAAAATGCTGGAAATAATCTAGTTCCAAAAAAAGCTTTAATATTTGTCCCCTGCCTAGAATAGCTCTTGCCCAAACCTTAAAAATAAGAGGGGTTTTAGGAGCAGGAAAAGGTAAACAGGCCTGTGTTATTTGAGGCCGGCTGGCTGCCCTCCCCGAGCCAGTTTACATTCTTTGAAATTCCTGGAGTGGGTGAGTCAGAGCTGAAGCCTCCGCGGCCTCCGTGCCCTGCTCCTCCTCCTCCTCCTCCTCCTCCTCCTCCTCCTCCTCCTGCCCGCCTCCCTGGGAAGGCCGAGGGAGCTGCGTGCCCTTCCCTCTACCCCAAGGAGCAGCTGGCCGTTGAGAACTCAGAGACGCAGCTAAGACGTGGCTCAGCGACCAGGTGCCTGGATGCAGGATCACACCCCCCGGGTCAAATGCGGGGTGCAGATACAATGTGCTCCGACCAGAACCACCCTTGATAAACAAACACGGCTGAGCCGGGCAGGGCACAGGGAGGGGACGGACACCCGGAGCCGCACACTCACCCGTGAAGCCAGCCAGCACGGCCGCAGGAATGACCGGTTTGCCCTGCTCGGCCGGGTCGCTCCTCTCCTGGATGTAGTCCTTGAAGGACATGGTGGGCTTGCTGAGGCCCAGGGCCTGGCTGCCGTCGTCCTCGCAGCTCTCGAAGGAGGGCACCCGCTGCTCCAGCAGCGACGACTGGCTGCTCCAGGACTGCAGCAGGGAGTCTGAGCTCTCGAAGCTGTCCCCGCCCTGCTCGGGGGAGTCTCGGTCCCCAGGCTTCCCTGGAAGAGAGAAGCAGGCACACACTGACTCCTCCGGACGAGGACATGTCGGCCCTATGGCTAACACCTAACTGCAGGTTGTCTTGGACTCACTGGCAGCGTTGCTGCCAACCACCCCCCTTCCACGTGTTCCCCTGCGGCATATAACCGGTCAGACTTCAAGATGCTCTGAAATGGAGGGCTGGTTCCTGGTACACATACCACACAAACACACCTCCTTCCACAACAGGATCAATAAACCATGTGCAGCTGCACATGGCGGAGTACTATACAGCCATGAAAAAGGACAAAGGAGGGCTACATCCAACAACATGGATGGATCTCAGACACGATGATGAGTAAAAGACAAACACACACACACACAAACCCAAGGTCAAGAACAGGGAAAACTATGATGATAAGAGGACCATCAATGGTTTCCTCTTGGGGTGGGGATGCTACTGACGATTGGGAAAGGGTCTGAGAGCCTCCTGGGATGCTGGAAACCCAGCTCCACCGGGGTGGCCGTTACACAGGTGTACACATGTAAAAATTCAACCAGTTGTACAGCCTGAGATCTGTGCACTGTGTGTACATATCTCCGTAAAAAGAAATCTGTTACATTCCTACACGGTCTCCCAAAATATCCCACTGGGTGGAGGAATCTACTTCCAACAGCAGGACCGTGTGTTGTTGGTGCAACACCCTCCGGGCCCAGACCACAGCCCGAAGCAGGCCAGGAGTGTGCTTGCTGGGGGAATGGTCGGCGAGAATGGCCTAAGGAGCCCAGGACACCGGTGCAGCAGCTGGGGTCGCCGTCTGCTCCAAGGGACGTGCGGGAGCTCCTTACCGGGACCGCTGGCAATCAGGTTCAAGGTGCTGCCGGCGAAGCCCTGCCTGACGGAGCAGTAGCCGATGCCGACCGTGCTGAGCTGGGCCTTGGAGAACATCGGAAATTCTTGCTCGGAACTGAGGGCGCCGGGCCCCGCGGCGGGCGGGCACATGCTGTCCAGAAGACCGCCTTTGGGGTAGCTCTGCGTCTGCATTCCATACGGCGCCTGCTCCACGCCAAAGCCTGGAACAGAACCATCGACGGCGGAGCTATTAGGCGACAGTCTGTGATCATCAGAGACCCTTCACCCCTCCTCCCCTCCGCACATGAGCAGTTCTGCGGGCCCAGCCTCTGCAAGCCCTCCGTGGACATGGGCTTTGATGGGCAGGCTTACTGGCCCCTTTCCGAAATGCCCGCGGCCTCTGGACCCTGGGTGCCAGCCTCGGCGTTAATGTTTCGGTGGCTCTCGTCCAACAAGTGCTTTCTGTGACCCGTAGGAGGACAAGGGTCACTGGCTTTTGACCTCCAAGGACACAAAGGCTCGGACTGAGTGACACGCCCTCGCTATGTGACTCCTGAGGGGCGTCTCCAGTCCTGTCTGTCCCAGGCTGTAACCTGCACTCACCATGCCAGTGACCAGACGGAGAACCTGAATGCCCTGACTCCTCTCTCAACTCCAAAGTTCAGAGCAAATTTGGTAGCATTTCCCACACACTTCCTGTGCCGGCCCAGCCACCTCTCCTCTTATACAAGATGGGACCCCAGCACCCCGCTCCCTGCATTCTGCCCCCCGCTCTGTGCCTGGTCTGGACCAGGTGGCCACTAGGCAATGTTACATTTTCTGGTAGCCACGTTAAAAAAGTAAAACACACACACACAAATAAACCCCAAAAAACACATGAGAACTTGAAAAATTTTACTTGAGCCTAAGGATATCCATGATCAGTTCAACAGGTAATCAATATCTTTAAAAGTAGGAAGGAGCCCTTACGGGTTTGGTTCAGTGGATAGAGCGTCGGCCTGTGGACTGAAGGGTCCCCGGTTCGATTCCCGTCAAGGGCATGTACCTTGGTTGCGGGCACATCCCCAGTAGAGGGTGTGCAGGAGGCAGCTGATCAATGTTTCTCTCTCATCAATGTTTCTAGCTCTCTATCCCCTCCCTTCCTCTCTGTAAAAAATCAATAAAATATATTTTAAAAAAATAAAAGTAGGAAGGAGATATTTTACATTCTTTGTTTCTTACTGAGGCTCACAGATCTGGTGGGCATTACGCTCTTATCACACATCTCCGTGTGGGCCAGCCCCATTTCGAGCGCCCAGCGGCTCAAGAGCCACGTGGCCACCATACGGGCCCGTGCAGGTCTAGATGGTTTGGACCGTCCATCAACTACCAGGAGGACTTCACACCAGGACGGTAAGGGCAGAATCCAGACTGACCTAATGAATTGCTGTTAATCCAATGGGGAACTGAGTTGAGGTGAGAATTTTCTTCATACTGATCTTCTGCCTTTTCTTGGTTCTCTGAAAAAACAGACACAGGAGAGGTAAGGTTGCAAATCGAGGTTAAAACCACACAAGCAGCGTTGGCCACTGTTGTTCAGTGGTTACAGTATCAGCCAGGGCACAGAAGGGTTGTGGGTTCAATTCCCAGTCAAGGGCACATGCGTGGGTTGTAGGTTCAATCCCCAGTCCCGGTCGGGGCATATTTGGGAGGCACCAATCAATGTGTCTCTCACACATCCATGTTTCTCTCTCTCTCTTCCTCTTTCTCTCCCTCCCTTCCACTCTCTTTAAAAATCAATGGAAAAAATATCCTCAGGTGAAGATTAAAAACAAAAACAAAAACAAACCTAAAACAACACAAGAAAAAAAAAGTGGCTTTCTAAATTACCGCTATATGGTTATTTCAGGATAAGTCAACGCATTTAGTGGTTCACATTTAATCTGACGGGTCCCAAGACATTACGTCTTTTACAAAACTAGAGGCGGCGACACACTTTTTAATGAGTGAGTTTCCAACATGAACGCCGCCATGGGCAAAGTTAAATTTCCCACCGCCCAATCTGAAAGACCTAGACGGTGTGTCGATGAGCAGGGACATGTCGGTGAGGTTCCACCGGCACCAGAGGCTGGGGATAGAGGGGGTGAGGAAGGCGGGCTCCGTTCCTGCCTCCGAGAGGCTATGGCCGTTGTTTGAGACCCTGAAAGGTCCCCAGGGTGCGGTGAGCAGCTACCCAGAGAAGGCCACGCCGGGACACACATGCCCGTGACCTTGGAAAGGGAAAAGCTTTGCGGTTCTGTATGCCTACTCCCTGCAAACACACGTAACCACACACACACACCCACACACCCATAAACCCAGACCCATAGCCTCACACCGGGCAGTGGCGCAACAGGCCCAACTTACCAACCAACAGACCCTCCCCAGAACCTTGCCAGGCCAGTCCTGTCCGAGGTCAGGGGCATGTCGGGGTCTTTCGGTCAGTCACCCTGGCCTCGGGGCCACGCCAGCAAGGGCTGGCGGCAGACGCCCATGGTCTCTGTGCGGGCCGGGTCTCTGACAGATGCTGAAACTCGGCGCTCATTTAAACCGGGACTAGCTCCCTGAACTCTGCAAAGGGGCTGGTTTGCTTCAAGTTTTCGCTGAAGGGAGCCCTTACTATGATGTCTTCCTTTTTTTTACTCAGTGTATGTTTAACAGTGGTCTCAAGGTCTGAATCAAGACTTTCTCTCTATAGGATGACAGTGCTTGGCTGAGTGGCCAGTTTTTATTTTTTTAAATATATTTTTTATTGATTTCTTACAGAGAGGAAGGGAGAGAGATAGAGAGCTAGAAACATCGATGAGAGAGAAACATCGATCAGCTGCCTCCTGCACACCCCCTACCGGGGATGTGCCCGCAACCAAGGTACATGCCCTTGACCGGAATCGAACCTGGGACCCTTCAGTCCGCAGGCTGACGCTCTATCCACTGAGCCAAACCAGTTTCAGCTGAGTGGCCAGTTTTTGTAGAACAAACCAGCGTAGAGATATATATCAATCACGTCCACATTTGTTTAAAAATAATAAAACCAAAGAACTTCTTCGTTGGAACCCATTTGGACTTAGGGAAATCCACGGTACACTCCACGGGGTTTGTCTGAATAAAGGCTCCCTGACGTGGGGGCTGAGCTACTCGGTTCGGTTCTGTAAGGGGAGCCACGCCACGGGGGAAGTCTGTGGCCTGTCGGTCTGCGACAACGCGTCCTCCCTCACCAGTGCCGCCCAGCGACAGCGAACAGGTCAGTGACTGAGGCTATGGCCTTGGCACTCTGCTCGATGCCACACACACACACACTCAGGTGGATTCCAATCTATAATCACTGCACGTGAGTCACGCCGGTGGCATTTCCAGGCGACCGACCCCATTAGAAACTCTGACCCTCGGTCGCAAGCCCTCCCCTCCCACGCGGGTACCTTTGATCATCTGCTCCAGATGCTCCCAGAGAATGTCGCCCACGAAGTCGGGCGCCAGCTCCAGGAAACGCTCCTTGCCCAGGTTGCACAACACCTGGCCGTTCATGCCGAACCTCTGCAGGTTCACGTTCACTAGGCTGAACTCGTTGGTGGCCCACAGCAGCCACTGGCACACCTGCTGCTCCGTCCACAGCCAGGGGTCTGCGGGGAGGAAGACGGATCACACAGGGGGGAATGGAAGGAGGCGGTGAGACCAGAGAAATCGCTCCTGATTTTCCCACCACGTCCACACGTCCACTAAAGACTAGCAGCCTGAACGAGACCCCCCCAGGTGAACTCTAAGACACGGGCAACAGCGGCCAGCTGACGGGGTTGAAATAAAAACAGGCTCGGCTTCACCCCGTCTCTGCCACTCTTTGGGAGCCGCCTCACGCACGAGCTTAAGATACAACCCTCTCGTGCCAGGGCAGCCAGGCCCGCCCGTCCAGCGCGGCGCAGACCCCGCTCGGCAGCTCGACGGAGGCACTTACTCTTGGGGATGCCCAGCCGGCGCTGCTCCTTCTTGAAGCCACTGAAGGTCGCTTTCAAGGCCTGGCTCATCACAGCCTTGCTGCAGGGGGTCAGCAGGGGCAGCTCGCAGCTGGCCGAGTCTGGGAAGAAACCCGGGCGGGCGGACGTTAGGATTTCAAGCTGGCGGCCGCGGAGGAGCATTTAGGGGAGACGTCGTCGTTTTTAGACAAGAACCATTTTGATCTCACACCTTGACATAATTCCTTAAAAGAGTATAACTAGTACCCTAAACTTCTTTTTTTTTTTTGACTGATATTTAAAAATATACATCCCATCACTTCACTTATTAAAATAAAATTCAAGTTTTATCTTATGACCCAATACTTCATATAGCAGCTTATGTCTAGATAAAATGTCTCTCTGAATACTTTAGACAATCAAAGAAAAGTGCATGATTTTTTGGGCCAAAGGCTCAAGGGCTTGTAAATACATAATTTGGAAGTCGATTCCATTAGACTCAGCCACAGGCAGGGGCCCTCCCCTCCCACCCCTCCCCCGCCCCCACAGCCCTCCGCCACGTGACGTTGGCACACTTTCCACTTTTATTAAGAAATAAAACCGTCTTCTCTGGATTCCCTCAGCAATTTCAAGAATGATAAATGGCTTTCACGCTGACGCCAGCGCATCTGCTTTAATTAATTTTCTGGGCTGTATTTTCTAGCACCTACTCCATGTGACAAAGTCACGCCTGGAATGTTTCTCACTAATAACTATCCCAGTCACTGCAGAGGCACCGGCTGGCGTGCCGTCCGCTAAGCGACTGGACGACGACACGAAGGAGCACAGCAGTCCATGCAGACGGGGAGGACCAGCCAGAAACACCTGTGGCCTCAAGCCCCAGGGGAGGATCTACGTCAGTGGTCGGCAAACTCATTAGTCAACAGAGCCAAATATCAACAGTACAATGATTGAAATTTCTTTGGAGAGCCAAATTTTTTAAACTTAAGCTTCTTCTAACGCCACTTCTTCAAAATAGACCCGCCCAGGCCGTGGTATTTTGTGGAAGAGCCACACTCAAGGGGCCAAAGAGCCGCATGTGGCTCGCGAGCCGCGGTTTGCCGACCACGGATCTAAGTGAACCCGGAATGAAAGCTGAGATGCATCTGACTGTGGCCTGGTCTGCTCTGGAGTGGCCCCGGGAAGCCGCGGGGGTGACAACCCCCTGGTGGAAACCTCGGGGCACCCTGCAGTGTGCCAAGGGAGGGACATTTGCTCTCCCTGGGGTGCGTCTGGCAGGGAAGACACCAGAATCATCACACTCAGCAAAAGGGAAAACGGCCCTGCCCCAGGTCCAGAGCCTCCATCCGCCTGTTCAGCCAGAGACTCAAGACACGGACACCCATGGCTCATCCACCGTGCTCTCCATTCCCCGCGTTACTCTGGGCAGTCGCGCACGACGGGCCAGTCTGGGCAGCAGGTTACCGTGAGAGATGGAATCCAAGCCGGTGGGCACTTCTTGGAGGGCTTGCTTTTCATTCAGGGAGGGGAAGATGGCAAACAGGGACCCGTCGAAGGTGTCGAAGGCCGGCTGGCGCTGCAAAGGGGACAGAGAGAAAACGGGAAATAGAATATTTACTTCCTGAGCTACCTGTTTTCCACGTGGCCCGTGGGTCGTCGGACCCCACACCCGGATTAAACCAGCCTCTGTGAAGCCACTCCCGGAGCGGACCAGTCGTGCCCAGACTTCTAGGGTGGCCCAGGAGGCCAACAGGTCATTTAATCCCCCTCCCACAGAGGCAGAAAGACCGGGAATGTATTTCTAAGGGCCTAATCCACTTAAGTTAATGAATTAAGTAAAGACACCTAGAAATGCGAGGATCCCAGGACAGTGCTGGGCGGGGCCTCAGAGCCCACCTGCTCCCAGCACCTGCCTTCCTGTGGCATCATCGGAGAGCCAGGCATTCAGCCCGGGGTCTGAGGGAATTGAGCCTCGGCAAGGCCGGTATTTTGAAATGTTTACAATGAAACACTTTAACCAAAACGCGTGCTTTTCCTCAACCATCCCAATGGCGCAGAAAAAGACTGAAACACGCACAAGTTCCTGCAGGGTCCCTGTTCTAAAGTAAAGCGGATTAGAGAGAACTCCCCTGCCCCACGCTCCCCGATGGGGACAGATCCCAAAGGGAACCTGTTTAACGTCACACTCACTCCCGTGGCGGGGAAGGAGAGGAGAGAGACACACAGGAAACTTCACACTGCCGATTTCCGATCCTCTCATCGAAGATTTAGCCAAGAAAGAGCCTTGAATGTCCAGAGTCGTTAATAAGTAACAGATAAGGCCTTGATGCCTCATTGCCCAACCAGCCGAGGAAAAAATGTGAAGAAAGAGTACTTTTCCAGCAGGGGCTGGGACTCCCGTGTTGTGTGTCATGGGATGACACATGTGTTGAGTCATCAGTAAGGCAATGTGTAACTCATTTACAAATAAAATCGGCTCATGTGCTTTCGTTTTAGAAATACAGAACCACGGATGACACATCACCCCAGTGGGCGGGCAGAGGTGGGAGCTGGCCCCAAACACTCCATGGAGCCCAGTCTCCCCAAAGCCCAAGGCAGTGAAGTCCAACAGGTGTCCCAAGACATCGAGGGAGCGAGCCATCGGCAAGTGCTGGAACATGCATCTAGTAGATTAAGAAGCGACTGTATCACTTTGGACTGACTGTGCGTAAAATAGCCAACTGACTTTTAAACATTTTTTTAAAAATATATTTTATTGATTTTTTACAGAAAGGAAGGGAGAGGGATAGAGAGTTAGAAACATCGATCAGCTGCCTCCTGCACACTCCCCACTGGGGATGTGCCTGCAACCAAGGCACATGCCCTTGACCGGAATCGAACCTGGGACCCTTGAGTCCGCAGGCCGACGCTCTATCCACTGAGCCAAACGCGCTAGGGCTAGCCAACTGACTTTGAAAACCCCCACTCGCTCTGGCCAGGTGACTAAGAAATGCCTTCGCTTCACTGACAGCAAGTTCTTTTATTAAAACGAGGAAGTGCAAAGACAACACAAATTCACGCTGCCCATTTCCACACGTCCATTCCGGTGACCGCTTCTCCGAGCCCGGGGGTCGCAGGGACGCCGTCAAACGCTTTGAATTTACAGGGGAGGTTTCTTTTCTAGGGCTGTGCCTTGCACCTTGGTGCCGTCACAGCTGGTCCACGTCCGGTCACTCTGAAAACGGCTGACCACACCGACAAGGAACGCCCCGTCGGAAGTGGAGGCATGGCTGCCATCATACTCAAGGGAGGCCCGAGCCCATTTTTGGCTCTTTGGGTTCCACAAACAAATAACCTCCCAGTGACCTACAGAGGAGCATGGGACCTGCCAGAGACGCGCATTTGCACAAAACCCTGAGCTCAGAGGAGGCCGATCGAAAACCACTGCTCCTGAGATGTGTTTACTACACACAGCGAGCAGCAGTCAGGTCACGCTCTCCGGATGGAGAAGCCGACGGGGAACTGCCAGCTGAGCTGCCACGGCACGTTCCCAAGAGGAATTAAGACAGAGGCTCAGGAAATGTGTTTGCTGGGCAGCAGAGGCGGCGTTCGTCTTTAATCTGCTGTTCCTTGGTTCACAGATACGGGCTGGCCCCTGGGCTCGGCGGCCTCCAGGAAGCAGCACTGCCTCCACGTCTGAAGCAGCCTTCCCCTCGTCCCGGGAAACCAGCTCCAGCTCCGTTCCACCGAGAACCACAGGCTTATGATCCACCAGGCAGGAGTCTCAGAAACCAACTACCAGGGCCTCACCTTCTACAGAAGAAACAGTTCCTATCTTGGAGGACAAGCAGAGCAAGCATCGGGATGCCCATTTCACAGATCAGAACACTGAGGCCCAGGGAGATTCAGCGAACAGTCCAGAGTCACACAGCCAGTAAGTTAGAAGCTGGGGCTTAGAACGGGTCTTCTGGGACCCCACCCATCGTTTTTTGTTTTTTGTTTTTTCTTCTAGAGATTGAGCTTTCCAAATTAAAACAAACAAAACAAAAAAACAACTTTTAGTAAGACTTGCTCACTCACCTTGAGCGTCCCTCTGTAACTGTTAGACACAGGGGCCACCTGGTCCATGTTCTTGATTCCAAAATCATTCATCTTTAAAAAAAAAAAAAGAGGAAGATGAAAACAGTCAGAGGCAAGTGTTCCTTTTTGAAGGAGTCTCCACTGGCGGCAGACCCCCCCTCCCCACTCCCCTGAGTCAGTCAAATTCTACGGCCTAAAACGTCACTCAGTAAAATCATTCAGAACCGAATGCCGGGGATTCTTATTTAAAAGGCTCTTCTCACAAAGGCTGTGCTATTTCAGTCGCTCAATGATAATGCTGATCCCACTGAATTCTACTCAGAGATGCGGCACACAGATAAAGGCGCTCTCGGCTGGCTCCTCAGACTCCCAAGGCAGCCCGTGTCCCTCCACGGAGGGGCTGCTGTTGGAGGGTGGGGGGCGGGGGAGACCCAGAGGGGTTCCAGGGGACCGTGGGCTACCTCTTGCCTGCAAGGGGGCATCCTCCAGGGTGACCCCCCAGGCAGCTCCAGGTATATCCAGATCTAGGAAAGCGTGCTGGGTGGGGCCAGAAGGCCCCTTCCTCTCATTGGAGGAAGCTCTGGCCCAGGGAGATCAAAGGGAGAACAGTGGCTTCAGACCAAACCCTCTCGGGCGCTCCCACCTCCTCCCCATCCTCCCCCAGATCCTCCGGGTCCCAGGTCCTCCCGTGTTACATACAAGGGCTCCAAACACGTTAGCTCTGTGAGTCACTCAGCTGTGCTCTCCCTCAGAGGAGATTCCAAGCGCAGATCTGCCTCACTTGCCCCGATAGCATCTGGGCTTATGCTCGACCTGCGCTGCCCAGGGCGGCGGCCACTGGCCACGTGTGGCGGCTGGGCGCCTGGCACATGGCTGAGAGGGCCGGAGGTGCGCTTTGCATGTAAAATACACATGCAGGTTTCAAAGATCTCACAGGAAAAAAATAAACGATCCCAGTATTAATGTTAGGTTTACTGCATGTGTATGGAACAGCTTGAATATATTCGGCGAATGGAAATATACTGAAATTCGGTTCACCTATTTTATATATTTAACGTGACTATTACAGCATTGATAGTTACATGTGTGACTTGCAATTGAACCTTCCTGAGATAGGCTGAGAACTTATTGGGGCCCTAAAATGTAATTAATTGGTCGGTTATAGATTAGAAAGTGAGAAGGGTACATAGATAATGCCACCAGGATGCTAGAGAGAAAAAACCCAGAGAAATGAAAATGAAAATTCATTTTCAAATAAGCTGGGTTAGCAGAGCTGATAGTAACCTTTACCCTACTGGCTTTCTGGCCACGGAACTGAAGGCTTACGAGGCAGCTTTAAGGGTTGGCTAATTGCACCCTCCCGCCCCGCCCCATCTCCACTGGGTGTTGCCGCCTGTTACAACTAAGACCTTCGAGTAATTAAAATATTGCTTAAAACATTGCGCAATTGATAAGAGCACTTACGGGAGGTGGCAAATAGCATATTTTCCCCTAATTGGTTTTTTTGTGCTTTCTTGTTTTATCTTTATGATCAATGTTATAGCTGAACCAGACCTCCCAACACACACACACACACACACACACACACACACACACACACACACACACACACACACACACAAGAATGCACACACACCTCTCCTGGCTGGAATGGCAGCGTGGGAGGTGAGTGTCTGCCTCAGGGGAGGCCAGAGGCCCTGCAGAGGGCTGTTAAACCCTGGAACCCTCCAGAGTGCCGGTAATTAGGGAGGGGGGGGGCAGAGGAGCAAGGAGCACTGGGAATAATAACAGTGCTGTGGGGGGAGGGCGGGGGTGGGGAGGGGCTGTCCTGGATCAAACGCGGCCACATTTGCTCAACCTCCACTTGGTGAGCCGTGTCACCCACATGCACTCAGGAATCAATATTCATGCGATGGTGGCTGCGCGGACAGACTCCTCCTCGCTCAGGGCCGGGCCTGGCACCCCTGAGGGTGGATGTGACAGAGGACCTCCGGGAACTTGCCCAGGATCACACAGCTACGGTGGGGGCTTCTAAGGGGGCCCAGTGGGGACCACATGGCAGTGGAGAGGGGCCCTAAATCCTGGGCGCCTCCATGTGCCGGGATAACCCGGGTGGTGAGGCCTGGGCCTCCTCCCACCACGTCCTACAGATCCGACAGCACATGGACGTCATGAGGCCAGGCCCCTGCATGCTCCTCTTTACAGGTGAAAGCCTCCTTAATTCAGAGCTTTCTGTCATGTGTCTGAATGTTAACCTGTTGATTACATACACAAGCCTCACACCGAAGACCAAACTGCCAATTAACCCACCCAGGCCGCCTCCTTCTCCACGGCCTTGGTGACTTGGGAAATGGAGAAGAAGGTCCCACCTTCGCTGAGACGGGCAGAGAATGGAGAATGGGTGCGGAAGGCGATGGGAAAGCCGGGCCCGGGTTTTTGTGTACAAATACTCGGGAGAAAAGGCCGTCTACCCCGCCCACATAAAGAGCTGTAATGACTCGTTACAGAACAGAATTCTTTTGTTGTCCAGCTTTTAATTTGTTTTGTAAGAACCATGCAGAATCCAAGTGGATTCGGGCAGAGACAGAACTGATCAGATTTAAGTTCACTTCTTTTACTCAACATGGCTCCTTAAGGTGACAGACAGGCCAAGAGCCCTCTCCACATAAATCAATTTCAATTTCAAGTGTGGGTCCTTTTGGTGTTGCCCTTTGGATCACTGCTTGCGGGCGGGTGGGGGGAGAGAGAGAGAGAGAGAGAGAGAGAGAGAGAGAGAGAAGGGGGAGGAGAGAGAAGGGGGAGAGAGAGAGAGAGAGAGAGAAGGAAGGAAGGAAAGGGGGAAAAAGGAAAGAGGCAGAAATGGAAGTGCTGAAGATGGTTAAATTTTTAAAACAAGCAGAACTTGCCTGGCAACCGTACCCTTCTTGGAACAAGTGATCACTTACGTGAGATTAGACCACAGGTTTGTATTTAGGCCCATTTGGAAAGAAAAAGAAAGGAGCTCCCCCCCCCCCCCCCGCCCCCCCCATCCCCAATGTACTTTTTGAAGGTGGGTGCGCTTTTTCCTTTGAAAGTTATCACTTTAGAGAGAGGAGTGACTAATCCCAACAACGAGTGTCTGCTATTCCCTGCAGGACCCACGGTGCTCGCATTTACTGTACTGCGATATTACTCAGAATTTTAATAAACCTGAACTTGGAGATGTATCTGCCTGATGGGTGGCGGGGCGGGCGGGCAGATGGCGCACAGGCGCTGCCATTGTCCGGAACACACAGCATCTCTTGGCGGGGAACGACCGTAAATTACCCTCATCTCCAAAGGGCACTGCCCCCTGCTCTACCTTCTAAGGAGGAGCGCGTGCACGGTTTGAGGCTACCTTGAAACGGAATACAGGCCCACATAAAAAGTCTCTTCTGCTTTAAAAAACAAAAACAACAACCCTCGAATGCACAAACGCTCGCTGATACCTTCATTAAAAATACTTGAACAGCGAGAAAATAAAGACGGCCCTGCGCACCCCTGTCCCCATTGCCCACAAGCTCTCGGCGCGCGCCCCGCAGGGCCCCGGGGCCCCATCCACTCCCTCCCGGGCGCCCTCAGGGGGTCTTGCCCTCCAGGCCGGACACGCGGGCCGCCCCGGCTCTGCTTCCCCGCGCCCCCCGCCGGCCGCCCGGGCCGGGCCCTGGACGTGACCGCGCAGGTGACCCCGGCTCTGCGCTTCCCGGGAGCCGCAGCCTCCAGGTGTCTCAGAGGCGGGCGCCCCAGATCCTCCCGGGCCCGGCGCGCTCCAGTAAGTCACCCGCAAACCCGGGCGCGCCCGGGCCCCTCGGGGCCCCTCGGGCCCCCTCTGCTGAGTCCCTCCAGCCCCTCCGCGAAGTCAGATCCGCCGGGCGGCCCCGGAGGGAGCCCCCGATAGGCCCTCAATTCCCTTTAAAAACAAAAGCGAGCGAAACCAGCCGGCGCGCACTCCCGCCCCAGCCGGCGCGGCCACCCCGGGGGCCGCGGCCCCAGTTCGCTCCAGCTCCGCGCGTCACGACCGGGCCCACCCCGCACCCTGTCCCGGGCCCCGCGTCTCGGCCGCCCCCAAAGCCCCCCGACCACCCGGCCCCGCAGCACGAGCCCGGAGAGGCACGGAACCCAGACGCGCGGCGCCCGGTCCTAGAGTCGCCGCCACCCCGCCTGGACCCCGGCGTCCCGACCCGTCGCTGCCCGCTCCCCAGCCCGGGTTCCGCACGCCCCGGGAGAGGAGCCGGAGCCGGAGCCGGAGCCGGAGCCGGAGGGCGCTCTGCACGCACCCCCCAACCCGCGCCCGCCCGCCCGCCCGCCCGCCCGGACCCCGCTCTTACCGCGCCGCTTCGGGCAGGGCCGGCGCGCGGGCGGCGGCGGCTCCGCGAGGCCCGGGCTCCGCGGGGGGAGCGCGGCGGGGAGATCGCGGCCGGGGCGCGGGTGGGCGCTCCGGGAGGCCGGGCGAAGGCGGGCGAGCGGGCGAGCAGGCGGCTGCGGGCGCTCGGGGCTGGGCTGCACTGCGACCCGCACCGCCGCTGGAGGAAGTAACCGGCCCGGCCCCTTCGCGGCCAGCTCTTCAGGATCCAGGCGGGAGGAGGAGGGACGGGGAGCGGAGGAGGGGCAAAGAGGGGAGGGGCGGGGAGGGGCGGGGCGGGAGAGGCGCAGGGGCGGGGCCGAGGGGCGGGAGGGAGGGAGGGGAGCGGGGTGGGGTGGGACGGGGTCGGGCTGTCTGGCGGGACCTCGCCGGCACCCGCTGTCGCCCGGCGCTGTCCCTGCTGCGCTGCGCCGGGTGGTGCGCCCGGGAGGGGAGCGGGGCGGACAGCCTCCTCGGTGTCCTCCCCTCGTCCTCGCCCCGAGGATCTGACGTCAAACACGCCTCTCCCGTTCGGCCGAGCGGCCGCAGGACTTGGTTAATGAAGGGCCCCGTTCTGGGACCTCTAGACTTTTAATTCCGGATCATTCTTATCCCGGAAAGACTCTGAAGGAGATGGTAAGCGGACCCTGGGCTGGGGCGCTGAGTCCGCCCTGCGCCACGGAGCCGGGTCGCCTCCGGGTCAGTGGCGCCCCCTAGAGCCGAGCGGTGCCGTAACAGTAACCGCCGTGAGCGTCGCTGGGCTGATGCGCAGGACAATTCTCCAGGCACCTGGCTCCCCCGGAAACAGGAGGGAATGGAACCGGAGGGTAAATAACGCCCACTCATGGTCAGAACCATCGCCCATACTCTGCCAGTTCCCATCTTCAGCAGAAAATGCTTGAGTCGGTGGCTAGAAATGTGTGCATTTCCTATGCAAATTCATGTCAAAGATTCTCAATATTTTGGAGGAAAATTATCTGGATACAAAATAAAACCGCCCAGCGTAGGCTAGGCCATGGGACTTAAAATTGATGCATCCCAGGGACCCAGTGCCAATGAAGGGAGAGGAACTGCCTCCCTTCTCTGTTACCAAGCTTCCCGGTCTCCATGGCAACCCTACGCCCGGAGTTACTGGGATAACTGAGATACCACCGGTGCGTTTCCAGGTACCTGAGGGTCTCCAGGTATCATCGTTGCATGGGTCAGCGGCAGGGTCAGCGCGGCTAAAACAACCAGGTGCGGAGGGGATACTGAATCCATCCTGGTGGCTTCTCAGTGTATAGTCAGGCCCCATCAGCAACCACAGACGATAGGTCAAGAAGCGTTTCATAAATGGAATACAGATCCACCGTGAGTTACCATGGAGACACAGAGAGTATGCTACTCTTTATTTTTTAACGGTAGCAGAAAATACTGACTCATGTGGGCTACAGTTTTAGCTAAGAGGCGGTCCCCCCGCTCCAGGCTCCTCACACAGCCCTCAGTAGTGTCTGAGAAGCTGGGTGCCCGCAGCCATGGGGTCAAGTTCAGTTGCCCAATGAGACTGCCGGTCCACCTGCTCCTGCACGCACCGGTGTTCAGTGTGGGGTGCTCGGGGCTGCGTCACTGAGGTCCAGGGACTTTGGGAAGACACGGTTTCTTCTTGAGGCTCTGGTGCAGAAGGGCAGGGGCGGGGGGAGGGCAGGAGGGGCACTTTGCTCCCCCTTGGGCCATTTCCAACATATCTGAGCAGAAAGATGTCAAAAGAAGGTGCGTGGCGGTTTGCAGGCAATCCCTTCCTGACAGCCACGTTTCTTCTGCTCTAACTGGTTAAGCCTTGGGCTCCTCTCCTCGGTAGAAGTGTGGCAGGCAGTCAGACAGACAGGAGCAGAGCAAGGACGATGGGCCAGGGACAGTAGGTCACCAGGGCGAAAAGGCCTGGGTGCCTAGCAAAGGACAGTTGTAGGGTGGGACCTCGCCCCCAGGGTGACCCTTTCCTCCCCTAGCATATGGATGGTCATGCCCTTTGGACCCCTGGCCTTTCCTCCCTAGAGATAGCATCCGGGCCTCGGTTGTATTTCAGCTCTGGGCCCAGAAAAGCAGCAAAACCAGACCAGCGACCCCATGGCTGCCTCAGGACCAGCTGCACTGACTAAGGACCCGCTGCCCTGGTGCCAGCCAGCCAATCAGTGGCCAACACAGCTCTGAAAGAACGCACCTGCGAAGCTGCTGACTGTTCTATTAAGACCTCCTGGGACCTCCCCTCAAATCTCCACCCTTAAAACCCTAAGACCGGGGACCCAGGGCGCTTGCTCTCCCTCCTGGGAGCCACAGAGCCTTTCCCTTTTCCTGTTCCCTCCCCATACCGCGCCCCCCCCCCCCCCCCAGGATTGTTACCATTATCATTACCTTCCTCACTCCCCAGCTTCTAGGGCTCTTCCTTTACCTCATAACTCGTTTCCTCAGCCCACCTCTTCTACGCATTACTTCCTCTGCCTGTGACTTTACAAAGAAACATTCTCTTCTAGTGGAGTCTCGGCTCTGAATTCTTTCCCAGCCAGAACCCAAGTCCCGAGGTTGCTGAGACCAGGTCCATTACGACCCTATGGGCCTAAGACCCAGTGCCATCCGCGCCACCTACAAGGGAAGAAAAGATGATTCTGGAACCGACATCATCAGGCTGGGATGGACACTGGACACAGAACCAAGTAGGTCAAGAGTGTTTCAGTGTTGAGCACATGGTAGAGAGGCTCAAAATGATCTGGCTATTAAGTTTCTTTTTCCACGCTCTCCTCTGAGAGCATCTTATAAAAGACACCCTTTGGGGGGGGGAATATATATATCTATATATCTATATATATATCTATATCTATATATCTATATCTATATCTATATATCTATATATCTATATCTATATCTATATCTATATCTATATCTATATCTATATATCTATATCTATCTATCTATCTATCTATCTATCTATATCCTAGTCTGTTTGGCTCAGTGGATAGAGCGTCGGCCTGTGGACTGAAGGGTCCCAGGTTTGATTCTGGTCAAGGGCACGTGCGTACCTTGGTTGCAAGTCTGATCCCCAGCCCTGGTTGGGGCATGTGTAGGAGGCAACCAATCGATGTGTCTCTCTCACATGGATGTTTCTCTCTGTCTCTCCCTCTCCCTTCCACTCTCTCTACAAATCAATGAAAAAAAATCCTTGGGTGATGATTAATTAAAAAAATACACACACACACACGCACGCACACACACACACACACACACACAAACAATTGTCCCTACCCTCTCAGTGGTAAGTGTGTGAAACCCTATTGAAAATGATGGGACCAGAGCACAAATGGTACAGGAGGCAGGGGGAGGGAGCCCAGGTCACACCACCTTGGACCCTTGACTCACACCCTGGCCGCTGCCACACCCTGAGTCCCTCATCCAGCCAGCACCCTTGTCCTGGGCCCTACGCTGTGGCCAATCCCATCTACGCCTGGGCGGTCGCAGGGTCCTAATAAAATGGCTTATCCTAGTTCCCGGGGCTAGCAGGCTTCCTAACATTTTTTACCTTTCTGTCATTAGTTGGTTTCCTAGTTACTCAGCTGAACTAAGACCCGGGCCTGGCTAAAGCCTGTGATTACTCATTGACTATTATGGCTTAATTTACCGAGCTTCGCAGTAAGTCAAACCTAATAAAAGTCCGGCCCTTGTGCTTCCAGATCAAAAGTCGAAGGTGTTAGGAGGAAATTAACAGTCAGAAGTCACGCGGGCTGACATGATCAGAGACACCGTGTCAGCTGAGCGCAGAGCGGCCTCCTTTCCCTTAGAGAGAAGGGGGAAGGGGAGACTGCAGGGGGCGCGTGCGCTCTAAAGGCCAAATGTCTAGGGAGTAAATTGCAGATAAAGAGCTCTTTAAAGTCCAGACGTAATTATTAAAATGATTAGCTTTCCAAGTCATCCCTCAAAAAAAAAAAGAAAATTAGTAAAATCGTGTCCTTAGAAACATGTCTGTTTCCCTTGAAATCCAGATCAACCGTCCACATACAGTTGGGGGTGGTTTCCCATGCAAGCTAAACAGACGTCATTGGGTCTGAGAGGACTTATGTATTCACTCAGCAAAAAGTGTCACCTGCTGAGAAGACAAAGACGAGTAAGGCTTAGCGCTAGAAAGAATGTCATTCATGCATATTTGCACCTGTGTTTGCTTCGCTGACCATTCCCCCCACCACCCTGGGTGGGGATTAGAGGTAGCAGTTATTCCATTGATACTTGTTGGGGTCAAGGAATGGATAAAGTAAAGCTTTATACCATCCCCACACCCTCACCCCCTCACCCCATCTCTACCTCCCACCTCCAAGTGTACGTAAAACAGGTCTAATATCCACCTGGCCCTCTACTTCATGCCCATTTGTAGGCCGCCACAGGAACCAGGAACCCTCAGCTGACCTGGGGTCCCCTAGCAGCCTTCCAGCCCCCCAGCAGGGTGGTCCCAAACTGGGCAGGAGCAAGCAGTTCTACCCAGGAGGTCATGGTTTGATCCCTAGTCAGGGCACACGCCCAGGTTGCAGGCTCCATCCCCAACGGGGGCGTGCAGGGGGCAGCTGATCAATGATTCTCTCTCATCATTGATGTCTCTATCTCTCTCTCCCTCTCCCTTCCTCTCTGAAATCAATAAAAATATATTTAATAAATAAATAAATAAATAAATAAATAAATAAATAAATAAATAAATAAATAAATAAAATTCCCGGGAATAGCGCACTAACGTGGGACTCTCCTGGAAGTCCAAACCTTTTCCTAAGGTCCCACTGGACTTGACTGCAGCCTCATTTATCCCTCAGGCTCCCTGTGGGCACAAACGCGTAATAATGATGGAGCCTCTAATCTGAACCTGTGAAGGGCAGCTGTGGGATCCGATGTCCTGGAGTCAAATCCCCCCTCGGCCTTTCACTCGCCCTGCCCCTGGGAACCCCTGGGCAAGCGGCTGAGCCTCTCTGGGCCTCAGTTTCCTTCCCTGTCAACTTTGCATAACAACAGTGCTTTGGGCTGGGACCCCCTGCAGATGAAGCGAGTTAATGTTTCTTAAGCACTTAGAACAATGCCCAGCGTATCATGAGGCTCAGGGTGTGATGAATAAGAGGCCCCTGACGGCGGGGAACCCCTTCGCCATCCGGCAGACCGCCGCTCTGCTGTGGACTCCAGGCAGGATTTCGGTCACAGCAGTGAATGGGACATCAATAGGGGCCCACGCCTTCCTTCACTATAATTCTCTTGCTTTAGTGGTAAGAGACGGGGGAGGGTGGAGGGGGGAATGAAACACTGAATTTTGAAACTGGAAAACACGTTAGAGAGTTGGTAAGTGAGACCAACTCCTGTCTGTATAAGGAACCTGAGGCCCCAGGAGGATCCATCCCTCCCCACGGCCTTGGGGGTCCCTCCTGGCCATCCGGGACCACAGTCCTCCCGACAGCGATTTGCCCTTATAAGGCAGTACCTGGAGTATCTACAGGGCCGTCCAAATCCCCCGGTTATTAAACTGCATGGGGACAGGCTTAAGGCAAGTCCCAACAACAAAACCAGCGAGAGGACCTGTTGTATTCTGTAGCATCGATAATCCCCAAATGGTAACTGTGTCTGCCGCCTGAGTCAGACCCGCGCAGGTGTGGCTGGGTCGCCGTGTGTGTTTTCTGCGTCACGGCCTGGTTCCCACAGGAGGCCCCAAACTGAAGAATGCGCAGAGCATGGACTTCATTACTTATCACACCAATGGGACACACACACACACACACACACACACACACACACACACACACACACACACACAAAGCGTCCTCAGGATCGTGCCAGTCAGTCTAACAGATGATTGTTATTTAAGTTTCGTGCCACTTTGGGTGACAAAATAAAACCTGGCTGAACATTTTAAAGCAGAGGTGGGAACGTCCGCCTGCAGGCCGTATAAGGCCCACAAACTCATTTGGCCTGGCCCCGCGTAGGCATTAGGGGTGAGTTAATTAAATGTTTGGCCACTGATAGCAGGCTAATGTTTAAGTTGATACTTCTGTATGGCCCTCGGATGATGTTACAAATATCCAAATGGCTCTTGGCCGAGAAAAGGCCGCCCGCCCCTGTTTTACAGCGAAGACGGCACCAGGCTTCAGCAGGCGTGGGAGTGAGTCCCTGGGACTTTGAGGTGTTCACGTCACAGCCACACTTTTGAGGGTCGGCTTTCCAGCGGCTACAAGGCTTTCCCCCACTCCTTGGCATTTGAGAATGTGGGTCCCCGTGTCTGTGTCCGGCCCACGGAGCTGTCAGCACCTCCTGTGTGTCTGTAAGTCTCCTCCCTCATGCGCTGTGCTCCAAGCTCAGGCTTTCTTTACCCCTAAACGCCAGACTTCGCCACCTGGCCAGGCCTCTGGTTCAGGGGAGCGGCCCGCACAGAACGAAGACCAGGGAAGCCCGCCAACTCGCCCCCTCGCCCCCTCAGAGCGTCAGCGCCTGAGTTTCTTGGTCGCAAGGAGGACGTTGGACGGTGCGTAGTGAGTCGCGCCTTCCTGTCTCCATTTTCACCCTGTATGTTAGTGTTTGTATAGAAAAATGAGTAGGTATTTATCTGCCAGAACCGCCTGCTCTAGTTCAGGAACAAAAAAGCAACTGTCTGACATTTTATTTACTTATTTATCCATTCATCCGTTTTACTGAGATATAATTGGCATGATTTGACATTTTAAAAATGATTGTTCAGTGTGACGTGTGAATGAGAACACTCATACTCATTTCTGAAGACTTCTAGACATTACGTCGGTTCTCAGGAGAGTAGCCAGAGGGGTCCTGTTAAAATCTGAGCCAGATCAGCTAAAAACCGGTCAAAGGCCCCAGTGTGACTCAGAGGAAAAGCCCAAGTCCCCACCAGGCCCGTGACCTGGCTGCCCTCCCATCTCTGTGTCTGCTCCTGTCTCCTGTCTCCTGGACCCCTTCCAGCCACCGGCCGCTGGGTCCCCAGACACCAGGCAGGCCCTTCCTCACGCGGTTCCCTGTCCTGGGAAGCTCCTGCCAGATGCCCCAGGGCTCCTGGCCTCACTCCTGTCAGCCCGCGAGGAAACAGCCGCAAACAGCCCCCTTTGCTGAGACCTTCCCTGGCTGTGCATCTGGAATGTCCCCTCCCCCTCCCAGGCCTCCCCAGCAGGATTTCTTTCTTTAAGCCTTATCCCTGTTCAGCATCCTTTATGTTTGACCCAGTTACCCTGTTCCCTACCTCCCCAGCAGGAATTCTGCCCTAGTGGGTGGGGATTGTGTCTGCGGCCCTGCGATGCTCAGAACAGTCCAGGCACGCAGCGCTCAATAAGGCTTTGTGGAGTGCAGGACGAACATGTCAAACGTTGGTTTGGGCGCCAGGGATGGAAGTGAAGAGATACAAAGCTTTCTGGAGGCATATGCATATAAATATGCATAACCCATGGACACGGACAATGGTGAGGGGGGCTACAAGGGGTCACTGGGAGGAAAGGGGGACATATGTAACACTTTCAACAATAAAGGTTTAAATATTAAAAAAAGCTCCCCCAAAACAAACAAACAAACAAACAAACAAAACAAAAATACAAAAGAGATACAAAGCTTTTTAAGAAAGCGAGGAATCTTAGTCCAAGTAAGAAAGTTTTGAGTAAATTTTAAAAATCGGATAAAGAGTGAAAAGTTAAATTAAGCAGTGACTTTGATCTTCGACATTGTCTACACGAAAAAGGGATTTATGAAATCGCTGTAGCAAACTCTCCAGCAAAGGCGGGGGGACGGCGGGGGGGGGGGGTGGGCGGCGGAGCGTGCACTTACGATGGTGATTACACATTGGAATGTTAAGTGCTATCTTGGGGCGAGTTGCCATGTAGAATTCATGCGAAAGATATCATAAAAATGGGAAAATCAGGACTTACGGATTACATGTTGAGTATCAATGACATGTTAATGGTGGTGTGAAGTGGTCAGCGGCCAGAAGACTAGAAGGAACCAGGAGGTCATCCTCGGCTCTCCTGTCCCTCCTTGCTCATTTCTGGTTTTGCCCAGTTGGTTTCTCTGGAGCTCTTCCACGTTCGATCTGGTTCCACCCCTGTTCCTGGGTTGGTAAGAAAACTGGGCTGGCCTGGTGGCCCTCCGGGCAGGGACGCAAACACCCACAGCCAGCTCCGCAGTGGGGTGGGGACTGGACTGCCTCCCGACCAGGTCACTGCTGGGCCCCAAGAACGCTTGGCCCCTGCTCTGTGGTGCCCCAGAACCTGCCCCTTCTGCCGCTCTGATCTCTTGGGTGGAGCTGCCGCCTCGGTCTCATTTATTCCCTCCAGACGTCTCCCCTGCCTGCTGTCCTCATGCCCTCCTTGCCCAGAAGCATGTCCACGTTCTGCCACCTCAGGACAATCCACAGAGTGAACCCCCCCCCCCCGGTCTGCCAGGCCTCTGTGCATGGTCCACACCGGGGTTTCCTTCCAATCAGCTGTTAGCAGGTGTAGTGTCCATGTGGAACCTTAGTGCTGACCTCAGCCTACTCCATCCTAGACTGTGGGGGCCAGTCGGGTGGCAGCAGGGAGGCCAGCCAGGCGACTGCAGGGGGAATGAAGGGAGGTGACGGGGTGGCTTGGACCAGGGAGTTTTTGGTGGAGATGAAGAAAGGGGTTTCCTTTCTCGGATACGCACACCACCCTTGACCAGTTGCTCAAGACAAGGTCCTGGGAGTTGCCCTTGGTTTCTCTTCTTCCCCCAACCCCACAAACCATCAACAAACCCTGTGCACTCTACTTCCAGGGCACATCTCATGCTTCTGCTTCTCTACTCTTGTTACCATCTTGCTCACCTTGACCAAGCACCAGCCTCCTGTGGAGGACCCCCCTGCCCCAGCCCTCCTGTACTCCCTCCTCCACTCAGCAGCCAAGACAGGCTTTGACTGTTCTTGTGCCAGTACCAGGCAGTTTTGAGAACAGTGGCTTTGTAATACAGCTTGAAATCTGGTATTGAGATCCCACTTACTTTGGTCTTCTTTCTCAGGATTGCTGTGGCTATTTGGGGTCTTTTTTTTAATTCCAGATAAATTTTTGGAGAGTTCTTTCTAGGTCTGTGAAATATGCCTTGGGATTTTAATGGGGAGTGCATTGAATCTATAGATTGCTTTGGGTAGTATGGACATTTTAATGATGTTGATTGTACCAATCCATGAACATGGTATGTTCTTCCATCTGTTTACATCTTCCTCTATCTCTTTTTTCAGTGCCCTGTAGTTTTCTGCATATAGGTCTTTTACCTCCTTAGTTAAGTTTATTCCTAGGTATCTTAATTTTTTTGGTGCGATGGTAAATGGGATTGCTTTTTTAGTCTCTCTTTCTGTAAGTTCACTATTGGTGTATAGAAATGCCATAGATTTCTTGGCGTTAATTTTGTATAAGACAGTCTTTAAAAAAACAATCTCGTGATGCCACCTCTCTCCTCAGAATCCTCTAAAACAGGCGTCCTCAAACTACGGCCTGCGGGCCACATGCAGGTATTTTTGCCATTTTGTTTTTTACTTCAAAATAAGATATGTGCAGTGTGCATAGGAATTTGTTCATAGTTTTTTTTAAACTATAGTCTGGCCCTCCAACGGTCTGAGAGACAGTGAACTGGCCCCCTGTTTAAAAAGTTTGAGGACCCCTGCTCTAAAAGCTTCTCACTCCATGTAAGAGAGAATCCCGGCTCCTTTCAATGCCCTGGAAGACCTGCCCTCGCCTCCTCTCCCACCTCCTCTCCTCGCTCATCATGATCCAGGGCACCAGCTCCATCTGCACCCTAAGCCTGCTCCTGCCCCAGGGCCTCGGCACTTGCTATCTTCCATAATGCTCTTCCCTGTCTCTGCACGGCTGCTCCTTCTTCTCGTCCAGGACAAATGTCACTGGCTCAGGGCCGGGCTTTCTGACCCCCGATCAGAAGATGGCTCACCTTCCTATCACTGTCACATCATGTTGACAGCGCTGTTCCTAGCATCTGTCACTACACGATTTCCCTGTTAATTTGCCTTTTGTTAGATTTGTTCTGAACACTAAAACGCAAGTTCAGTGAGAACGTTCTGACAGTTGGGAGAGAGAGTAGACTTTGTCCACCTTGTTCATTGCTGCAACCCAACACCTTCAACAGCATCTGGCCTGTTCTAGGTGTGGACGAATGTGCGTTCAGCGAGTGAATGAATGAATTTGGCTAGATTCAGTGCATCATTAGGCCTCTCAGATCTTTATACCTCCTGAGTTTTGTTATCCAAAGTATCTTTCATTACTAAAGGCTCTGATCACCTATAACCTTGGCAAACAAGTCATTGAACAAATAGTGACTCAGGCCAAGCCCCCGGTATGTCACCAGGACTTTCCCTCTGGGTGACAGTAACCCGGATGATTAACTCCTTTTGTATAACAAACCTGGAAGATAGCAGACATTATGGGAAATATCCTGCTGAAGAACAAACAGCGACATCTGTCACAGGCGCCTTATCTGCTTTTCCAGTAAACCTCTCGGCTCTAAAACAACAAAATATTCATGTGCAGCGTGGCACTGGCCCACGTTGCTGTAAATCATCGTAATATCTGGCTCAACAGAAAGTTGCGGGTTCTCATATCTGCCTCCGAATTCAACCCGTTGTGTCTTGCATGTCATGCAGCTTCTGGGAAACCCCACTGTACCCTCGTGAGCGGGCAAGGGTGAAAGAGGCGAATACCACCTAGGAAGGTCCTTCCCAGATCCCAGCCAGAGGCTCGGGGACCCCTAGGGTTCCGGGCCCACACTTTGAGAACCACTGCTCTGATGAACCCAGTCTCCTCATATTTCAGACGAGACAGCTGAGGCTCCCTGCGGGATCGAGTGAGTTCCGGAGGTGTCATGACTTCCTACTTTAGCCCAAGGTTCTGGCCCCGAATAATGTGCATTTGTTGCTTGATTTTTAAACACAAAGCAAACAACCAGGCATTCCCTTATGCTGATCACGAAGCCTCCACTTTTGAAATAAGTACAAGCGCGATGGCCATGTGCAGCCAAAGGCAAGTGGCGTGGGCCCGAGAGCATGGCTGTGAATGGCGTATTTACCGTCTGTTTGTCGTCCGTCTATCTCCTGGGCACCGTGTGCACAAGGCCCCTTTGTGCTTTCTGAAAGGCCTGTGTGTTTGAGGTGCAGCCTTCTGTACCGCGACAGGAGTCAGTACAATTACACTGACTGTTCCCTTTGATGAATGGAACAAAGGTGAATGAGCTGAGTCCCGACCATAAAGAAGGCAGGGAATGAATGAGCTGCTCGGGGCCAACGATCACACTTGGGAAAACATCCCACCTTCTAAACACACCTGTGGCCCACCTTGATCTCCAGGTCAGCTTATTCACAGCCAGCTAGTGTGAACGGGCCAAGGGCTCTGGCTCGGGGACCAGAGGGACATAGCTGCCAGGGGTCATGCACAGCCTTTGGTTTCTATTCCGGGGAGGAGTAGAACACCCTTGGAGTGAGTGTGGTCCGAACAAACACACCTTCACCACTCCAGGTGCCCAGCCTTAGTCATCCAGATGGTATCAAGATGTAGAAAGTCCTGACAGTTGGGAGTGAGTCACTTGTCCCCAGCCAAGGCCAATGAGACAAACAGGAATGAAGTAGGCACATCAATATGGTTTGCTTCACGCCATGGGTCTGTCTGGGACTGGCAAGCAAAGACTTCACTCCAGGGAGGCGGTGTCGGGCAGTCCCCAGACCCCGCACCTGCTGTTGGGGCCCATGGGTTGGTGGGGATCTCCAAGCCCTGCCAGGACCTGCTACCTTAGTCCACTATTCATATGCCAATCTCTCAGGGTGGCCCTTCTGGTAGAATGTAAGCACGTACAGCCAGTCACATGGGGGTCAGGCTGAGGGGCTTCTGGGGAGGAAAGGGGCGGGGACATCGCAAGAGGAGGAAGTGGGGTGCTCTTGGGAATAGGAAGGCCAACTCCAGAGAATTTAACGTTTATTTGTTTAACAAACAGCTTTAAGTAAGAACCAATATTTTAAGATTCTTGTTCCTTATTTTTAGACATTTTTGATAGCATAAAATAATTGGGTGGACAAAGCTTTTATGGCCATTACAAACTGAATTATTAAATATTTTACCATGTTTCTTAAGACTCTGGAGTAAGTTGAAGGAGATGTGTAATGTACTATATTCTATAAAACAAAAAAAATTATCTTCATGTTTTCCTTTTCAAATTTTCAACTCTTTCATTGATTTTGGCCATAAAGCAACGCTATAGTAAGCGTGGATGGAAAACCCTGGGCCGATAAATACTGTGTCGTGACAAGGCTCAATACCAATGCCAACTTAAGAGTCCTTGCTCTAAAATCTAGAGGAACTATACAGACAAAAGTTAGAATATGTACATAGTTTTACACCCTATTTACTGCTAACATTAAATAGTTTAAAGAACCATAGCTTGTTCCTATGGAAATGACATTTGAATACCCTTCTCTCTCTCAGAATAAGAATTTGACGTTCTTCTTAGTGACCCACCTTAGTCACTCATCTAGTATCACTTATGATGAGTGCATCCACTAACCCAACATACTGATGTTGGGCTCTCTGATTTGGGCCAGTACTGTGGGTGTGGGCAAGATGGGAAGCTTTGCTTTTGTGATTCTAAGTTTTTGTCTGTCTTTCCAGGTCCCATAAGGACTTGGAGCCCTTACTCAATCTGTCATGTTCATCCGACCAGCCTAGCTCTACCCGAGTCAGACACACTGTTTCCCCCAGGGGTGTGATGGAGTGAAGGAGAAAATGCAGGCTCCTCAGGGAAGCATGTAGCCCTAGTTCTCCTTTACCTCAATCCGCTCAGCAGGTATAGGTGCTCAACAAACAGGAACAGATGCAGAAGAAAGAGGAACATGTATTACGATGCCATTAAACCACACATTTTATGAGGAAATCCTCATCCTGATAGACAACACTTTTCTTTTTAGTGGTTGCTTTGCAGTGGTCTCAGACTTATCCGTGGGCATAGTAATTGCAGGAGAAACTTAAGAAAAGATGCAGATGCAGAAGCTGGCACCCCCAGGAAGAGGTGGCAGCCATGCCTGGAGCTCCATCGCCCAGCCTCAGGCCGAGGGTGACCACTAAACTCACAGTTGTTGATATATTTTTTAAAAATATGTTTTTATTGATTTCAAAGAAGAAGGGAGAGGAAGAGAGAGATACAAACATCAATGATGAGAATCACTGATGGGGATTGAGCCTGAAACCAGGGCATGTGCCCTGACTGGGAATTGAACCGTAACCTCCTGGTTCGTAGGTCCATGCTCAACCACTGAGCCATAGCCAACAGGCATACATTGTCAAAATAAACTCCTAGGCCCAAGATGGAACTGCTCCTGCCCGGGGTGCCACATCAGCGAATCAGAACAGATAACTTCCGTGTCCCTGTGAATGCTGTGCTAGACCAGAAACACAGACTCCAGGGGGCCAATCCCCAAGCGCAAGCCAACTCCAGGCTCTGTGCTTACATCCTGTTTTTCCTTCCTCATCCCACCAGAGCTTCCTGCCTCCCGCCCCCTCGGCAGCTCTCCGAATGCAGATTGTCTGCTTCATGACGTGTTCATTGGAGTTTGTCTGTCTCATCGAAATTGTCTTCGTTAATAATTTTTAACAGTAGCTTTGGGGCCTATTAAAAGGTAAACTGAGGTGTATACCATTTTTAAGAGTTGCTTTGAGCAAAAATCATTTGAATTTGGCAGTGCCAAAGCAGAAGTGGAGAGAGAGCTCCCTGAGCAGCCGGGGAAGAAGGAGACGGTCAGAGAGAAGGTGCGGAAGGAAGTCAGTGATTGGCTGTGCCCTAAGGCCCGCTGGCTGTTTGTCATCGGTTGCCCTGACATTCTGACATCCTAACCTTGAGGCATTTACAGGCTTGGGTCTTGGTCTGCTGACCTAGGCCGCCATGGCAGGGGGATCACCTCCGTCCAATGGCCTCCTTGTTTAGTTAATTTCACGGGGCTAAGCTGCCCAAGTTGGCATTGGAAACCTACAAACACGGGATTGTAGGGTCCTGACCTTAAAAGAAATAGTTGGCCAAATAGAAGCCACATTTGAACAAAAATACAGTATGAGGGAACATGTTTTATTTTTTGACAACTAGATATTTTAGTTTGTGTTTTACAACTGTGTGAGTCAATTCAGTGTCAACCCCGTGGGAGGAAATGCTCGCACTAGACCAAGTATGCGTTCTGTTTTGGATGGGATTCTGAAGGCAGCCAGGCCGCGTGGGTTTGGTCCTGGCATGGGTTAGGTCTTGGCTCTGCCATTCAGTAGCTGTGCGACCTTGGGCTAGGTGCTGACCCTCTCTGGGCCTCAGCTGTAACATGGGGATCATAGCAAATACGGCAATGATGCTGTGAGAGTCAGTAGCCACCCTGACGCTGGATGGATATCTATCTATCTATCTATCTATCTATCTATCTATCATCTATCATCTATCTATCTATCTATCTATCATCTATCTCCCTCTGTACACTAGGCCACATACACAGTGTGTTGGCACATTCTGTGTTGGAAACAGAAGCACTGTCATTGGCTACACCATATCTGAAAATAATTGAATTTGACGCTTTTGGATAAAATGAGATCGGGCAAGGTTTGCTCAGAGTCAGGCAGGAGCAAACACTTTCAGCGAGACCTGCTCCTTCCTCCTCCGAAGGCCTCTCCAATTCTGTAAGTACAGGCAGCCCTCCTTCTATTGCACTTTGCTTCACTGTGCTTCACAGATATTGCAATTTCTTACAAATTCAAGGTAAGACTCTCCACCAGCAAAAAGGTTGCCACTCGCTAGCTGAGGGCTCAGATGATGGTTAGCATTTTTTAGGAATAAAGTATTTTTTTTAACTTAGGTATGTACATTGTGCTTTTAGATATAATGTTATTGCACTTAATAAACTACAATAAGGTGTAAACGTAGCACTTATGTGCACTGGGGAACCAGAATATCCATTGGCTACTGGCTTCATTACAGGATTCGCTTTATTGCTGTGGTCCGGAGCCGAACCCGCAATAACCCGGAGGCGTGCCTGAGAAACTAGTTGGATTTAAGTAGAAGCTGATGCCTGGTTAACAATGACTGGAGAAGTACCAGACCGCCTTCCAGGTTAAGAAACAACTGGAAATGGCGGTTGAAATCACCCGGGCAGCTGAACGTGTGGCCATCATGGAAGAGGCTCTTCCTTCTCCCGGGGTCACGGTGGGCACGTGATCGGAACTATTTCCCACCCCTCAGTTGACTATCGTGAAGACGAAAAGGATCATTCCTCCAAAAGTCAAGCATGGAGTTACCATATTAACTGGCAACTCCACTCCTGGGTATATCCCCGAGAGAAATGAAAATGTATGTCCACCCAGAGACTGCCCATGAGTGCTCACAGCCGAATCATTCATCACAGTCAGACAGAAGGCGGGAGCAACCCAATGCCCGTCAGCAGACGAATGGATAAGCACACTGAGACGTGTCCATACCACGGACCTCCCTGGGCCATGAAGGGAGCGAAGCGCTACCACCTGGGTGAACCTTAGGACACTCTGCTACGTGGAAGAGCTGGCTGCAAAGGGCCACGTGGTGTGTGGTTCTATTTGTAGGAAATGCCCAGATAGTCAAGCCTCTAGATCCAGAAGGGTGACTAGCGGTTGCTTAGGGCTGGGGGGACTGGAGGGGAACTGGGTGATAGCGAATGGGAACAGGGTTTCTTTGGAGGTGATGAAAATATTCGTAAAAAAAAAAAGAAGCCAGACCCAGAAGGTCACACACTGTATGATCCCGTTCGCATGAAATGTCTACAAGAGGCAACTCCATAGAGACAGAAAGCGGTGGAGTGGCTCCTAGGGGTTAGGGGTGCCGGGTGTTATTGTTTGATGGGTACGGGGTATTTTCCAGGGGTGAGAACAAGACTGGAAACCGGACAGAGGCGTGATTGCACAATGTTGTGAATGTGCTAAGTGCCACCGAATTGTACCCTTTAAAATGGCTAATTGTAGGTTATGTCAATTTCACCTCAATTACAAAACTGATGAAAGGAACCACAGCACACGGTAAGTGTGCAGTGACTAAGGAACCAACCACCACGGAGGACTCTGCCTGCCACGCCGGCGTCCTTCCTGCCCCGTTACCCACAGGCCTTTGTGAGGCCTGTTTGAAGGCCCTCCCACTTTCGGAGGCACCACCTGGCGCTGTATCACATATTCAAATGCACCACATCGCATCCTAAATATTTTTTGAATGTAGACTAGATTTTTAAAAAAATGACATTGTTTTCAAAATTAGTTGGCTACGAGGTGCTAATTTAATCTATTGTGCATACTCGAGAATTCTGAATTCCGGTGAATTGAGAAAATCAAGCTCACAAATTGCTTTCAAAAGCAGTGGAGTTTGCATATATTCAGAATCCTACAATCAATGAATCGAGATAGTTGGTACACATTTCATGAAACAATTTTGATATCGTCCTTCTTCTTCCCCATTGGGGCTTTCAAACATTAGCACACCCGCCCACAACACTATAAGCTGAAAGCAGTAACCTTTGATGCCTAATAGACAAACCGGCCCCCAGCTCGTGCCCCTTGGGTTCCTGTTCCATTATTTGCAAATTATCTTGACAGAAGACAGAGTCCACGCAGCGCTTTTGGTGTGTAAGGCCACGTTGAGCTATTACTAAGGTATTGAGGGTTTGGAGGCTCTTTCAATGCGGGAGGAAGCTCGATTAGGAGTGGGGAGGGTCATGGTGTAACTGGGCAGGGTAAGTGCCCACTGCGAGGTGAGGGGCTTAAGGCAGATTCTCCAAAGAGTCGTGGAGAAGAAACAATCCTTGATACTATCTACTGAACAGTGGGATCCTTGGCTGTTAATCTCAATGGATTTTTCTGAGAAGATCCAGTAATTAGCAACAAAGTTAGTAACTTCTGTTTTCCCACACAAGGGTTTCTGGGAATAGCAAAGCCATCGTGGAGCAGGGGACGGCACAGCCAGCAGCGGAAGGCGGCTTGAGAGTGAAGCCACGTCAATGTAGACAGGAAACTGTGGGTGTAGGCGGTTTCTGCTCCTGAAGGTAATCCAAGGCCACGTCACAGAGGATTTAAATATTTGCAGGAATTAGGGTTTTATTTGGAGGAAAATGACACAGCCAGGGCTTGTAGTGGAGCATGAACGTGGCAGTGGACCAAGGACCTAGAGGCCGGTGAGGCGGGTGCTGAAATAGTTGAGGCGAGAGGGGATGGAGACTTCGGCTCGAGAGATTGTAGCATCGACTACCCACGAGCTCACTCACCCCGAAAACACTGAGCTGGGTTTCATGTGAGCGGCAGGCACTGTTCTCCATGCCGGGGTGCTGGGGACCAGGGCGGGCCAGGACCTGTTGGTGTGATGCTAACCTGAAGCTCACGCCGTGCACACGTGTGGGATGAGTGACGTCATGCCTGTGCTCAAAGGCCTTCTGAGTCCAAGACTCGGATGGTTTCAGGTGAAAGTCTCACCAGCCTCCAAGGTAAAGTCCTCTGTGTTGGTGTCCTGTGGCCGCCCTAACAAATGACCACACACTGAGCGCCTGGGAAGAACACAGGCTTGTTCTCTGACAGGTCTGGAGGCCAGGAGTCCTCACGTCAAGGTGAGCCGGGCTGTATTCCTGGCGGAGTCTCTAGTGGAGAATCTGTTTCTTGGCCTCTTCCAAGTTCAATGGGCCATCTCATGCCTCGGATAATGGCCCCGCCTCTGTCTTCAAGGCAGAGCATCATGCATAGCATCTTGAAACCTCTCTCTCTGACCTCAACTTCCATCAATGGTGCTTTCTTTGAGTCAGAAGATTTTTGTGGTTTTATTTAGGGTCCCCCTGGATAATCTAGAATAATCACCCCATCTCAGGGTCCTTAACTTAATCACATCTGCAAAGTGCCCTTTGCCAGGTGAGGTAACATTCACAGGCTTGGGGGTTTCAGACTGGGACACCCACAGAGGGCCATTCGTCTGCCTACCACACTCACTAAGACTAGGTCTCACTCTTCTCCTTCTTGACCCTTCTTCCTCTCTATTCCCCAGTGGAAGTTTCCACCCCAACCAAACTGGGTTTCTCATCATCCTGCCCCACACTCATACTGGCTTTCAGAAGTCTCTCATAATATCCTAACCCTTCTCTTGACTCTCCCAAATTCTCACCATCAGTGAAGGCCTCTCAAACGCCTCTGGGAGGCCCCCCTGGGAGACTGAAGGCCACTTCTTCTGTGCCACAGACCCTTCTTACTCACTGCAAACCTAAGATCCTGTTAGCTTGTTTATGTCTCCACCTTCTCTTTTTGAGGGCAGAGACGATGCCTCGGCCATTGCTGGTTGAATCAAATGCATTTAAGAGCAATGCACTATTTTACCTAAAGAGCAACGAGCAAGGAGAAATTCATACAATGTCAGTAACCAAGTAAACGCACCAAATAAATGAAACCACACAGAGTGGGAACTACGAGTGACATGGAAGAGAATGAATGGGGACCAGGTGTGGCCTGCCGATGGGCTTGGACGGGAACTCAGAAAGAACCCCCTAATCCCTGAGTTTTGAGTCCCTGAATTACAAGGGTGCGCTGTGGAAGCTCATGGGTCCGGGGTATCTTCCAGGCTGCCTTTAGGAGCAGGGCACAGACCCTCCCTCCAGCAGGCAGCCGTGCCTAGATTCAGGGAATGAATGGAACAGCCCTTTCAGCTCGCTTTTGCTCTCGGAGTCGAAAGGGAATTGGGTCTGGGGTGAGCATCCCGGCATCTCTCTCATCCTGCTTCTCCTTCTCTTCCCCAGTGCGACCCTTTGGGGCTGATTTTGAACTATACACCTGCTCAGGAAAATGCCCCCAAATAGGTTACTCGACAGCACCCTGCTTGGCGGTATCTCTCTATACTTCCCAGAAGCTAGATGCGTCGTCAGGATACTAAATGCGAATGAACAATCTCCAGATCTCAGTGCCTTGTCATAAAGATCTGGTTTTCCCTCCTCCACAGGCTGATGCAGCCGGGCAGCCCCCTGGGCTCTCCTCCAAGTGGTAACTCAGGGGTCCCTGTCGGCTCGCACCTTTGAAGCCACCGTCTTTACGTAGGACCTCCAGGTCCTGATGGAAGGGGCACAGGAGCACCGAGTACCCTGCAAGGAGCTTTATGGCCGAGCCCACGAGGAGCTCCCACCCCTTCTGCCCACTTTCCCTCAGCCTGGGCCCAGTGAAATGGCAGCCTAGCTGCAAGGGAGGCTGGGAAATACACCCTCCTGTGTGCCCAGGCAGAGGGCATGAGGCCGTGGATGTCTTACCTTGCCCAGCTCTGCTAGAGCATGTCTAGACAGACCAACCATTGCCTGTGGCTTCACCCACCTGTTTGGTTAATCCTGCATTTCTTCCCAGGACTCACAGATGTCCGGCAGCATGGAGACGAAGCCTCAGGTCAGGTGACTGATGATGGCATTATACCGACGCGGTCACAGACTGCTTTTGCAGCCCCTGCCAATGTGCCCAGCCGGTGCGCACAGGCCAGTGGTAATTTCCTAGGAATAAAAATGCTCCGTTTCAGGATGAGGATAACATGGATCCTAAAGTGATTTGTGACTGGGGATTTGTTTTGACTTTCTTTTCTGATAGTTTAAGGAGAACCAGGCAGACCCAGCCGGCATGGCTCAGTGGTTGAGCATCGACCTATGAACCAGGAGGTCACGGTTCAATTCCTGATCAGGGCACATGTCTGGGTTGCAGGCTCCATCCCCATTGTGGGGTGTGCAGGAGGCAGCCAATCAATGATTCTCTCTCATCATTGATGTTTCTCTCTCTCTCTCTCTCTCCCCCTTTCTCTCTTAAATCAATAAAATGTATATTAAAAAAGAGAAAGAACCAGGCAGATGGTCATTTATAAACAAAGCACGGCCACCTTGCTGACCTTTTACAAGCATGGACATACCTTGTGGCCCTGATGGCCAAGGACACCAGCCTCCTCTCTGCGGATCTGGTCACACCCTGGATGGGCTGGGAGGGAGTTGCCAAAGGTGACCTCCAGGCCAGCTCTCCAGCCTGTTTCACCTCCAGCACCAGCACCCCCAGCTCAGTCGGCCGCTCCAGGGGCTCTAGCCTCCTACCGGGGAGAGCGTGGTCTGGGGACAGGGGTCTTTGCCGGGCCTTCTGGAAGGAAGGGGTGGCCGGCGCTGGCAGAGTGTGGTAGAGTTTTTACCATATAAAGGGAGTATGGTCAGCGATGCACTTCTGCCTTCTCTACATCCTTCTGAGGCTGAGATTCTTTACTCTTGTATTCAGCGAGGGAATGTCCGTGAACTGCCTCCTAGTGCCTCCCATGCGGAAGAATGTCCATCGCTGTTTATAAAAGGCTTTCTGCCTGGTTGGCATCCTCTTGGCCATCTCACACGGAGATGCCCCTACTGAAATGCACATGTGTTGAACAGACTTTTGGTCTCGGGTCCTTGCATTGGAAGAGAATGAGGGGCAGGCCTGTTCCCACTGAGCACCGTGGTCCCACGGCCCCTCTCACTCCAGAGCCTGCTGGCTTCTAACTTCTCCCACTGATGTCAGCATGGCCAACCCCCAGATCCCAGTGACTTGTTTCCCAATGCCTCCCACTTGGTACTCTCTGAAAAAGATTCGGAGGTAGGCTGAGTCCCGAAGAGTTCTGGAATGTTCTTCAGTAAATTAATGAATACCATAAGAATGTATGCGTGAAAGACGTATCACAACGCAGGAGAGTGGGCGCTCTCTTTGATGGTGTAGTTCACACACCTGCTTCCCAGGGCTCAGCGTACCTTCCTCCCCGGAAACAAAATGCTCCCTCTCCTGCTCCTGCTGTCCCAGCCCGCGAAGAGTCGCCTACTGGGGAAGAAATGAAAGCCACGATATCTTTGAACTTAACTGTTTTGTGTGTTTTCGTAACATGTTGGTCTGGGACATCTGTCTTTGCTTAAAAGCTCATCTATTTATATCAACAAGCGTTTACATGGAGTCCCCGGACACGGAGTCACACAGATGGAGCACGATGTGGGCTTTGACTACAATCCACTTTGAAAGATATGTGGCATTTACTTCCAACCCACTCCTTCCCCAATAAAGTGAAATCCCAGAAACTTGTAAACCGTACAGTTCCATGTACGCAAAAGACATCCTTTCAGCTTTTGCAAACACGTGACTCATGTGATTGTTGTGATGGTTGAGCGCATGAGTCATGTTCGTACCAGGAGGTCTGGAGGGCTGTGGGCCGGGGGAGCCAACTGGCTCAGAAGGCTGGCAATGGGATTACTCACTCAGACAGAGGCCCGGTGCAGGCTGGGAGCCACGGCCCAGATGTTGACAGAAGCGCAGCCTGGGCGGGGAGCACGGAGCAGGGGCAAATTGGAAGTGGGTGGGGAGGATGGGGTTGGTTGTATAGAGCACAGCGATGCTAAGGAGGGAGACTCTGAAGGACAACTGAGGAGGAGAAACTGAGGCTGACCTAACTCTACTGAATTCTCTGCCCGCTCTGCCCATCCCACTCATTGGCGGCACACAGGCAACGTAATCCTCTCCAGCAGGTATTTCTCCGTATTTGTGCCTAAACAGAGTTCATTTTGATGGACTACAATCTGTGAAGTCATTTCTTCTTCATTCTATGAACTGACATCTGTAAGTTATATACTCAGGGACCTCTTTCCTTGGAGAATTATTATTTTTTTACTGAGTAAAGCCCACTTAAAGTGAATGTACTCAAGATGGGGAACACGATTTTATAGACCCAGTGCGGGGAAAGTGTGACAACTGGAACACCATCTTGGAAAATAAAACTAAAATGATGGCAATGCGTGTTTTGGCTTTTCATGAACAAACTTCGGGTTGTGATGGCAGCGCCGGGCCTCTCTGCACAGGGAACAATTCCAGCCATTCCTCAGTCACGCTCTCTCGGGCGAGAACCCCATGTCGCTGTGTCATTAGTTTGCATCGTCTTTGCACCGTGTTTTCAGAGGGTCTCAGTCCCTGCCTGTGCATGAGACCATTGTTGACACTGACCCACCATCCTGTGGTCAGGACTGGTATCCAGTGTGGAGGGGTTTGAGTGCCACTACTTCTGTAAGGGGTCAATTTATTACAGAATATTTAAGAATTGTGGTTACTTTGGTTTGTTATACAATATTATCATAGTTCTAATTTTAGGAGAAATACTCTAATAAAATACTCTAATAACATCTATTGGTAGTTATTAAGGGCAAGGCACTTTATCTCCATTAGGTCATTTAAGCCCCATGATGACCCAATAGTTTAAGCATGACTGTCCAGTTTTATAGATGTGGAAATCAGAGGCTCAGAGAGGTCAGGAAACAGGCCTGAAGTCAGACAGTGGCTAATGGAGGCAGGCCTGCTTTCAAAGCCTGTGACCCTAACCTCGCCTCCGAGTCCACTGTGCTGGGTGGTTGGTTACTTATCTCCAGATCACAGTTACCCATAGACAGTAAGCAGGCCTCAATTTTCCAAGCCTCTGGCCCTCTGGCCTTGACCAAAAGGACCCTCTCTCAGCGCAGTTGGAAGGTGAGGCAAAGAGGAGGCGCTGGCTCGGTTATGGTTTTAATTCCATGCAGTGCTGTTACACTCCAGGGCCAGCTCTCTATGGGGCCACGGAGCATCTCAGTCTGTCCGCAGAGCCTCAGTAGCATATTCCCACGAGGAACAGGTTCCCAAAACATAGGAATCCTACCCGGCAAAGCCCATCTCTACAGGTCACGTGATATCTGAGACAAGGCGCTGCAAGACCACCACAGACATAACCATTTTCAGACACACCCTCCCACCCTACTTGCAGCTTCTTTGATGTCAACCAACGGATCAGGCGGTGTTCAGGCCGGGACAGTTTTCATCAGCTCTTCCTGTGCTCCCTGCAAAACGAGAGGCTCCTGCAAAAACGTCAAATCCTTCACGGGCGCTGAGTGCCCTCGTGCACTGCCAACGGGCGGGGGGAGGAGAGCAAGTGGAGGGAACTGCGTCCCCAGGTGTTTCCTATGCTGGCTCCTGATTGGCTGCTGGGCCAGGTGGCCCCTCCCATGGAGAGTGATGCTGTGTGACCACGTGATGGTTTGGGCCAAGGAAACAAGATCTCCAGGACAAGTCGGTGGCTTGCGGGTTACATCTCAAGCAGGTGCCTCCTGAGCGCAGCCCTCAGAGGTCTCACGCCGGCCAGATCATCTTTCCAAGCCCAGTGTCCTCGTTTCTAATTTGCAAAAAATAGCCGGAGGTATTGGAGAATCAGATGCAGTTTCACTGGGTCAAATAGGTGAGTGTTGTCAGTGATAAAACGCTGCTTTCTAGGCAAGGCCTGACAGGAGCCATTGGGCTGTGCACGGAAGTTAAGTATCCCCCTCAGTCGTAGTTGCTCCTTTATTTTTATTTATTTTATATTTTTTTTTTTTTTTTTAAAAAAATATATTTTATTGATTTTTTACAGCAAGGAAGAGAGAGGGATAGAGAGTTAGAAACATCGATGAGAGAGATACATCGACCAGCTGCCTCCTGCACACCCCCCACCGGGGATGTGCCCGCAACCAAGGTACATGCCCTTGACCGGAATAGAACCTGGGATCCTTCAGTCCGCAGACCGACGCTCTATCCACTGAGCCAAACCGGTTTCGGCATAGTTGCTCCTTTAGTGTAAAATCACGTGGCCATGTCAGAAGGCACTTTTTGGGATAGAAGACATCTGGACCTAAAATCCGAAAGGAAATCCGAGCCAGGAGAGTCCAACGTAGTGCTTGAAGGGGGCAAACCTGTGAACTTGATGACTCTCCGAGCACCTCATGCGGCTGCTAGGCGGTGTCCTCAGTGACCCTAACAAACAACCCTGTCTGCCATCGTAGTTATCAGAAAAGTAATGTACGTGCCGCGTTTGGGTTTGAGCGCACCGTCATCCCATGGCAAGCCCTGGGAATGCACCGGATTCCAAGCCCTGCTACTCACTGGTGTGGGGCGCACATTTGGACGTGGCTGCCTGCAATTAGGCCTCATTAAAGCCACCCACCCAGAGCATGCTGCAAGACCGGCATGTACACACTGGGGCTGGGTAAGGAAGGTCTTAATAGGCACTGATGGCTTAGTGGATGGCCGCTTAAAAACCGATTCGGGGCCAGCCGTTTTCTCATTCCTAATAAAAGCAGGGAGGGCAGCTCGAAGCTTATTTGGAAGGAACCCCTCACTGGACCTCCAGGAATGGCTGTCTGTCTGTCTGTGTCAGGCTGTTCAGATCCCTGGGTGGGGGTGGGGATGGCATGGGAGGAAAGCTCCCTCCCTGGGCAGGACAAACAACCTGGGGCGGGAGGAGGGGGGTTGGGGGGACTAGAGTCAGCCTCCCCAGACCTCTGAGGCTTGGAGCTCAGCCTGGCCAGCCGCAGGTGGCCCTGACCAGCCGCAGGTGGCCACGGCCCTCCTTCTGGGACGAATTCTTCGTCATCGTGGGTGCTGTGGTTGCTGCTTGGGGTTTTTAAGGCCCTAGGGAAGCTGTTGCTGAAACTGCGGCTGCCCTCAGCCTGTGACTACCTGCGGCACATGAACAGTCCACGTGCCCGGGCCCCAGAGATGCTCCACCTCCCCCGCCCGCTGGTGGGCTTGGAGCTGCCTCCTCCCTGAACAATGGGGGCTTTCAGAGCAGGCGCGAGGCAGCCAGACCCCCGCTCTGGCAGCGCCCAACGGAGCCCAGAACTCACTGTCCACACAGCTGGTGCCTGGGTGGGGTCGGGGTGGGGAGGTGACAGGTTAGACACCAGCAGGGCACCAGAGGCCAGTATGTGGTGGCTGGTGCCCAGTGAGAGAAGGACAGATGTTTCCTGGCTGTGATTTTCCTCCTCTGGGCTTGAGCTGGGTTTTATTCACAAAAAGTCAAGAATAAGTGTGTGTGTGTGTGAGTGTGTGTGTGTGTGTGTGTGTGTGTGTGTGCATGTGTATGTATGTGTGTGCATGTGCGCGCACATATGTGTGCATGTGTATGTGTGTGCGTGTGTGTGTGTGTGTGTTTGCACGCGCATTACCAGGCCACTAACCACTAAGAAGGTGAGCTTCTATCCCCTCCTGTACGCGTGTGCTCCAGGCGGCTTCCTCAGGCTGTGAGGAGGTCACTGTGAGGCCGTGGTGCCTGGAGTAGTTGCAGGAGGGGCTGCCCCACCCGCCGGGGCTGAGGTCACGTCTTGCCAACCTGGAGCCGCTGCTCCGGGTCCTGAGCGCGGCTGTTTCCCCTCCCCTCATGGTTTCACAGGGGAAGTCAATCCGTTCACAGTGCTGACTCCCACGTGGGTTATTTTGGGAGGAGGGGAGGGGAGGGAGGGACTTGATTGGTTTAGATGCACAGGAAAATGATGTGACTCTGTGTTTCTGAAGTTGGCAGAATAGGGTTTCAGGCCCATTATAAAGCAGAAGGCGGGCCTGCAGGAGAGCGGCACCAGGGGTTCCCGCCGCGGCACCGCTGACAGGCTGGGCCGGTCGCTGCTGGCTGCTGGGCTGTCCTGTGCAGTGCGGGACGTTTGGCTGTGATTTTCCCCCACGAACCCTTGGTTTCCACCTGTGAACACCAGCAACACCACACCAGATGGGACAATCCAAGACGGCACCCCATGTCCCCTGTGGGTGGGAGCTGATCGCCCCCATCGAAAGCCCAATATAAGGATGAATCGGGGCAATGAATTCTGCCCCCCTCGATGCCTCAAATATCTCGAACACATTTTGCTTTTCCGAGGCATTTGAGGCATTACTAAATCTCAAGATTGTTTATCCTCTTCATAAAGGTAAATCCACTTTCTTTTTTAAAAAAAATATTTTTGATTTCAGAGTGGGGAAGGGAGAGAGAGATAGAAACATCAATGATGAGAGAGAATCATTGATCAGCTGCCTCCTGCACCCCCCACACTGGGGATCGAGCCCGCAACCCCGGCATGTGCCCTAACCCGCAATCGAGCTGTGACCTCCTAGTTCATAGGTCGACATTCAACCTTGAGCCACGCCGACCGGGCTAACATCTACTTTCTCAATTACTTTTTTTTTTTTTTTTTTCCAATTTTTTTATTAAGGTATTATATGTGTACATATCTTACCATTGCCCCCCCCCCTCCCATATTTACCCCCAGAGTTTTTGCGTCCATTGGTTATGCTTATATGCATGCATACAAGTCCTTTGATTGATCTCTTATCTTCCCCACCTCTCCCTAACCTTCCTGCTGTAATTTGACAGACTGTTTGATGCTTTACTGCCTCTGTATCTATCTTTTTGTTCAAGTTTTTAATGTCCTTTATTATCCATAAATGAGTGAGATCATGTGGTATTTTTCTTTCATTGACTTGCTTATTTCACTTAATATAATGTTCTCCAATTCTCAATTACTTTCTTTTTGGTGTTTTTCTTTTCTTTGTGATTTACATCCAGAATGTTTTAGATTCAGGAATTAAACTGCCCATTAGCCATCTTGCATTTTATAAGCGTCTGTTTTCTACCTGACGAGAGAAAAATGCATCATTTCCACGGCCCTTCATGTCCCTTCTCCACTGACAGCGTTTCTGGCCTTTGTAACTCCTGACCTTTGGGGCTCCCTGGTGACCACTGTCTCCGTCGGGGGAACAGAGACTCACACACCCACGGTGACGAGCCTTAGCTTTAACACTGGCAGGTGGATCGGCCACTTCCCTCCATCTCCTTAAAACCTATCGGTCTCCAGACGTGTGGCCAAGTGAGTGTGTTGCTGGGCGACCCCGAGGAAGTGGCGGGTGCCCCAGGGCGCATTGTCAGTGTGTAATCGCCCGTCTACCCTACAGCGCGACCCTAAGGCCCACAGGCAGGGACTCTCTGAGCTCACTCCCCTTCGGCTGGTGTGGAAAGAGGCCGTGACGTGCAGGTGAGTGAGAAAGCAAGGCGTCCGACACTGTGGCTTTCCAATAACACGAGAGGACACAGTGGTGCTCGGGCCTGTGTGCCCGGCAGTGGAGAGCCTCCCACTCGGCGTGTGCACCTGTGCTTACAACAGTTCCTTCTGGGGAGTCTGACTGTGGAGAAAGGCGGGGGTACAGGTGGAGATGGGCGGACTTCAGGTGCTATTACAGAGTTGTAAGTTTTTTTTAAAAAAATATATTTTATTGCTTTTCTACAGAGAGGAAGGGAGAGGGAGAGGGATAGAGAGTTAGAAACATCGATGAGAGAGAAACATCGATCAGCTGCCTCCTGCACACCCCCTACTGGGGATGTGCCCGCAACCAAGGTACATGCCCTTGACCGGGAATCAAACCTGGGACCCTTCAGTCCGCAGGCCGATGCTCTATCCACTGAGCCAAACCAGTTTCGGCGAGTTGTAAGTTTTTGAATCAGCATTACCACCTTCCGAACTTAAATAAATGAAAGGTAATTTCGCTACCAGATTTGAACCGAGCTGATATCCGAGACGAAGGCGCTGCAAGGTCACCGCAGACATAACCATTTTCAGACGCACCCTCCACCGATGTTTGCAGCTTCTTTGATGTCAGCCAATGGACCAGGCAGCGTGCAGGCCGGGACAGTTTTCATCAGCTCTTCCTGTGTTCCCTCAGAGACTCCTGCAAAAATGTCAAATCCTTCGTGGGTGCTGAGTGTACCATGTGGACTGGGATCAGGCAGGAGGAGGCGCCACAAGTGGAGAAAACTGAGTCCCTGGGTGTGTCTTATGGCGGCCCCTGATTGGCTGCAGGGCCGTGTTGCCCCACCCATTGAGAGTGATGCTGTGTGACCAATATTTTGAGGTGATGGCTTGGACCAATATTTTGGGCTCAATCCCCAGTAAGGGGCGTGCAGGAGGCAGCTGATCAATGATTCTCTCTCACCATTGATGTTTCTATCTCTCTCCCTCTCCCTTCCTCTCTCTGAAATCAATAAGAACATATTTCTTAAAAATCCCTTTTTATACACCCACATTCATAGCAGCCCTACTTACAGTATCCAAAAGGTAAAAACAACCCAAATGTCTATCAAAGGATGAATGGATAAACAAGATGTGGTAAACACATACAATAGAATATTATTCAGCCTTAAAAAGGAATGAGATTCGGACACATGCTATAACATGGATGAGCCTTGAACACCCTATGCTAAGTCAGACACAAAAGAACAAATATTGCATGATTCCTTTCATAGGAGGTTCTTAGAATAGTCAAATTCATAGAGACAGAGAACAGAATGGAGGTTACCAGGGGCTGAAAAGGGAGGATGGGGAGTTAGTGTTTAATGGGGACAGAGTTTCAGTTTGAGAAAATGGGAAGTTCTGGAGAGAGATGGTGGTGATGGTTGCACAACAACGCAAATGTACTTAATGCCACTGAACTTTACCCATAAAACTGGTTAAAATGATAGATTTTATATTATATATATATAAAATTTTAAAAATCCATTGAGATACCACTTCACACCTACTGGGATAGCTACAATGAGGGCAGATAATAACAAGTGTTGGGAGAGAATGTGGCAATTTCAGGACCCTCTCACACTACTGATGAGAATTTAAAATGGTGCAGCTGCTTTGGAAAACATTCTAGCAATTACTAAAGTGGTTAAACAGATAGCTACCACAAGCAATTCCATTCCTAGGTGTATACCCAAGAGAAATGAAAACGTGTATCCACACAAAGCTGGTACATGAATATTCACAGCAGCATTATTCATGATAGTTAAAAGTAGAAATAATCCAAATGTTCATCAGCTGATTAATAAGTAAATATAATGTGGCATAGTCTTACGATGGAATATTATTCAGTCATAAAAAGGAATAAAGCACTAACACATGCTATCACATGATGAGCCTTAAAAGAGAAGAAGCAGGAGAAAAATGTAAGAAATTAGAGGTCTGGTGCAGGAGGTGCCGTGTTCAGATAATAGGAGTTCCAGGAAGAGAGAACAGAGAAGATGATGAAAAGCCTTTAAAACACAAACAAGAAACTTTTCCAGAAATGAAAGATACTAGTTTGCAGGTCGAAAGGGTCCACTAGTACAATGGATAGAAATGACACACACTAAGGCATATTTTTGTGAAATTTCAGAACAAACAAGGCCAAAAGAAGATTCTACAAGCTTATGGGAAGGGAGGGGTTGGGGGGGAGGGGAAGACAACATATAAAGAATCAGGACTCAGAATGGCTTTACCTTTCCCAGCAGCAACCCTGGGAGCTAGAAGATAATGGAGCATTCTGGAGGAAGGCGATTGTCAACCTGGAATTTTATACCTACAGAGACTATCAATCAAATGCAAATGCAGAATAAAGATGGTTTCAGAAATTCGGGGCAGCAATTTCAAGCAACAGGTTACATATTTATCCTGCAACAAGGAGATGGAGCTCAATACAGTCCTGAAGCAAAAGAGTCAGACACATAATGAGATTACACACACACACAAACACACACACACACACACACACACTAAAATACCAGTTATATGAGGGCTAACACAAAACATACTATGCATTCTGCAGATGGCTGACAAACATAAAGCCCAGTGTGAAAGAGGGAGAAAGGAAGAGAGGGGAGGATGGAAATGTGAGGAAAAGTAAGAAGGGTGAGAGAAAGGAGGAGGAGCAGCTGGCAAGGGAACCTCCGTGTCTTTCACTGAAATCATGTCAGGGTAGCCCTAACCGGTTTGGCTCAGTGAATAGAGCGTTGGCCTGCGGACTGAAGGGTCCCAGGTTCGATTCCGGTCAAGGGCATATACCTTGGTTGCAGGCACATCCCCAGTAAGGGGTGTGCAGGAGGCAGCTGATCAATGTGTCTCTCTCATTGATGTTTCTAACTCTCTATCCCTCCCCTTTCTCTCTGTAAAAAATTAATAAAATATATTTTTAAAAAATCATGTCAGGATAGAACACCAGCTCCGCAGCATCTGAAGAGCTTCCATCGAAAGAGCAGAAGCCCCATTCTAGTTCTGGAGACCTCATGTTGGTATCTTTGTCAGCACAGGTGCCACGACAAGGAACAATGTAGTGGGCGGCTTAAGAAACAGATGTCCAAGATGAAGGTATCGGTGGTTTGGTTTCCTTTGAGGATTCTCCTTGGCTGGTGGATGGATGCCTTCTCTTTCTGTCCTCACATCATCTTCCCTTTGTGCCTCTCTGTGTCTTAATCTCCTCTTCTTATGACATCAATCCTCTGGGATTAGCATCCACCCTTGTGACCTCATTTTAATGTTTTTCACGTCTTTACAGACCTTATCTTCAAATATGATCACACTCTGAGGTGCTGGAGCTCAGGTCATCAAGGTATGAATTTGGGGGGCATCCAATTAGGCCCATAACAACTGGATATATAATCTTCAAAGATTCGGCTTCCTCACCTCTAATGTTCAAAATAGCCATGCCAGGCACACTGAGGTAGTTGAGAATCAGCTGGATAAAGTAGGTGAGAGTGTCCTGTCTAGCAGTAAAGCACCAAACTCTCCTTGAGTGTCATTTCTGTGGGTCTAGGACCCGACCTTCATCTCAATCCTCCACTTCATGCATTGCTTGGTTGGATTGAAGCAACTCATTGCTAGAACTGACCCCCACTTTTCATCAGACGCCACATTAGTGGGGGTTTTAATCTTAAAATGTTTTTCTATAATTTCATCTCCTGGTTTGTTGCTTTGATCTGATACAGCCAGGCCACTCAGATCAACAGTTTTATCTTCTGTGTTTGGCTGAAGACCTGGCCAGATCCATTCAATTGTAAGAAGCAGAAATGGGTTCCTACAGATCCTTCTCCTCACTTCCCATACTGAGGTCCCTTTATCCAAAAAAGTGGGCTTTTTATTTACTACTAGAGGCCTGGTGCACAAAATTCGTGCATGGGGGGGTACCCTCAGCCCAACCTGCACCCTCTCCAATCTGGACATCCCTCTCACAATCCTGGACCGCTGGCTCTTAATCACTCACCTGCCTGCCTGCCTGGTGACCCCTAACTGCCCCCCCTGCCAGTCTGGTCACCCCTTACTGTCCCCCCTGCCAGCCTGGTTCTCCCCAACTGCTCCCCTCTGCTGGCTTGGTTGCCCCTAACTGCCCCCTCCCGCTGGCCTCGTCACCCCCAACCCCCCCCTCCCCACATCAGCCTGGTCACCCCCAACTGCACCCGCCCCCTGCTGGCCTGGTCACCCCAAACTGGCCCCGCAGATGGCCTGGTTGCCTCTTACTGCCCTCCCTGCCAGCCTGATCGCCCCTAACTGCCCCCCACTCCACCAGCCTGGTCGCCCCTAACTGCCCCCCACTCTGCCAGCCTGGTCGCCCCACATAGCCTGCTTGTTCAGTCGTTTGGTTGTCCCTCACTACCCGCCCCCTCACCCCTGTCGGCCTGGTCGCCCCACGCAACCTGCTTGTTCAGTTGTTTCAGTTGTTTGGTCATCCCTCACTAACTCCCCTGCCGGCCTGGTCGTAGGCAGCCATCTTGTGAGGGTATGAGGGTCAATTTGTATATTACCTCCTTATTATACAGGATAATCAGAAGCCCATCTAAAACTTTGAGCTTTTTTGCAGGTTGGAAACAAAGGCTCCTAATCCTATTTTTGCCAAACTTAGCATTTTCTTATGGATCATGAAAGGGACCCCATTTTCTTAGAAGTGAGGCCCCCCCACATCCCCGCCTGGCCTCCAGGGCCTCCTGTGGGTGACACGGTGCCTAATGATGAGTTATTGGAGTCAGACGCACTCACGGGACTGTGTGTGGGAGTACAAGATTACCTTCTAATGAGACATAGACCCGAAGCTTGTTGGCATGGCGGATGGGAGCTGTGCTTACATGCAAACCTGAAACCGAACTAAGCCAACAGAGTGAAATCCTCCAAGGGTGGTGGGGGGCGGGGGGGTCTATCTTGAAATGTCACCTTGCAGAGCAGCATCCAGCAAATAGCATCAGAGGAGTGTGAAGTGCTCTTGTAAAGACCCCAAAACTAAAGACCGGGTAGACAGAAGCGGCCGAAGGGCAGGGGGCACCTCCAGACAATGCGAGAAACTTCTAGAAATTCCTGGTTGCTGGCATTAAATTAATACAGACATCCTGAAAATATTCTCTTTGATTCAACACAATTATGTCAGTAATACATCGGTGCTGCGCTAGGCCACAAAAATGAGGCAAATATTGTCACTGTTGTCAGAGGGTTGCCGTGTGTGTGTGTGTGTGTGTGTGTGTGTGTGTGTGTGTGTGTGTGTGTGTGTAAGAAAGGACAGTCAAGCTGGCTCTTCTGACCATAGCATAAGGCAGGGATATATAGTTCTGCTCAGGATAGCCCTCCCTTCTCCCCTCCCCCTTTCCTGGTCAATCTTCACCCTTTATCCTGCTTTGTTTTTCTTCAGAGCAGCCCAGACATCAGGCTACATTGCACATCCCCATGGCTATCATACTGCGTGTGCGCCCTCCAGACCATACAGCCCGCTGGGGCACAGCTTCCCTTCATTCCCAGCACTTGGAGCTGCGCCTGCTATGTTGAGCGCCATAAATAGGTGTTGAGAGAACAAACACTAAAGAGAGGAACAACACAGTGTGAGAGCCTGAGAGAGAGAGAGAGAGAGAGAGAGAGAGAGAGAGAGAGAGAGACTGAAGGGAGAGCGGGGGAAGCCTTCCTGTGTCCCACATCTCAAAGGGGGAGGGGACTGGGGGCTCTATTCCACCAAATGGTGGGAGGTCCAGGCTGGCCAAAACAATGGGGTGCACGGTCTTCACTTCACATTATGATAGAGAAATCATTGTCTTATCCAAAGATTCTTTTCCAGGTCTATTAAATAAGTGACACAGAGGCTGTATGAATGGGCATGGGGCATACACAAGAGAATGCAACTAGTACCTAGTTTATGAGAAATCGTCCCAGGAGCCATTGAAGAAATGGAAATTTGAGGAAAATTCAGCTGTTACCTGTGAAATTTATAAGGAAAACATAAAACGTCATGCTATTCCCCCCTATTGGCAGGCCGATAAAATGTTGAAAAGAAAGATACCCAAGTATTAATGTTGGTTTCTTCACGATGGAGGAATCATGGGCGATGTTTCTCTTTTTTGGCCTTTAAAAGTTGATTTGCTTTATAGACACGTCCATCTTCACTAACACACACGGTGTGTCACTGCCTTAGAGGAGTCTCTGTTTGGGCCCAGGCAGGGCAAGGGGTCCGCTGTCCGCACAGGTGAACGTAAGAGGTTTGAAGAAATATGTGGGTATGTCAACTTCTAGAAACTTCCTAACACCTTTACCCCCTCTGAAGCAATGTGCTGAAGCCGCAGCTGTGAGAGGAGATGGGTGACTTCGTGTCTTGTGGAACTGTTCCTCTTTTGTATGAGCTCCTGGAACCCATGCTTTTCAAATTTATTCATGAACTTGTCAGAGGTTCGTGATGAGAGATGTTATCCCCATAATTAAGGAAGAGTCCACGATGCTGTCACCCAACAGTGACACCTGCCGTGGAGAAAGCGGCCAATGTCAGCGAGCACAGACTATTGGTTCAAGAAGACCAGCCCCCGAGAAACCAGTCAGAGATGGGAAGAATAGCCAGTCCTGATGATCCTCATCTTCACACAACACTTTTTCCCTTGCACTGAACAGAAAAGAAAGGTTAGAGATGAAATGTTCCCAGCATGCGTTAAACCTTCACCCGGTTTAAAGAAAGGCAGTGTTACTATGAGACAGCACTACGGCACGTTAAAGGATTCTGAGAACTGGTTACAGCTGTTGGGGCTAAAAGATACAAGGTGTACATTCTCTGAGTCATTGAACCCACACAGTGTGAATCCAACATACCGCCCCAGTGGCAAGTGGGGAGTCTGCATCCGAGGCAAGTCTACACGGGGCTTCCTTGCATGTGGGATGGTCTACAGAGCCCAAGGGAGGCGTGCTCCTGCTGCTACGTTGGTGACGGTGGACCATGGGGATGGAGGTGACTAAGGTGTGGGCAGTGGGATTCCGAGGCCTGGCCATGACCACGGGCCCAAGACCTACAGGTCATTGTAACAGACTTCCATAGGAACAGCGATATGTGAGTGTAGCCCGTGACCTTTGTAGCCTACAAGATCTGTTTGCAAAGAATCACTTTCATTCTTTTCAACCTGGCTGGGTAGGTAGATACGCTATTATGACATCCATTCACCACAAGAGAGAGCCAGGACTCAGGGAGCTGAAGTGGGTTTGCTCAGGGTGCACACCTGGTAAGAGGATTAAGTCTGCAGCATTTCAATTTAGCACTTGCCCCCTTATGTCAGAGGCTCTCCATCCATGGTCCTCAGAGTCACACTTAGGGGTTCAGGAACCCTAACTATGGTGAAATAACACCTGAGGGAGTTACACCGCCATGCATGCATTTATTGCATCTAATAAAAGACGAAATCTTTTAACATTGTAAATGGACTCGCAGTGCCTTTTGTCATTACAGTTCTTGGTTAATGAAGTGGCTGCACAAACATGTACAGAGTACCCAATATTGTCAGAAGCTGGGGATACAGAGTGAACAGAGCAGAAAGAGTCCCTGTCCTACCAATGCCATGGGCTACACTCACATAGAGGCCATTCTCATGGCGTCTGTTATAACGTCTCTCTTGGGATCTGTAGACCATCCCACCTGCAAGAAAACCCCATGTAGATGTTTCTCGGAGTTCACTATCTTGTGAGGAGAGAAAGACAACACACGAGTCAAGTAGTAATGTTGTTGAGAGGACGCAGTGTGAAAGCAATAAAGCAGCTTGAGGGGGAGTGTGATGGTGGTGGAGGTGTGGGTGCTGGAGACCTTCCCTCCTTCGGACGCTGAGAACGCCACCACCCAGCCTCCCCCGGGAGCAGCTGATGCAGAAAGAGGGTTTTATAAAAGTCCTCATCCAGCCTGGCTGGCTTGGCTCAGTGGTTGAGTGTCAATCTATGAACCAGGAGGTCACGGTCCAATTCCTGGTCAGGGCACATGCCTAGGTTGTGGGCTCGATTCTCAGTAGGGGGCATGCAGGAGGCAGCGAATCAATGATTATCTTTCATCATTATTTCTATCTCTCTCTCCCTCTCCCTTCCTCTCTGAAATAGTATGTATATACGTAATTCTTTTTAAGTCCTCATCCACTCACAAGATGTTCCCTCCACAAGGGCTGGGTGGCAGGAGGGAGGTGTCGCTGGGAAAGTGGTTTTGTTCACAAAAGCAGTAAGAAAGGTCATGGAAAAGCATTTATTTCCGTGATTGAACTGGGATTTTATAGCTCGAAAAGAATGAGATGTGTGTTTACTAGAACAGGGGCCGTTTACGGGGGAGTATTATCATAATGCTCTTAAAGCACAGGCAGTTCTCAGAATTATTCTGGGCGCTGCTAACGATGACTGATTTTGGAGACAATATGTCATCGCTCTAAATTTAAGACTTCGAGTGTGCTTTAAGAAAGGAAGCCTGCTTCACCAAACGTCAGCACTTAAAATATTTGACTTTCTTGCCCAAGAAACTCTCTCCCTTTCCCACCAGAATGATTATTTGTGCGGCACCCGAGTTGGCAAGATGCACGTGGCAGGCTTTGGGGGAACCGCCAGCCACCCAGATCTTATCGACGGAACAGATCCATTTCAATGTTGTTTAAGATCAACAGACCTTCTTGGCTTTCAGCTGAAGATTTCTCCTCGCCAGAAATCTCTCCCATTACATAACAAGTGACGGATGGCTCAGACTTCAGATGATTTCGCCGTTCGATTTACAAGCTAGAGCTTGTCTTCAAAATGTAAAGCACATTCAAATGTAAACCGAAGGCTGGGAACAGAACGTCCCTGGACTTGGAAACTCTATGTACTTCACCTTCCTCTTTTTTTTTTTTTTTTTTAATATTGTAGAACTTGTCTAAACAAATTTAGCCCAGTCTTGAACCAATCCTAGTCAAGACAAGGGAAATGATAAGCAAAGTGGGGGAAGGGGGAGGGTAAGATGAGATATTACATTTTTAGCGAAATCAACTTGATTATTGCCCCCAAGGTTTTCATAAATTGTCCATTATGGGAAAAGCAAAGATTAGTCATATTTGCTGTTTTCAGAAGAAGCCGTGCGTGGCTGTGGGCCCCGCTGTCCGCAGCGCAGCCGCATCCCCTCCCTCCTCCCACTGAGAACTTCTTGCCTGCTGCCCTCGCTAATGGCACTGGCCCTCAACTTTTTCAAAAACAAAGTGCATTTCCTTTTCCCGGAGACATAGCAGTGGAACTGTATGAATTGTGGAGTCCACTGTGGCTGACTGCAGATCCGTGTTGGGTGTGGTTTTCTGTGTTTTTCCCAGGAGGCCAAGTTGTCGCTGGGGCCACCGAGAAAGTACGGCCCCTCCTGGGGGAGGTGGGGATTTGTCCTGACCTGACGTACCCCGTCAGCAGCTTCCTGTCCTTGGGGAACCAGGCCTTCCTGGGGTGACAGCAGGGACACACAGGGGGAAGTCCCAGGATTAAGGAGAGTCATCACTTGTACTTTCCTCCTCCCTGTATGGAGGGCTTATCTGCATCTCGGGAGATCCTGGCAATGACACTGGAGGAGACCAAGGCTCTGGGGGTGGGGGAGTGGCTGCCTGAGGCGGGGGCGGGGGAGGAAGGGGGTCCTGCAGAGGCCATGTGAGTGCAGAGTCTGGGTCACTTATGTGTCTCCTGGCTGAGGGCCCTCTCTCCTCTCCCATGTGATGGGACCCCCCACAGAGCCCAGCCATGGAAGGTTCTGGCAAACACACGTTCCTATTCTCCCTGCCATCCCTACAAACCACTCCTCTTGCTTACAAGATCTGGAGTGGCTCCCATCCCACCCGGCAGCCTTTCCTCCAGACCGGAGAGACATGCAAACCACAGCAACTCGACTCCCAGCAGGTGTCAGGATCAAATATCATGGCTTTCAGCCCAAGGACCGTTCTCAAAGAGGCTTCAGCTGGATGGGAAAGGCTGAAGTGTGGGAACAGGTCTCAGCAGAGAGCAGCGGAGAACACAGCAGAGAGGAACCGCGGAGGCCAAGGGCAGGGTCAGTTCCCAGCACACTGAATGCACCTGGGTGGGGTCAGGCCCGGGAGGGAGGCTGCCTGTCCCGGGGGGAAGACCAGGGGTGCCTGCTCTCATTGCCCAGGGCATGGATGTCCTCTGTCTGGCCCATGTGTTTTTAGTTGCCACAATCGTGGCTCCTGGGAGAATAAGAAAATGGCTCGTTGCAAGAGGAGAGGGGAGGATGGATGAGAGGAGGTGGCCGGGTAGGACGGAGTTTGGGGATGCTGTGATGGGCAGGCCAGATTCAGGGGACATAGATGACACACGTGATCACAGCAGGGAAACGTGAGCGACAGATGGAGGAGTCATTTGAAGGTTTTGAAGTCGAAGGAGAGGCGGGAGGTGACATGTACCCAGTAGGCTTCCAAGAATGCAATGAAAGGAAGACAACAGGTCCAGAAAGAGATGAAAGGAGCAGAGAAGAGGTAAGAGCAGACCCTTGAAATAGTGCAACAGAGCAAAGCAACTCTTGGCTTGGTAACGTCATCTGATTCCTACCTGTCAGGAGATCCCACACTCGCCCGTGGGGGTGAAAGCGTCCCACACCCTGGCTTGTGGCTCTGGGCACGTGTCTTTGAGCTCACAGAGGCCGCTTCATCGCTCATGGCTTCCCTTGTGGGTCCGTCCTGAGTGGTTCGGAGTCTTCCTTGAGGTCCATTCAACACTCGGTAAGCAAGAGTCCTCTTCTTTCCCGTCTGTGTGATACATCTATGGTGGTCCCCAAGTCAGCCCTCTCTGTTCTTCAGACCACATCGGGTGCTTCCCTGTCTGCAATGGACTGAACTGTGTCCCCCCAAATTGACACGTGGAAGCTGTTCCTCCACATGGACTGCATTTGGAGATTGAGTCTTTAGGAGGTAAATGAGGTCATTAGGGTGGCCCCTAACCCAATCTGACTTCTAAGAAGAGCAGAGCCCGGCTGGCGTGGCTCAGTGGTTGAGCATCGACCTATGAACCAGGAGGTCCCCAGTTCGATTCCCGGTCAGGGCACATGCCCAGGTTGCCGGTTCGATCCCTGGCGTGGGGCGTGCAGGAGGCAGCAGATCAGTGATTCTCTCTCCTCATTGGTGTTTCTATCTCTCCCGCTCCTTTCCTCTCTGAAGTCAATAAAAATACATTAAAAAACAAAAAGAAGAGCAGATTAGAACACAGACACACACAGACGGACGACCAGGTGAGGACACAGGGAGAAGCCGGCCACCTACTGGCCAAGGAGAGGCCTCAGAAGGCACTCCCTCTGCTGACACCTTGATCCTGGGTGGCAGCCTCCAGACGGAGATGTAGCTTTCACTGTGCAAGCCCGGGACTGTGGCACTGCCTGAGCACACTGACCCCCCCATGCAGGAGCACAGCACGGGTGGCTGCAGGCTCAGGGCTGCAAATGCAGAGCCCGGGCCTGGGGGACCCGCTGCAAATGGTGATGCTTGAGACGAGAGAGAGTCACGTTGAGGTTCTGGGCTCTTCTTTTTCTAAAGAGGAGGCCCCTGCCCACATCAAATCACAATAAAAAAATACATATTTTTATTGATTTCAGAGAGGAAGGGAGAGGGAGAGGGAGAGAGAAACATTAGTAATGAGAGAGAATCATTGATCGGCTGCCTCCTACACACCTTCTATTGGGGATCAAGCCTGAAACCTGGGCATGTGCTGTGACCGGGAATTGAACTATGACCTCCTGAACAACTGGCCGGGCAAGTCACACATTTTAAAATGCAGCCACATCTCACCTCACATCTATACTGAGTGGCCAGATTATTATGATCTCTGAACGCATAATAATCTGGCCACTCAGTGTGTGTGTATGTGTGTGTGTGTATACATATATATAAATTAGAGGCCCGGTGCATGAATTTGTGCATAGATGGGGTCCGGCCAGCCTGGCCAGGGGGAGGGGACATGGGTGGATTGCCACCCTGCCTGCTGGTTGAACTCCTGGTCGAGGGGACAATTTGCATATTAGCTTTTTATTATATACGATATACACTGTAGTGGCCAGATTATTATGCATTCAGAGATCATAATAATCTGGCCACTCAGTGTATATGTATTAGACTATAAAATAATTTGAAACAATTTTTATATATTTATTTGAAAACGGAGTTGTTTCACGTTTGGCTAAGAAGCTAGGCAATCAACCTGCACACTCACGGATAGCTTCATTTTATGAAATTGAACCTACACATTATTTTTAGGTGTAATGGAATTTTCCTGAATACCGTTAGCTTTTTAAAAAGTTGATAAACACTATGTGGTGTGCACACCTAATTAAATAGATTGGTTTTGTTTTTATAGTCTGGAGACGATTGGTATTCTCCTCTCACTAATGTTTACACATCTTCCGTAGTCTTGTGAGAAGCCTGTGCCCACGGGCTAGGCTGACTCTGGGTGAGGACCACCAGGGCAGCCAGGCCTGGAGGTCAAGCCCGTGGGGGTCCACAGCCAGACCCCCTGGGGCTGTGTCCTGCTTTCTGGGGACCTGAGCAACTCACACACTCTCCTGTGCAAAGCTTCTTCTGCAAAATGGGAGTGACACTGACATCACCCTCTGGGGGGCTGGGGAGGGCAGGCTGAGTTACAAGGACGCACCCGCTCAGCAGGCGTTAGCTCTCGCTGTGGAGTAGGAGGGTGGGGAGGACAGCCCGGGAGCACTCAGGGGTCAGAGCTCCAGGAGGAGAGGACCCGGAGAGCGGGGACTCCCCCAGAGCGGGCAGAAGGGAGCGCGTGGCTTCTGGAGATGAAGGCCAGCGGGGGGCACCTCTGCAAGTGGGAACAGGAAGAATCGGAGGGGGAGGGGTACGTGTTCGCCAGCTCCGTGCCTGTGGGGAGAGATGAACACATTGCGCATGCCCAGACATCCCTCCAGCTGCATGGCACTTGCACGGTAGTGGGAGACCATAAACATGATCTCGGGCTGTGCAAAGCCGCCCTATAACCAACGGGACAAATTCTGATTGTCTGGAGGCCTTTCGTACCTTTTGTCAGAACATAAATATCTGAGAGTAAATGTCCAGGGAAGTGTGTAAGCTGAAAGCTCACATTTATTCCACACACGGTAACACACATTGGGAACATGGAGAGCCAGGGTTCTGTTTCTTTGCGAAGAACCCCTCAGGAGCGGCGTTAGCAGGTGGCCTTCTTCTTCGCATCCTGCGCCTTCTCACCCTGGGCAGCTCGCCGATGGCCCGCTCCGTGCTCCGGTGCGACCAGCTTTCGGCCTCGGTGGCTCAGCGCGGTGAAATGCCCGTGAGAGCTCACGGGGGGAGCTGTCTGCTGGCATCACTTCCTCGGGGCCATTGTCCCACCTTAGATGGCCCCGCCGTCCTCACTGATGCTGTGAAGTGGCCTTCCCTCCATCCGCTGGCCGCCACCTGGAAGTCCCCGGCTCAGCGCCAGCCTCTGCGTTCCCACGGCCAGCTGTGTCTTCTGTGAGTCCAGACACATCACATCCAGGATTCACGTCCAACGCATCGACGTTTGCCCATTGCCGCCCTTGCTTTCTTTTATCTTTTGGGCTACCTGCCTCTTTCCATTATCCATGTTTGTACATGTGTGGGCTTGTCAGTGGGATGTGAAGCGATGACACGCTACCTGCTTTGCTGTGTGTGCGTGTGTGTGGGTGTGACCTGAGCCACAGCTGTGCAGTGACCGTCACCGAGGTTGGAAAGAGGTGACGCGGTTATTATTGTGCAATGGTGCAGGGACGGAGAGCGGGCGGCGAGGCTGGAGCTGTCTCTGTTCCCGCAGCGAGTGCGTGCGTGCTAGTGGCCGGAGCGCCCGTGGGGTGGGCACGGCTTTATTCTACTGGACGCCGTGACTGTACACAGAAGGGACCACACAAGGCTGCACGCTTTCAGCTTCGACACTGGTGACAGGCGCTCAGCACGCTGCTTTAAAAAAGTCCTTACCCAACGGTATGTTTTTATTGATTTAAGAGAGAGAGAGAGAGAGAGAGAGAGAGAGAGAGAGAGAGAAACATTAATGTGAGAGAGAAACATCGATCGGTTGGCTGCCGTGTGCCCCTGGACCGACCGAGGATCAAACCCAAAACCCGGGCCTGTGCCCTGACCAGGAATGGAACCCACCACCTTCAGGTGCACGGGACGACGCTCCAACCAGCTGAGCCCCCCCGGCCAGGCAGGGCCTGGCTTTGAAATGTGTCCGTTCCCTTGCTCTAGAGACCACCTTTCCAGCTGCCAACAGTGACCTCGGTGTCTATCATCTGCGGCGGGTGAGGGCTGTGAGTACGGGCGTGGCCACTTGCTGTTGGGGGACTTTGTCAAACCCTCTGTGCCTCCATTGCCTTTTTCTGTAACATGGAGGTTGAATTAATAATACCTCCTCACAAGGTATCCATGAGAGTTAGATTAGGCCATATGCATAACACATGTACAACAGAGATGGGCACACAGCAGGAGGGGTGTGTGGACTTTCCTTTTTACTCTTTATTAAAAGCTCACACTGGGCATCTCCCGAGTGCTGGGCAGTGCTAACACAGCACAGGCATCGCCATATCTCATCCCCATAACATCCTAAAAGGTGGCTCTGTAACCCCCATTTCACAGAGGAGGAGGCTGAGGTGTGGGACGATGTTTGACGTCCCCCTGGCCACATTGGACTTAAGACTGTCTGGCTCCAAGAGAGAAGCTTTTCATCACTCTGTTGTGTTTCTCCAATGATCGGATTCTGAGGACAGCCTTTCCATATACATAGATAAACGCACAGTAGGTCCACATTATGCCTACATTGTTTATTGTATGAGTCAGATTGTATCTGTTCTTGTCCTGATCACAGTCACAAGAACTTTCCTGTCCACATCCTGAGAACTGGTTTCTGCCCTGTGGGTCATTCTTTGAAGTTTATATAAACGTTGGTGCCAGGACAGATTTACTGGTCACAACATCGTCAGCTTAGCCCCTTACCGCGCTGGAAATTATGCAGTTCAGTAATAATTTCCGGGCAGCTTCAGATTAAATTTCTTTCAATCTACTGCGAGGTGTAACCAGGCCTCCTGGGAGGTCATTGCGTTCGGCTCTCTAATTCGATTTGGAAACAACGGAAGTGAAATCTCGCTGCTTCGAACGGAGCAGGCGCGTCAGTGCATTAGGAGATGTTCCGATCTCGGTGTAGGTGTTTTTAATAACTTCCCCTAATTGTATTTCCTCTCCACTAAAAGAGAAATGTCCTCCCCTCATGGGCTTAATCTTCCTAAATTATTTTCTGGTTTTAATTGTGCTGTTTCCCACGAGCACCTAACTTAATTAGGAGGTTGTAATGCCCTTTCTGTGCAGAGCTGGCTTGCCCGTTCGGAAGGCTGCATCCAGATGTTGGGGGGTGGGGAGCGTGCTTTCCCACTGTCTCAGGGGTGAGCAAGACACTACCTGAAGGCACCCCTGCCTCCGTCAGCGGGTCTGTGGAAGGTGAGGGGTGCGAGGGCGCTGAGCAGACCCTGCCCTGCCCAGGACCAGTCCAGAGGGAGCGCTGAAGGCTGGGACCCTCCGTCCAGGGCCAGGAAATGACATCACTCCCAAGCCCGCGAGCTTTGCCTGAGAGGACAGCAAAGCTATTGGCCGGGAACCCTGCAGTGGGCTCAGGAAGTGTGTGTCCCTGAACAATGCATGTGCAGGCGTGGCAGGCGGAACAGTTATTTCTGTAATGGCTTTGAAGGAGGTTATGCTGCCTGCCCCCTGAAGGGAGAGGCCAGGCCGCAGGGAAAGGAAGTGCATTTTTGCTTGGGATGGGGTGGGGGAGGGGAGATGAAGCTCTTCCTAGGGGCCAGGTTTCAGCTGCAGGGCCCTCCCTCACCCCGGGGAGAGCTGCCGGCCTTGGAGGTGCTGGCCCGGCCCCGCATGTGCGTGTCTGTGGGCCCCCTTCCCACCTTCTTTCTCTTCTAGGGCAGCAGGTCCGGAGTGCCCTCCTCCCCCCAATCCTGAGCTTGAAGCCAACGCTGAAGCTGCTCGGCCTGCGTGAGCGGCTCAGGGTCCAGACCACCTGGGGGAGACAGCGGCTGCTTCCCAGGATGCACTTGGGACAATGCCTGGGACAGGGGACAGGGGGAGGGTCACGCAGGGGAGGCGAACGCTGCGCCCCTTACAGATCCTGCCTCAACAGTGCACGGGGCTCGGGCTGGAGGAGCAGTGTGGAGCCTTCCCTTTTCTTGGTGAAATATCTGCTGAGTTGGGAGGAGGGAGACAGGGGGCCTATGCATCCGTGCAGTGAGTCAGTCACACCAGTGCTTTCACTGGGTAATGAATGGCCTAAGGGCAGAGCCAAGGACCGAACCGAGTGCTGAACTGGACCGAATTCTGGATCCAAAGCGCGGTCTGCCACTGGTCCAAGGAGACTGGGATGGACCAAGCCATTCGTGTCTGCCCTGAGGTTCATAGGTTGAGGCCCACACCCCATTGTGACGGCCTTTACGGAGGTCATTAAGGTTACATGAGGTCATAAGGGTGGGGCCCTAACCCAAGAGGGCTGGTGTCCTATGGGAAGAGGCACAGGTATGAGAGCTCTCTCTCAGCACAGACCTAGGAAAGGCCATGGAGGAATTTGTCGGCACCTTGATCTTGGACTTCCAGGCTCCAGAACTGTGAAAGAACACATGTCTGTAGCTTTAAGGCCCCCAGTCTGTGTGTGGTATTTGTTACAGCAGCTCGAGCAGATGAATAGAGTGCCTCAGAGGCGGTCCCCAGCGGGGAGTGGTGGATGGAGGAGCGGTCCCAAGGATGTCAGCACCACCTCACTCTAAAAGTGACTCAGCTCACTGTGCTCTTGGCTCCTCAGTGGTAAGACAGGGTAGTAATAATAACTACCCCGCAGGGATGGTGTGAGTCTTAAATGCGCTAGTATTTGTAAAGAGCTTAAGACAGTGTTTCTAAAATAAAATAAAATATAAACCAAATAGGAACTAACACTTATTGAACATCTACTTGTGCAGGCATCACACTAAGCATTTTATTTAAAAATATATTTTTTTATTTATTTCAGAGAGGAAGGGAGAGGGAGAGAGATAGAAACATCAATGATGAGAGAGAATCACTGATTGGCTGCCTCTTACACACCCCCTCCTGGGGACCAAGCCTGCAACCCAGGCATGTGCCCTGACCAGGAATTGAACCTTGAGCTCCTGGTTCATAGGGTGATGATGCTCAATCACTGAACCATACTGGCCAGGCCACACTGAGCATTTTAGAGATAACGTGTCATTTAAGGGTGCCTGTGACACGTTCGGTGATATGCAAGAAAACCCACATGCAGTGCACACAGCAGTCGCTAGAGTGGTAGGATGATGCGGAACTGCTAGCTTCAGTCCTGAGCTCCTAGCACAGGCTTCCTGCTCAGCCTGTGGCGAGAAGGTACATGTGACCACGTGCTAATTACATATCGAGCCTAGTAATGAAAACATCAATACTTCCGGCTGCACGGAGAGAAGAAAGAAGCTGATGGCGTGCATTGAGGTTTCCTAGGCAGCACCGTTTACTCATTAAACCTCCAAGAGGGACAATCAAGAGGTTTTGTTTACTGGGCATGGATTTTTTTTTGGGGGGGGGGCATGGATATTTTTAAATGACCCTCAGCATCTTCCCAGGCCGGTGACTCAGGGACCCCAAGGGGCAGCTTCCGGGGACACAAAGGGCTTGCTTTTGTAGAAGAGATCCTGATTCTTTAGCTGCTTTCGAAGAACTGAATTCTCTTTTCAACCGCAGAGTCTCGGTATAGGGTTCTGCCTCGTCACCTAGTTAGCAACGGTGTTCGTTTTTAGATTTATGGTATTTTTATTTCGACTTGCTTGAAGTGCTCCTGACTCAGCCGGGCATCTGGGACCTGTAATCATGTGTGTGTGTGTGTGTGTGTGTGTGTGTGTGCGCGTGCGTGTGTGCGTGCGTGTGGGCGGGGGCGCGATTTCATGCTACAAGGAGGAGAAACTGTCCAGGTCACCCCAATGATGCTCCTCCTAAGGACCAGGGTGTGTGAGAGAGCAGGAGCCAGCCCCGCCTGCACCTCAGAACCAGGCTGACCACCACCGGGCACCAGGAGAGCAGTGCCCACCCGCAGCCCGTCTCCCATCAGCCCCTGCATCCCACCAGAGAGCAGTGCCCACCTGAAGCCCATCTCCCATCAACCCCTGCATCCCACCAGGAGAGCAGTGTCCACCTGCAGCCCATCTCCCATCAGCCCCCACGCTCCCACCCACTAGGAGAGCAGTGTCCACCTGCAGCCCATCTCCCATCAGCCCTTGCATCCCACCAGAGAGCAGTGCTCACCTGCAGCCCGTCTCCCATCAGCCCCTACGCTCCCGCCCACCAGAGAGCAGTGCCCACCTGCAGCCCGTCTCCCATCAGCCCCTGGGCTCCCACCAATCCAAACGGATGCTGGGATGTCCTGGGAGTGGGGTCCTGAAGATCAAGTGGGGCTGCGATGTCCCAGGGGAGGGGCTGGGTGGCCGGGCTGGGGTGGGACACTTGCCAACCAGCACGGGAGACACTCAGCACAGTAGCTCTGGGGACAGCTGGACGCCGTCCTGGGTGAATCCTGGAAGTTCCTGGGGCTCCCTCCCCATGGAGCGGCCACCCCTGCCTGCTGACCACCCTCCTCCCTGGCTTTTGCGGCTGCCTGGTTGACTCCCTCTCAGACCCATGCTCTCTGCCTTGGGACTGACCGACTTGCACTCTGCTGATTCCCCTTCAAGGAGCGTGGGCCACGGAGGGCCGTCCAGAGCCCGGGCAGCAGGAAGCTCCTGCCAGCTTGGTTCAGTGCCCGCCCAGGCCCTTCCCGAATGCTCCTGGAGACCGGTGGCAGCCTGTGATGCTCACGCAGTAGGAACCGCTTTGGCAAGGCGGGCGCCCTGGGGACTTGGGGCGACAGAAGGAACCTGGTGGCCCCTCCATGATGTTTCCAGTGTGTATCTTGATTTGGAAAAGAGATAGTAACAAGGAAAGATGCCAAAATCATCTTAGCTGGGGCAGGATTATCAAGTTATCAATGATTTTTCTACTCTGCATTTTCCAATTCAAAGATAATTTTTAATGATGATGGTCATGCATCATTGTGTGTGTGTGTGTGTGTGTATGTATGAGAGAGAGAGAGAGAGAGAGAGAGAGAGAGAGAGAGAGAGAGAGAGAGAGAACTTGCCTGATGGTGATGATATTTTTAGTTCACGTAAGGCTGGGATGGAACACTTCCCCACGAGGAAAGGACAACATTTGGCAATGGGTTCTGGGTTCTTCCATAGCAGGTGCTGAGCTGTTGGCTCTGCTGGTTTTCCTAAGGCAGTGCCTGCTCTTCAGATGCGTTCCCCACGGGTCTGCTTCTCCGAACAACGGTCTCAGGGTGCGCTCGGAACAAAAGGACGCGAGGGTGAGCCGAGGTTGGGAAGTGGCCACCGCCAGTGAATCCTTTATTTAGTTAACAAGCATTGAGGTCGTACCGGGTTTGAGACACCATTCAGGACCTGGGGTCTTTAAGAAGATGCGATCTTTACCTTCTTGGTGCGCCACACTCTCCGTGCAGACAGGAAAGCAGAGACGCAGAGGTGGGACGGATGCTGTCACCATGGTGACACGGAGGCTGCCACGTTGCAGCTACAGATCAAGGGCTGTGAGATGGGGGCCGAGCCCTCCTGTGGTCACGAAATCGACTTAATCTCTGGGAACCCCACATGGCCAAACCTCCCCACAGAGCCTGCTTTGCCACTGTGCAAAACATCCGCAGTCCACACTGGGGGAAATACTGCTCATTAGTCAACCCAACCATGGGGTCCAAGTTGACCATCGGCTTCTCTGAACCGAGTGCCGGGAAGCTCTGGTCACTGGAGGTGGGGACCACATTGATTGTTTGCATGAGGGAGCCAGCGGCTGGGAAAGCCCCGGGTCCCCTTCCTTCCTCAAATGCCTGGTCTCTTGAATGTATTGAGCAGAGGTCAAGCCCTTCTGGGTGACAAGGAAAGATCAGATTTAAGGAACTAGTGGCAAATGAGGCTGGGAGGGTGATGAGACACATGACGTGCTGGTGGAAGATAACAGCCGTGAAGCGGAGAGGGACCTTTATCTCCGGAAAAGGCGTGGGCTGGGGCCCTGGGGGCTCGTGTTTGCAGGGAGGGCCCAGATTGCAGCCCGGGGCTCCTGGCACATGGCTGGTATTCACACTTAGAATAAAACCCGCACCTGCTGCCTGGCATCCTGGGCCCTGTGGACCCGCTCCCACCGCCTCGAGATGTCCTGTGTCTGCCCCACTACCTCCAGCCACGCTCGCCTCGCCGCTCCAGTCTGGGACTCCCCAGGCTCCCTGAGGCCCAGGCCCCTGCACGCAGCTCTGCCCAGGGTCTGTCCTTCCCTCCCTCAGGTCCCCTCTTTCCTGTTCCGCCCGTGAAGGCGTCGCCCTGTCACTCAACCTCAGGACACTGCCCTCCCCTCCTTGGAACCAGCAGTGCTACCAACCTATCCACTGTTGCTCCCTTCTGTCCATTTCCTGCCGCAGAGACCCCAGCCTGGGGGCAGGCGCCATTCTGTTTTGTCCCCACTGGGGAAGCAGGCTGCTCAGTGCCAGCGCATGAGAAACGGACCCTGGCCTGGCCCGCGTGGCTCAGTGGTTGAGCGTCGACCTATGAACCAGGAGGTCATGGTTCAATTCCCGTTCAAGGCACATGCACAGGTTGCAGGCTTGATCCCCAGTGTGGGACATGCAGGAGGCAACGGATCAGTGATTCTCTCTCATCACTGATGTTTCTCTCTCTCTCTCTCCCTCTCCCTTCCTCTCTGAAATCAATAATAATACATTAAAAAAAGAAAAGAAACAGGCTCTGAAATATTTGCTGGGTGAATGCACGGCTGATCACGTTTCACTGGGCTGCTGGTAGATTCAATGATGAGTACAGAATAGGCGAGTGTGGAAAAGCTGTTCATTCATTCCCCAATCTTCATTCCTTTGCGAGTGATTCTAGACTGGTCCCTCTGTCTCCAGGGGCCCCAAGGAGATGCTGAAAACCCAGAGGACACGCAGAGGTGCTGGCGCCTGAGAGCCCGCCCCTCAGGGGGGACGTGGTTGGCTGTATGGAGGGGGGCCAGGTGGCACACTCAGCACCCTGGGGAGGAAGACAGCCTCCCTCTGCTCCTGACACCCCATGGTTCTGGCCCGCAGCCTGAGAATAAGACCTCGGGCAGGCTCCGCTTCAGTCTCTCTCTTTCAGACGAAGAATGCGAGCCTGAGCTGTGATGGATGATCTCCCTCCTGGCCACCCCGCCAGGATCCCGGACCTCCTCCAGCCTGGAGGGCCCAGGCCCCGCAGCCCATGGGTCCCTCGTCTGCTCGGGGTCTAGAAGAATCTCCTAAATACTCTTGCACAGACACAAATGGTGCTCACCATTGTCGCATCCTGTCATTTTCCACGTTACCCCTTCAAATAAAGAGAAAGGCGAGATTTCCTTCCATTTCCCCACAACCCCTTCGATCCGCGGTCAGGGATCTTGCAGAAGGAATCTGCAGCATGAAGGGCAGATGCCTCTGTGGGGACTGCTGACAGAGGGGAGGAAATTGTTCTATTTTTACACTTCCCCGAAGGCTGGGAGACAAAGCCGCTCCTGGTGTAATTTTAGAGCTACAAGGAAGTCAGTTTGAAGGGAAAGAAATGTCTTTGGCCCTGACCGGTGTGGCTCCGTGGATAGAGCGTCGGCCTGCAGACCCAAGGGTCCCAGGTTCGATTCCGTTCAAGGGCATGTACCTCGGTTGCGGGCACATCCCCAGTAGGGGGTGTGCAGCAGGCAGCTGATGGATGTTTCTCTCTCATCGATGTTTCTGACTCTCCCTCTCCCTTCCTCTCTGTAAAAAATCAATAAAATATATTTTCAAAAGAAAAGAAAATGTCTTTGGTGCAAATGGAATAAACTCCACTGATTCCCTTCATTCTGCAAGTTGTGGGAAGGCCATGCCATTTGATTAAACACACAGGCGAGCAGAAGAGGACAGCATGGAGGGCGTGGGTTCAGGTCAAGGCCTTGTGTGAGCCCACGAGGGTGTGTTTTTTTAATTCTCCCAAGTTCACTGCTTGAATGAGGCTCTCATTTGGTTCCCGCAGGCACATTGAACTGGTGAAGTTTTCCCAGAATCTTTCATAAACTCCGTTGTTAGATTCCTCCTCATCATCACCACCAAACCCTTGTCTACTGTTCTTGTTGACCCAGACTCTCAGGAAGCGTTCTTCATGCTCCGCGTCCGCCTCTTGGAAAGGAAGCTTTGTCCAGGGTTGACGCTGACGGTTCAGCATATCCCAGTGCCCCGTTTCCTGAGAGGCAGTCCTCTGTAGACTCTTGTTTTCAAACCTCAGACCCCTGGCCTGAGTGGACATGTCAGAAGGGATGTGCCCAGTGTTAGCACTGTGGCTGGCGCAAGGGAAGCGCTCCAATCAATGTTCGTTGGATGAGTACATCGGACTGTCAGTTAACGGGGTAAGTGCGCTTGGTCAGTGTAACCTGCCATGTGCTGGGACCTGGGACTAGCAATCCTTTTTTTTTTTTTTTTTTTTTTAAGACATAGTGGTGCTTCACTTAAGACATTAAATTGAATGTATTTTCAAATGAAAAAGAAATATCTTCCTTTCCTTCTTTATGCTCAAATTCTTTTTTTAAATTGATTTTGAGAGAGAGAGAGAGAGAGAAAGAGAGAGAGAGAGAGAGAGAAACATTGATGTGAAAGAGAAACATCAGTCAGTTGCCTCCAGCATGCGCCCCAGCTGGGGATGAGAACCTGCAACCTTTTGGTGCAAGGATGATGCTCCAACCGACTGAATCCTCCGGCCAGGACTTCATGTTCAAGTCCTTAACCTGGATTCTCAGAGAAGATATGAAGTGAAACGAGCTTGGAATTTTCTGGAGCCCTATGATTCTTCAGGAGGAGGAAGTCAGGCCCCTCGCGGCTCAGCGTGTCCTTTTCTTCCCCACAAGGTCGTTTCCATATCCAAGTAGCAGAAAAATATTCCCAAGTACCCCCACCTCAAAGATGCCTTTCAAAGTACATTCTTTACTAGTATAGTAATTGTGTCTTTTCTTTGTTTAGCAGGGAAATCTGAATTTGTATTTCTAAAAGGCACTTTCAGCACAATATTTGAAATTTGAAAGAAACAATATTGTAGACAAAGCAAAATAAGTCATACACATTTAGTATTTTGCAGTTATTTGGGGCTATATAAAGACTAAATCCACAATATATATGAAGAATGTATTTAATGTAAACACCATATTTTGTCAAATTATCTGTAAGACAAAATTAAATTTATAAAAGTGATTGGTTTTCTGATTCCCACGTGATATTCACGTGAAGAGGCAGTGTGGCCTGATGGTTAAGGGCACGCTGGATCAGAAGCCGGCTTTAGAACCTCAGTACCTAGGGGTGCAGCCATGAGCCAGTTATTTATTCTCATGCACCCTTGGTTTGTCCATCTGTGAAAAGGGAACACTTTATCATCTAAGTCAAATGGCTTTTGTGAGGAGCCAATGAATAGATGCACGGTCAACACTTAGAGGTTTGCTTTGCACAAAATAAGTGCTCAGCTAACCGTGTGGAAACCTGGCACGTTGGAAAGGCACGAGAGAGAGAGTAAAAGCCGCCCGTTTCCACCGCTCCCAGGACCCGCAGCCAGAACGTCAGCATTTCACTTCATTCTTTCTCTACCCGCTGTGTAGCGTGCTTGAGAGTGGGCTAGTTATTCAAATGCTGTTTAAATCATTTGTAAACATCCTGTGCCTCTTGCACAATTTTCTTAACGATTTCCCTGTCGTTGGACACTTCGGTGGTTTCCAAAAACATCGACACGCGGTCGAAAACGCATTGTTCTCTCCTTGTTCCGCGGCACTCTCTTTGAACCGTGGGGCTGTTTGTCCGCCTCTGCCAGGAAAGTAACACATTTTGGGAAACCTTAGAGAACATGTATGTTAGACACAGGACTGTTGAGACATGGTGGGAATGAGGCGTTCTTATCCGTGTGTTGGGGAAAAAGGCGATCAGGTATGAAAAATAACAACATTAGGCATTGACATGGAGAACATATAAAGGCTGAATATATTTCAGCACGAAACCTATCTCCATGACGTTCCATGGATTAACTCGGACCTCACGGCCGCCTCAAAAGGCAGTTCTGTTGTTATCCCCATTTAACAGATGAGAACACTGAGGCACGGAAAAGGGGATGCCTTTCCCAGGGTCACCACTCTGCTCATTTGCAGAGATGGGATTGGAGCCCAGGAAACCGCCTCTTTATTTTTTTTTTATAATTTAAATATATTTTTTTATTTTTTATTTTTAAATATATTTTATTGATTTTTTACAGAGAGGAAGGGAGAGGGATAGAGAGTTAGAAACATCGATGAGAAGGAAACACCGATCAGCTGCCTCCTGCACACCTCCTACTGGGGATGTGCCCCCAACTAAGGTACATGCCCTTTGCCTGGAATTGAACCTGGGACCCTTCAGTCCGCAGGCCGACGCTCTATCCACTGAGCCAAACCGGTTAGGGCGAAACTGCCTCTTTAACTGAGTCCTCAGCCACTGGAGCGCCCTATCTTTCAGGCAGGGTGCTTGTTCTGAGTCTGTAATCAGGAAGCTCCCACCCCCTGTTTTCCTTCCCTTTTTCATTATTCGGAAGACAATAAAAAGATCAAGCCAATTGTGGTAAATTGATACTTTTTCCTGGATATCATGGCCAGAGCTTGGATAGCGGTCACATGATGCACTATTTAGGCATTTGGCTTCTGCACGCCAACTGAGAGCTGGGTCAGAGTATCAGTGGGTGGCTCCCCGCCCTGTTTGCACTTGGATTATGGTGTAACTTTGGAGAGAATGATTGCATTGTTTTCTAACAGGCATTTCCCCCCCTTTTCTGCTTTTTTTTTTTTTTTTCAGACCAGAACTATTTCACCGGAGTTTGCATCTGTTGTGAAAGATGCATGCAGCTGGCAAAAACAGAGCATGGACTCTTCTGTGTAGGCATTTCCAATCAGCCACAGGACACACATGAGCACCAGTTAATGGGTGAGGACCCAGCATCCCCACGCCCTCTCAGGGCTACCAGAGAGTGAGGGAGGGAAGAGAACCCTGTGCACCTACATGTACAGCATGTTTCCTAGGGGGAAAGAGTCTCTGGCTTGGCCAGCCTGGCTCAGCGGCTGAGCATCAACCTATGAACCAGGAGATCACCATTTGATTCCTGGTCAGGGCACAGGCCCAGATTGTGGGCTCGATCCCCAGTGTGAGGTGTGCAGGAGGCAGCCGATCAGTGATTCTCTCATCATTGGTGTCTCTCTCTCTCTCTCTCTCTCCCTCCCCCCCCCCTCCCTCTCTCTCCTCTGATCTGCAATCCGTCTTGAACGTGAGCGTTTCTGGGAGAGGAAGGCCCTTTGCTACTCGCTGTTTCCCGGCTCAGCCCCAGGAATAGCGGATCTTGTGCCGGAGAGCGCTGGCCTCTCCTCCCCGGTTCTTCCTTCCGCACCGCTTGGAGCCACAGTGCCCTCCTGCCCCACATTTTCAAGGACCTGAAGGAGGGTTTTTACAGCGATGACTCCAACCAGCGGTTATTCACACACTGGAAAGGAATCCGCATGTGGACTATACATACCAGAGTCTATTCAGTTCTTACGAAGGTGCAGAATAGGCTTCGTTTTACTGAAAAGACTGGGCATTTGCCTTTACACTTCCAGGTTTCAGGAACATTCCGTCTTACCAGCCTTCCCTCGAAAAATACGCACTCGAGCAAAATGCCCACCGCCCAGCTCTCAGGACAACTTCCTCCCGTAAATTCAACGCTGGCCTGCGTGGCCCTGTGTTATTTTCCCAGGTTTACTTCAACAGAGGCGCTAACGACCTGGATTTAAACTCGCCCCCGAAGCACAGAAGATCTTTTTACTTGCAAAAGGCGATCGTGCTTCCGTGAAGCAGTAAGACTCCGGGGAAAACAAGCCCCTTAAATGCATTTGCATCCGAAAGGAGAGCCAGTGCCCTGAAAAGGACTCACTCTCCCTAAATCCGGGGGCAGGAGCGGGGGTGCCTTTTAAAACGCTGAATCTTAATAAGGCGAAGATTTGTTTTTTCCCCCCGGACGCGGCTCCCTTCCTCGCGGTGACCCCACCCCCGCTGCAGACCGGGCGCCGGGCGGGCGGGGATGCCCTGCGCTCCCGCGGGCCGGCCAGGTGCCCTCCGCAGCTCCCAGGGCCAGACCTGGCACTGCTGCCCCCGAGAGGAGAGGCAGCTCCCCGAGCCGTCCGCTTCTTTCCCCGCGGTGCCCCCCAACCCCATCCCCCGGCCCCCCGCCCCCCAGGTTGCCGTCTCCATCCCGCCCCCCGGCGTTTCCCCGCATCCTTTCTCTGACCTGCGGCGCCAGCAGCACCGTTTGCCTCGAGCGCCACCACCTGGTCGAAACGGGAACACCTACGCCCGCCGCTGAGGCTTCTCTTGAAAAGGGCCGAGGAGGGGAAAAGTCTAGTTTTGGTACAATCCCCAGCCTGACCCACGTTCGGTGAAGGGACTGTGATGGGTATCCCGCTTACGAACGCAGGGAGTTTTCCCCGGAATAACTCGACACGGTTGTCTTGCAATCATCTGGCTTCAAAGATACTGAAACGAGAACCACCCTCAACTAAAAATCACGTCAACTGTCTTCTGTATAAACGATCCAGGCAGGATATGCTTTGGTGACATAAAAACACAGTGGCAGGACCAGGTGGGACGTACTCTTTTGCTACCTGTTTTCTCGGCCTGTCCACAGTGCAGTTGGTCTGGCGTGGAAACGGCTGACCCCTCCCCCGGCTCCCCGACCACCTGACACCCCAGCTCCCTGTCCGCCAACTCGCAGCCCTGATTCCGTGGGCCCCGGCTCGGGATGGACTGGACTGGAAGGTTCTGCCAAGTGAGGGACACCTCCGGGCTATTGGAGTGACAGCTTTGGCTAAAGCCAGGTATGGTCCCACTGATGTGGCCCAGGCCACGGCGGAGGACAGAGTCTCGCCTGGTGCCAAGAGGACGAAGACGTGAGCTTCAGGCTTACCTCTGGCTTGCTGGCAGCCGGCAGGTTTATGGTTATTTTTATTGGAGATTTAAAAGCAGAGGCTTCCCTTTGAACCGCTCGAGGCAGGAACGCGTGATTGGTGTTGGGTTTGTCTGCAGGGACGAGCGGACTCCTCGTCACGTGGGTCATTTGGTGACGGCGTGGGTGAGGAAAACCGTCATCTGACCACGATTTGGAAATGTCCTGGCAGGTTCCTAGGGGTGCAGTTTCTGGAACCACTGAAGACAGAGTGTGTGGCGTTGGCTTTGAAAGAGAGTCTGTGGGTGGCCGGGAGTGGGGGGTGGGATGGGGTGGAGAGGGGCGTCCCAGGCTGGGGTATCTCTGCCAGGCAGGTGGGTCTCTTCAGGTTCTGGGTCCACCTTCTCCTGTTTCCAGGGAAACGTTACCTGTGAGTCCCACCTGGTTTTGTCATGAATCTTGGGCCAAGACCCAGCAGATCTGGGCCTTTTTTCCTCACCTGTAAAGTCAGGGTTCCGTGCCCTGAGAGGGAGCCCTGGGCTTCATCCACCCGGTGGGAGGGGACAGTAGTCAGACCTTCTGGGCGCACCACTGGGCAGCAGGAACCACTGGCCTCGGTAGCCACACGCATGCCCTGTGAGCCAGCGGCGCTGCCCCAGGATCGGTCCTGTGATTGAGACAGACTTATGTTCATGCTCATTTACTCCCAAATGTTGTTGGACAAGAAGCTACATGTGTAAGAGCAAAGGCATTTCTAAATACATCAAGGCAATTTGTTCAATGGAATATTGTGCAGACATTACAAACTATGTTTTCAAAGAAGATTAGCACAACAAATGTCCATAGGATGGTATTAAAAGTATAAAAAATAAAACAAAAAGGTTGACTTGCAGGATACTAATTTTGCATCAAATATTGGAGACATATATTCATATATTTGCAGGAAAAGAGTCTGGAAGAAAAACAGCCCCATGTGAACAGTGCTCCTAGGCCAGTGGTCGGCAAACTGCGGCTCGCGAGCCACATGCGGCTCTTTGGCCCCTTGAGTGTGGCTCTTCCACAAAATACCACGGCCTGGGCGAGTCTATTTTGAAGAAGTGGCGTTAGAAGAAGTTTCAGTTTAAAAAATTAGGCTCTCAAGAGAAATTTCAATCGTTATACTGTTGATATTTGGCTCTGTTGACTAATGAGCTTGCCGACCACTGGCCTAGGTGATTCCTACAGTAAGACTCTCTCCCACAGATCTCTCGTGGCCTTGCTCCCCGTCCGAGCCCGCCTGGCTAAAGCAGCCCCATGCTGTCCATCATCATGCTCCCCCATTTCCCTGACTCACCCAGGGGCCCTGGGTCCTCTTAACGGCCCAACAGCTCAATACCGGACTCTTTTAAAAATATGTTTTTATTGATTTCAGAGAGGAAGGGAGAGGGAGAGAGAGAAACATCAATGCTGAGAATCATAAATCAGCTGACTCCCGCACGCCCCCTACTGGGGATCAAGCCTACAACCCTGGCATGTGCCCTGTCCCGTGACTTCCTGGTTCACAGGTCAACCACTGAGCCACACCAGCCAGGCATTACCTGACTCTAATGTTTCTGCCTTGAGAGAGTCCTTGCCACTGTCCCTTTAAACTTAGGCCCTTGCTCTCTGCTTCCCACCGTCGATTTAGCCAAGATAATACAAGGGAGTGGATTCCTAAGGTGAATAGGTTGTTTCATCATGATGCATCCGTTCAGTCCAGCAGGACCTCTGGGTACTATGACCACCCAGGGCGTCGCTCTAACCGCGTGGTCCAGGCTCCGTGACGGTCACTGGAAGCCACTAGGGGGGCAGGTGGGGCCTTGCAGAGTCCCCTGTGGGCCAGGCAGCGCCGGGTTCTCCTAAAGCTGGGCCGGCCCAGGGCTCTGCTCCCTCTCACCCTTCGTTGCCTAAATGACTTTTTTTTTTTTGCTTTTTCTTTGAAAAATAGGGAGTTTTTTTTCTTTTGTCACAAATAGGTGGGATCATAAAACCCAGGTGCTTTAAAAACAAATAAATGTATCAGGGCTTCCATTTCTCCATAAAAATGGACGTTTCTAAAAGCTATCTCGGGAGTTTGCGCACGTACTCGTGTGCAGTCTTAAAAGCAAGCCTCAGTGCCTGCTCGGCTCCCTCTGGGCAACTCAGCCCGCGGAGGGATGAGCTCCGCCTTTCAAAACAACCGGACTCTGTTAGCGATTAACCTGATGAGTGCAGTGGGAGGTCCAGGTGAGTGGAACTACCACGGAAATAAAAAGGTGGCTCCAGAAACCCGTGTCAGCCAGGTTTGGGGGAGAAGTTTTGCTCTCTGGTCGCAGCCTTTCAAAGGGACAGCTTTGAGGGGATTCATTGATTCAGAGGTAAAACCCTGGTATCTATCGTAATAGAAGCAAAATATGCTAGTTAGACCAGGCGTCCTTCCGGACGACCTTCCGGAGGAAGCCAGGGCTGCAAGGGAAGCCCGGGTCCCTGGTGCCAGAGGGAAGCTGGTGCTGGCAGCCGGGGGAAGGAAGGCCTACCCTTGCACGAATTTCGTGCATCGGGCCTCTAGTTTAAAATAAAATAATCATAGCTCAGGTTTCCGCAGGCCCAAGGCCTCTCCTGTATCTTTATGAGCAGGCGCTGTGGATGAAAAGCCACTCCTGGAAGTTGTTGTGGCTCCGAGGGATGCTCCACCCTCACACAGCCCACTGCTCCGCACCCTCACCCTTCCTTTCCCGGCTGAGCAGGAATGAAAGGATGTGATCAACAAATTAGTGGCGGCTGCTGAACTAAAGATGGCTGGTCTCGGCTTCCTCCCGGGAAGTGACTAGCAGCCTTGCTGGCCGGTCCCTGCAGCAGGCGGATCGGATCGTCACCGCAGTAAGTCACTTAGCGTGCCAGTGGGGGCCGACCAGCGACCAGGGAAGACTGGGCTGATATGAAATGGCCTTTGCAGGTGCAAAATGCAGATGTTGGTGATTGCACGTGGTTCACCTGCCCATGCCTCCCCCAGCCACCTTAGATGGAAGGCGGTGGACGGGGGTGCCTGGCTGCAAGCTGGGGTGTGGGGGGTGCACTCTCAGGCCCCCAGAGGGTCGACTCAGAGGCAGGGAGCTAGAAGTCACGTCCAGGGTGTCACAGCCAGATGGAGACCGGCTGAGCCTTGACAAGGAGAGCTCCCTCAAAAGGCAGGGCCTCGACCCGGGAAAAGGGCCATTGCAGCCATTCCAGTCTCAGTGTGTGCCGGAGGAGCGCACAGTGCGGCCACCGGGCTCTGCGGAGCGCGGGCCGGGTGAACATCATGCCGGGATTAACCGTCTGTCGTCCCCTCACCGCCCCTCGGTCACTTGACATCACAGGTACAATGTGGCTGAGGGGCTGTTTACCAAATGTGGTTTGAGGAGGCACATGGGTTGACTCGTGTCCTCCAAAAAGATACCTTGAAGCCCTACCCCAGGGCCTGTGGGTGCGACCTCACGTGGAACCAGGTTGTCTGCAGTTAGTCGTGTTAACTGCGGTTCCACTCGGTTACCAAGGGCTCCCACCCAATAGCCGTGTCCTGAGAAGAAGAGGGACACAGGGACACAGACACCCGGGAGAACACCACGTGACCACGGAACAAGTGCGGTGTGCACACACCGAGGGACCCCAAGGACTGCCAGCCACCACCAGAGGCTGAAGAGGCCGGAAGGACCCCCGAGCCTCAGAGGGGCGGGCCCTGCTGACCCCCATCTCGGACCCGAGGGAATGCATTTCTGTTGTTTGAAGCCCCCAGTTGGTGGAACTTGGTTCCGGCAGCCCCAGGACACTGAGATGGGGGGCAGGGGACCTTGAAAAGCTAGCAGAGGGCTGTCTGCAAGGGCTGAGGCTGTCCCTCAACTTCGAGAATCTTCTCTCTACTCCCCGCCTCCAGGGTCACCCCTGTCGGAAACAGTGTTAGTAACGAGGCCTCCTCCATCCCAGAGGCGATGCAGGGCGGTCAAGGTCAGGCCCAATGAAACACTCTACAGGGTGTTTTAAAGAAAGGAAAAAAAAAATTTCCTTCCATCCTTCCTTCCTTCCTTCCTTCCTTCCATCTTTCCTTCCACCCTTCCTTCTTTCCTTCCATCCTTCCTTCTTTCCTTCCATCCTTCCTTCCTTCCTTCCAACCTTCCTTCCTTCCATCCTTCCTTCCACCCTTCCCTCCTTCCTTTTTTCCTTCCATCCATCCTTCCTTCCTTCCTTCCTTCCTTCCTCCCTTCCTTCCTTCCTTCCTTCCTTCCTTCCTTCCTTCCTTCCTTCCAACCTTCCTTCCTTCCAACCTTCCTTCCTTCCATCCTTCCTTCCACCCTTCCTTCCTTCCTTTTTTCCTTCCATCCTTCCTCCCTCCCTCCCTCCCTTCCTTCCTTCCTTCCTTCCTTCCTTCCTTCCTTCCTTCCTTCCTTCCTTCCTTCCTTCCTTCCTTCCTTCCTTCCTTCCTTCCTTCCATTCTTCCTTCCATTCCATCCTTCCATCCTTCCTTCCATCCTTCCTTCCATCCTCCCTCCCACTCTCCCTCCCACTCTGCCTCCCACTCTGCCTCCCTTCTTAATTGTTTCTGGAAGCCCTGTCCCTACCTGCACGTGATGGGCTCACAGGCAGGGTGCCAGGCGGACGTTAGGAAGCAGTGCTGCAGGCTCTGGCTTGAACCTGGAACAGACAGGTGCTGGGTGATCACAGCATCTGTGCCTTCGGGAACAGGGGAGCCGCGGTCCCCTTCCTTCCTTCGGATCTCCTCTCTGTCCTTCCTGACAGAGTGCTCCCACGGGCTGGGCCCAACTCATGCTCCTTTCAACACCACGCAAACGAGTGTGAGGAATGCATGGGAATCCAGTCCCAGCTGCTGTGAATCTCTTTCTTTCTTTCTTCCTTCCTTCCTTTCTTTCTTTCTTTCTTTCTTTCTTTCTTTCTTTCTTTCTTTCTTTCTTTCTTTTTCTTTCTTTCTCTCTCTTCTCTTCTCTTCTCTCTTCTTTCTTTCTTTCTTTCTTTCTCTCTCTCTCTCTCTCTCTCTCTCTCTCTCTTTCTTTCTTTCTTTCTTTCTTTCTTTCTTTCTTTCTTTCTTTCTTTCTTTCTTTCTTTCTTTCTTTCTTTCTTCCTTTCTTTTAATCTTCACTCAAGGATATTTTTCCAGTGATTTTCAGAGAGAGTGGAAGAGAGAGGGAAAGACAGAGAGAAATCTCGATGAGAGAAACACATCGATTGGTTGCCTCCTTTATGAGTTTCGACCAGGGCCCAGGCTGGGGAAGAGTCTGCACCCAAGATACGTGCCCTTGACTGGAACTGAAGCCGGGACCCTTCAGTCCAAGGGCCGACCCTCTACCCACTGAGCCGAACTGGCTAGAGCTCTCTCTCTTCTTTTAAATACCCTTGTGATGACAGGAGGCCCACCAGGAGAATCCAGGACACTCTCCCTACTTTAAGGCCAGCTGATTAACAAACTTAACTCCATCTGCTATGATTAACAAACTTAATTCCATCTGCTATCCCAACTCCCCTTTGCCTTGTAACCCCCTGTGGTCACAGATTCCCAGTGCTGACATCCATTTACCGGCTCTGCCCCCTTTACCGGCTTCCTTTCCTTCTCCGCCTCTCTACCCCACTTCCCTACTGGCCTTTCTTGGGATCACTGCCCACATAAACTACTTGCCCTGGACGTCTCAGAACCCGCTTGTGCAGAAAGCCCAGCCAGAGATCCTGCCGACAAGGGAATCCCGGCTTTGAGCCACAGGCCTAGGACTCGGTGAGTCACCCTGACTTAGTTTCTCTCTGTCTCTTGATCTTCCTTTCACCGGCGGCAAAAGGGCTGAGGTGACTCCAAGTGGCCCAGTCACCTCCCAGATTCAATTCCTCTGGGAAGCATAGCTCTTGCTGATGCCCCGGGGTTCATTCCAATTGGCCACCTTTAGGTCATGTGTCTATCCCTGAGCCAGTCGTTGAGGCTGACAGATTGCAGCGTTCTCATTGGCCGTGTCTGAGTTATATCCTCACTCGTGGAACGGGGGGTGGAGCCTCAACCAGGCTTTGTGGAGTGCAAGTGGAAGAGGCAGCGGTGAGTGTGGGGAAGGCCCTAACAAATACTAGCTGTCTGGGTCTCTCCTGCGATTGCAGTCATGCTGTTGGGGACTGCAACTTTCTGAGAGTTTGCAGCTGGAGGATCAGCTTCTCACACAGCTTACTCACATGGCCTGCCAGTCCCCTCTGGCTGCTGGCAGTAACCCTTGGTGTCTGTCTTCACAGACCTCTCTGTGAGCTGCTTGAGCATCCTCACAACATGGTGGCTGCCTCTCCCCAAGCGAGGGAGGCCGCAGAGAGCAGGATACCACTTGTCACATCTCTTGTGAGCCAGACTCCAAGGGCCACGTGGTCACTCCCGCAATCGCCTCCTGGTTAGACAGTCAGCCCTCTTCGGGTTGATTGCAAAAGGCAGGAGGTGGGGATCACTGAGGTTGCTACCAGACACAGATTAATTGTATGTGATTGATATGTGGATTACAAAGTACTACATCCTGCATGGCAGCTACAGTTACTACGAGTCCTGGTCACTGTTGAAATCCACATCTCTGGCGTGTGATGAGCTCCATCAAGCACTCCTGGGTTCTACGGGAACAGATTTGATTGTGGCCCCCTGGGTCCAATTTCTAAACCATGTGATGGTCATTGACGGGTGCGTGGGGACTGGCTGCTCTTGTACGTAATTAATTTAGGGTCCCATTGAATGGATGCTGCAGAAGAGAGTTCCAAACGCATCACTCCTCTGATACAAGCTAAAAATGCTTGCCTGGTCATCCCGTGCAACTCAGGCCCTGTTTAATGAAGGTGGGACACGCGTAACAGCTGAGTGACCTGCTGATGGTTCCAGCTGAGAGTGGTCACAGCAACTAGCTGACCATCTTGGCTAGGGAGGCGTGGCTCCAGCAAGACCTGTGTGCCTTACAGGAGAGCAGGCGCTCAGAACTGTCGCTTTTATGATGACGATGAGGGTGATGGTGATGATGAATGATCAATGACTAGAACAAGAAAAATGACTTTCAACTTCAGAAATGACAGCACATTCGATGTTAGTGTGGAGATAGAGATTCCTTTGGCACCCAGACATGTTCACATCCCTTTCCAAGTGTTAAGGCGGGACACAGGCATCTGTGCCTCTGCACCATTTATAATATGCATTGCAAATTCACGAGGCGTAGCTGGGAGTCAAGCTGTCCTCCCTGAAATGTATGAGTTAGATCAGCTGCACATCCACTCAGCATGTCTTGGGCTTCCTCTCTCCGTGGACTTTCCTCCTCCTGAGAACGAGGCCCCACCGGGTGATGGGGCGGTTTCCGGGAACTCCACCTCTTCATTCGCTCCTCGAGGCCCCTCGGTGTGCTTCCCAATCTTAACGTTAGGTGAGAAGGTTAGCCAATTGCTTCCTTGAGTGTCCTTCCTTAAAACAAAAACCAAAAACCCGGAACAGCTTCCCCTCAGCCTCTTCTAAGCCACCTGAGGACTGGGGGGCGGTGTGTGGGGGGGGGGGGGGAGAGGGGGAGGAGAAGGGGAGAGTGTGTGTCTGTAGTTGACTGTGTGAACATACAGGTGATAGTGACAAGGAATGACTTAAAGTCAACGTTTACATTCAATATTATTTTTATATTAGTTTTAGGTGTATGGCATAGTGTTTAGATAATCACATACTTTACAAAGTGTCTCCCCTGATATTTCCAGTACCCACCTGGCCCCATACAGTTATGACAATATTACTGACTATGTTCTCTACGCTGTACTTGACATCCCATGACTATTCTGCAACCTACCAACTTGCATTTCTTAATCTCTTCACTTTTTCCAACCAGTCTGTTCTCTATCTGTGAGTCTGTTTCTGTTTTGTTTGTTCATTTATATTGTTCTTTAGATTCCACATGTAAGTGAAATCATATGGTATTTGTCGTTCTCTGTCTGACTTATTTCACTCAGCATAATATCTTTTAGGTCCATCCATGTTGTTGCCAATGGTAAGATTTCGTGTGTTTTTTTATGGCCAAATAATATTTACATGTACATGCAAACTTTTTACAATGCCCCTTGCAAATGACAAACCATCATGGGGCAGAAAGGGCTGCGTATTAAGAGCTGGCAGAATGAAGATGTGCAGAGATGGACACTGACCTTGGGCTTGACTTGGGGGTGAGGGAGGGGAGCCGATGGCCAAGTGGGAGAATAGTGTACGTGGACCTTATTTTCTTTCTGTTTATGACTTTTACGTTGGGTGAGCATAGGACACATCAAGGCACCATCGTATTTTTTGTATGTATTTCTTTCTTGGCCAATTCTAGTGTGACATGGGCAGAGAGAGCACCAACAAATTGCATTGTTTAATGTAACATAACGTTAAAATTGGGAGGAGAGGTCTGGGGACCTTGAGGTCGTTGGCCTTGGAGCATCAGTTTTTAAGATAAAAAAGTTGGTCAGGGTGTCCCTAGAGCCATTTTCAACTCCAGCATTTTAGAATTATTCCGCAGGGTCCCTGTTTTAGGGTTCTCAGTGCCTCCTGCCTCAGGTGACTGCTAGGATGCCCAACAAATACCCTTAAAGGCAGCTCCTTGGGAATGAAATGCCCAGGACTGTGAGGGGGCAGACACTCCGCTGTGTTCACCTGTTGCACCCCGATCTCCAACTGCTTTCATCTGTAGACTTGGCCACCACTGAGAAATGAAGTCATTGCAGGCTGGGAATATAGGTACACGATAATGACTAATCCTTCTCTACACCCACATCTAGAATCCATAACACTGAAGAGGAAGCAGGGGAGGAAAAACGTTTGGGAAGGGCAGTGCTCTTCCCAAGCGAGCTTTGTTGAGTTTATTTAAAGACTCTGTGCAGATGCTGCCTGGTTTTGGTGCCATTCTAATGTGCAGGGAAGGGAGGGAGCTGAGCGGTTTAGAATTACTGGCAGAATTCACGGCCCAAGGGAGGAACATTTGGAACTGGAGAGTGACCCTGCTAGGTGAGTCAGAATCTTGGACGAGGGAGGCGGCCATCGTCTGCATTTGGGGACTCCTTTAAGGAGTCATGGGGCACACACACACACACATACACACACACACTGCACAATGCAGGGTAGGGCCCATCAAAGAAGAAGTCGAACCTGGCAGGTGTGGCTCAGTGGTTGAGTGTTGACCCATGAACCAGGAGGTCACAGTTCAATTCCTGATCATGGCATATGCCTGTGTTGCAGGCTCGATCCCCAGTAGGGGGCATGCAGGAGGCACCCGATCAATGATTCTCTCTCATCGTTGATGTGTCTACCTCTCTCTCCCTCTCCCTTCCTCTCTCTAAAAATCAATAAAAACATTTTTTTTTTTTAAAAGAAGAGGTGGAGGGCCGTCTTAGACACGCATTGTTTCCGTTGGTAGCAGATGGGGGATGGCAGTGGGAAGGGGTTACTCTACCGCCACTGAGCTGCTGAGGGCTGAGGGTGAACCCGCATTCCCTGGGGGCTCTCTCTCTTGGCCTCTGCAGGCTGGTTGCAGAGAGAGGTGAGGGGAGTCCTGGGGACCACAGGAAGGACAACCTCCTGTAGAAAGACAGGGCTGAGAACTGGGTAGGGGGTTGACAAGTTAGTCAGTATCCCTGTGTCTGGATTCATTTCTCCCCTTGTTCTAAAATCATGTGAGAGCAGGGACTTAAATTCAATGTATGGATAAAGAGCTGGGGGTGGTATAGTTGTAAATGTTTGTAGCAGCTATGCCAATGGCCCAACCAATCATCGTGCTTCCCCCTTCCTTACTAACAGATTTCATTGCCTCACTAAAGAACCCTCGATTTCCCGGGCTCCCAGCCCACGGAGGAAGGCATGGGTGCTCAGAGCGCAGGGTGTGGAGAGGCACTTGCCGTCTCAGGCGGGCAGGCCCTCCCCATCACCTGGTGACCCCTTTCTTTTACTCGTGGATGGCGGTCATGAGGACCGAGTGCAGCAGCCATGTCGTAAGCAGCGTGTGCCATGGAAGGAACATGCCAAATGCATGGGGATGTCTGGCCTGACAGAGAAACCAGGGTTTCCATGAGTCCGAGTCACAGGGAGGTTGCCTTGAGAGCCAGACCCCCGCTGTGCTCAGCTGCCTTTCACATGGCCCGCCTCTGTTGCAAGGCCAAGGTCCTTATCGAGATTTTTATCATTTAACGGTCGCTGATGTTCTTCTGAGGACTCCCCGAAGGCTGGCTGGCGTTGTACACACCATTAGACAGAGCTCATAGGGAAGATGTGCGCAAGACAGGACCCTGCTCCGGCTGGAGGCTCAGCTGGTTGGAGTGTCCTCCTGTAAACCCGACGGTTTTGGGTTTGATCCCTGGTAGGGGTGCATATGGGAGGCAACCGATTGATGTTTCTCTCTCACATTGATGTCTCTCTCTCTCTCTCTCTCTCTCTCTCTCTCTCTCTCTCTCTCTCCTCTCTAAAAATCAATAAATTAAACAAGAAAAGTAACTGGCACAATAAAATGATCTCAGTGTGTCAGGTCCCCAGGGGCCCAGCCCATCACGCACAGCCTGGCCTGGCGGGGACAGGGCCCGGGAGGAGGGGCTGGGCTTCCGGACCCCACGCTGGCCTGGGTAGCCCCCCTGGGCACTGAACGCCCAGGCAAAGCCAACTAGTCGGGTTAGCGGTGAGAGGGGGAGCCTATTACATTTCTTTATGGACGGCGGCCCGGTTTCCCTTAAGCTCGTTCAGACTTATTTCACACCCTGGACACCTTAATGAGTGCTTATTTCTAAGCTGCCAAGGGATCGTTTCGGAAGTGAAGAAATACGGCTTCTCTGTTTCTGTGGACCTCGGAGTTGCCTGCTCACTCTCTCCACTGAAGGGCCCCCCCCCCCCTCCCCGTTTTTAATTTATTACTCTTTACGTGCCCTTTAAGTAGCAGATGTTTAAACACTTTTTAATCCGGGAAACTGTGGAGTGTAAGTGCCGGCTTGGCAGGCGGCGGGCCCCGGGCCCTGGCTGCGGGATAAACGTGGTCCGTGCGATGCCCGCTCCCGGCCCGATGCAGGCTTCCCGCGTGACCCCTGCTGGTCAGAGGTCCCCTCCCGGGCTCTCGTGGCTGCGGTCCCAGCACCCCCACGGGGTGCCCTTGAGCCAACTGTAAGATCTGTCCGCTCTCCTACATGCCCCGCATCTGGTCTGCGGGAACAGCGGGGGGCCCGTGCCCCAGAGAGGTGAGACCAGCCCACAGCGTCCTGTGGGGCCCTTCCCCCAGGTGTCAGGCATCAGTCCACAGGCGCCCCCCAAATCCAGGTACGTGGAGCCAGGCTCCCATCCCCCTATGGAAGCGGGTCTCTGGCCTGAGATGAACAGGGACACCTATGCCACCTACCACCCAGCAGCTCCGAAAGGGTGGCTCCTTTCTTGGCGAAGGATTCAGTAGTAACGAACCATGGTGGGTGGGGTGGGGTGGGGGGCGGTTTCCAAGTTGTGGGTGCCGTTAGTATGGCATGGGTGGGGCTGAACCTTCCAGAAAATGAACATCACCTGAAGAGCTCACCGTGTGCAAGCAGGGGTGGCCTGGGTGGGCGTCGTGGTCCAGCAGTGAATGTGTGTCCTCGGCAGGAATGACGGGTGTGTGTGTGGGGGTGCAGTGAGGTTTGCTGCACCCCACCTCTCACACCCACCTCCTCACGTTGATCTTCCCATCGCGTTCCCCCTTTTCACTGACTGCTACCTATTCCCCCTTAAAATAGCCTTCCATTGATTTTTCTTTCCTAGAAATAAGCTATGTTCATGGGGAAGTTCGAGAAACCACAGGCAAGCAAAGGGAAACATCTTCAAGTCACACACGGGTTGGCCTTTGGTTTACTCGCTGCCTCTCACTCCCCAGACTGAGCAGGTAACTTGTTACTTTTTCTTCGTTTTTATTTTGCTAAACGCGGACCTGCTTTCCTGCGCCTCTGACTGCCCTTAACCAGGGCTGAGGCCTCCTGCCTTTGACCGCTGCGCAGTGAAGTGCCCGGGACCACATTCTGAGGTTGCTTCCCCGCCCCCCCGCCCCCATCACCACTCTTTTCCCAGTAATGGTATCCTTGTTTGTGGCTTTGCATGCCATGAGGGGTACCCATTGGCATTTTCTTGGGACGGAGGGCAGTTTGGGTTCCCAGCAAACTTGAGCAGAAGGCACAGAGAGTTCCCACGCCTCCCCTGTCCCCGCGCACAGCCTCCCCACTAGCCGCATTCCCAGAGCGAGACGTGTGTCACAGTGATGACTCTGCACGGACACGTTGTCACCCCCAAAAGTGCACAGCTCACATCAGGCTCACTCTTGGTGCTAGGCATTCCCCGCGTGTGGACAAGCGGATGGCGACATGGGAAATGACATGATGGTGTCGCACAGAGTATGCTCACTGCCCTGGGAGGTGCTGGGCTCTGCTCTCATCTCTCCCTCAGCCTCCCCCCTCTCTGGGCAGCGAGTGGCCTTCTGTGGTCTCCAGGGTGTTGTCTCTTCCAGAATGTCACACGGTTGGAGGCATAAAGCAGGCTTTTCCGATTGGCTTCTCCCACTTGGTAACACGCGCTCAGGGTTCCTCCACGGCGTTCCTTCCTCCACTTCCTTCCATCGTCTGAAGGGACCCCAGTTTGCCCACTCACCTACTGAGGGGCATCCTGGCTGCCTCCAGGTTTGGCAGTGACGGATAAAGTGGCTCTAACCACGGTGTGCAGGTTTCTATGTGGACATAAGTATGTAACTGCTCTGGGCAACTAACAAGGAGTGTGAGTGCTGGATCGTGTGGTGAGAGTAGGTTTCGTTTTGCAAGAAACAGCCAAACTGTCTCCCCAAGTGGCTGCGCCGTGTTGCATTACCACCGGCAGTGACTGAGGGTCCCTGTTGCTCCCGGTCCTCACCAGCACTTCGTGTTGTCAGGGTTCTGGATTTAGGCTATTCTCATAGGTGTGCAGGTTAACTGAGTTTTGAAATGGGGAAAATACAAAATACAGAGAACAAAATATTTCCTACGATGTTGCCAGGCATACATATGATTATTAAAGTTCAATATTTATGCTTGATCTATTTTGATTTTTAAAATATTGATGTAACAGTGCATGACTTGCTAATGTGCCATGATAATTTTTACACACAATTTTTCATCTATATATATATATAAAAGCCTAAGTGACTGTTAGGACCAGACAACAGCTATGATGCACACTGACCACCAGGGGGCAGACGCTCAATGCAGTGCACTGGTGGTCAGCGTGCTCCCACAGCCAACCTCCCACAGCTGACCAACCTCCCGCAGTCCCTCCCCCCAGCCGGCTGCCCCCGATCAGTCCCTTGGCCTTGCTTGCCAGCCAGGCTGAGCGACCCCACCCATGCACGAACTGGTGCACGAGGCCTCTAGTATACTATAATAATGTATCATATAAACGACTCTTTATTTAACCTATTTCCTAGTGTTGGAAAATTATACTATTTCCAAATTTTTACTATTATTAACAAGGCTGGGGCAAACGTGCTGGTGTTTGCACAAGTCCTTTGTTATTGCCCGGTAATAAAGTCCTGGAAGCAAAATTAGGGCATTTACTAAAGTTTTTAGGCTTTTGATATATGTAACCAAAGAGCTTTATGGAAAGGTTCAGTGACTTTATATTTCCCACCATATAAGAGTATGCAGTTCCTCAAATTTCACCGATGTTAAGTTTGGTGAGGTTTTTTTAAATCTTTGCCAATTTGAGTTCTATTTTACTGCTGATTAATTTTTATTCCCTTGAGGCGGGGGGCATTTCCTTTGGAGAAGGGAGCAGAATTCTTTTCTCTAGACAGCAGAGAGGTTCCTTAGGCAGGAAGCACCCTGGGGTGAAGAGGAGACAGCGGGTGGTGGGGAGGGTGGGTGTCTGCGGGGCAGCCAAGGCCGAGTGCAGCCCCTGATAAAGTCAGGACTACTGCTCCTTCCAGGGGAGATGGCAGGGGCAGAGAGGGTCACGGGGGTCCCACGGAGGCAGAGAGGTGCATCTATTTCGCCCTAACCTTTGAGCCTCGTCCCTCACACCTGGCGCAGGCCTGGGCAGTGGTACCCTGCTCCGGTGGCTAAGGCACTGGTGCTGGGTAGTTCCTCTGAACCTTGGTGGGCTTGCCAGGGGCATGAGGATCTGGAGGTCCACCCTGGAGAATGGATGAAGGTCCATATGCCAGGCATGCGGGAGCTTGGTAGAGAGGGCCCGGACATCTGCTGGGAGCATCTCTAGTGTCAGAGGTGAACTGAGACCTCCCACAGTGCCTTTCCCTGGGGATGGAGCCAGTGGGCAGAGACAGGGCTGGGAGAGGTTGCCTGGGGGGAGAGGCTGCCGGGGTGGGAGAGGCTGCCCGGGTGGGGGAGAGGCTGCCCGGGGGGGAGAGGCTGCCTGGGGGGGAGAGGCTACTGGGGGGGGGGGAGAGGCTGCCGGCGGGGGGGGGGGGGGGGCGGGGAGAGGCTGCCTGGCGGGGAGAGGCTGCCTGGCGGGGGGAGAGGCTGCCCGGGGGGGGAGAGGCTGCCCGGGGGGGGGAGAGGCTGCCCGGGGGGAGGGGAGAGGCTGCCTTGGGGGGGGGACAGGCTGCCCAGGGGGAAGAGGCTGCCTGGGGGGGAGAGGCTGCCCGGGGGGGGGGGGGGGGGGAAGAGGCTGCGGGGGGGTGCTGCCCAGGTGGGAGAGGCTGCCTGGGGGGTAGAGGCTGCCCAGGGAGGACCGACCCCGTGCTCCCATTCCGATGAGGGCACGAAGAAAAGGGCTCCCTCCCTGCGGGTGACAATGTGCAGAAATCTCCCCTCTCATGGCTCCACGCATGTAACCGGGGGGCTGGCCAGAGGTGCAATGTGGCTCCCCTAGAAGCCAGGCTCTACAACGATGCTAATTGGTGCCCACACGCCGTCCTACCCGGGATGCTTCGTGCTGTTTAAAGTGCGTCTGCCCAGGGGACCAGTGACTACAATGGTCTGTTTTACAACAACAGGGACGTGCTGTCTGTCTGACTCTCTCAAACTTGGCTTTCCAAACGTTTAGTGCTTGACTTTGCCACATGGCTCGTGTCCCCAGAATCCACTTCCAGGACTGGGGAGGGCTTCCTCCCTCCTGGCCCGTGTGTCTGGGCCTGGAAACCTGGGGGGGGGGGGTGGGCGATGGATCCTGCGCACCCCGAGAAGGGACTCTCTAAGTGGGCCAGCCACCAGGCCAGCCCCGGGGAGCGGCTGAGTGGAGGACGCCCCTTGCTCACGGATCATCCTCACTGGCCCATGATGCTCCTTCGCCGCTCAGACAGAAGCGATGGGCGGTAGCCTTTCTAGAACGCCGTTCTTAGGCAGCGCAGACTGACTCAGGCGTGCCGAATCCATCTCCACAGGCACTAGCACGTCTGATGCAGCGATGTCAGAACGCTTGTTTGGTGTTTACCTGGACTTCTCCCCGCAGAGCGCTGAACGAGGTGCATTTTGTAAACCGCTCAGAGCGCAGAAAGAAGCATCCTTTCGTGCTCATTGGCGGGGTTTAACGTGAGCACACGTGAAATGTCCTGGATCTCTGACACCTCATTCATCTCCTCATCAGGGAGTGGGGGAATGTCCCAGAGGGGCAGCCCACTCACCACTCTTCCGGATGATTAACACTTGCATTCGTCTATTCATTCATCAAACATGGCTTCAACACCATCTGTGCCTAGTGCCTCGGCTTGAGAAGAAGAAGATGGAAAGGGCAAAATCAAATGGAATCCTAGAGGCAACAGCATGGGCTCTGTTGAACGCCAGGAAGGCTTCACAGAGGAGGCGGCTTTTGCATTGGGTCTTGAAGGAGACACAGAGGCACGGCAGCACCTGAAGTAGGGCTGAGAGCTGTTTGTTGCACAAATGTCTCACCTGGCTTCTCTGGACGGGGATCCCTGACTGAGAATCTGTTCAACATGTGTGCTTGGCATTCTTCCATGTGCAGGAAAGAGCATGCCATGCCTGGCTGGCTTGGCTTTGTGGTTGAGCATCGACCTATGAACCAGGAGGTCACAGTTCGATTCCAGGTTAGGGCACATGCCTGGGTTGCAGGCTCCATCCCTGGTAAGAGGCGTGCAGGAGGCAACCAATCAATGATTCTCTCTCATCATTGATGTTTCTCTCACTCTCTTCCTCCCTAAGATCAATAATATATATATATATATATATATATATGTATGTATGTATAAAAGAGCATTTCATGAGAAAGCACATTTCATCCGCTTCCCACACCCTATTCGGGGGGCCAGTGCCATTTTAAAATGTTGAGTTCAATACTATTGTGAGCCTCCACCGTCTAGTTCTTAGCTGTTGCCTGTGGTGACTTTGTTTTCCTGGAAAGGTGAAGCATGTTGCATTTGTTAATTAATATTCTTTAGGTAGGATATGTACGGTTTTATTTTTAACTCTTCACGCATTTTTTCACATTGAATTTTTAAGGGATGAACGTTTAGCGGCAATGGTGCCAAAAGTAGCAGCGTGTCTTCATAAAGCACATGAAGGCAGTATGCACAGATGCCCTTGAACGGAATTAACAACAGTGCAGGCTGCCTTTCCCTCCTGAGCCGGAGCATTAAGCTATGAAGCAGGGGAAAGCGGATTCTAGTGGAGGGAAGCCGCGGGGGCTCCTTCTAGTGAGAGGGACGGGCGGCGGGGAACACGATGGGCCTCCTCCGGTGGCGCAGGCGGGAGGTGGGGTGGTGAGAAGGGTCAGAGTCGGGTGAGGGTGCAGGATTCCATGACAGATGGATCTGGAGCAGGAGGAAGAAGAAAGGGGACCACGTCTCGGTATCTGCACTGGGCCAATGGCGCCGCCCAGGAGGCAGGGGGATGGATCACGGGGGCCGCGTGGGGGGAGCCCGTCCATGGCTCGGTCTGGCTGGGAAGTGGGAAGTGCATCCCTTAGACTGGGTTTCCCAGAAGCAGAGCCTGAGGGGCGGTTTGTGCAGGTGGTTTATAGAGTGGGCACTCGGGAGAACTGAAGTGGGATGTGGAACAGGGCAGGGGGCGGGCTGGGCAGGGACGGGGCTGCAGCCGAAGTCGCTCTGAGCCTCACCCCTCAGGGAAGTCTGGGGTGGGAATGTCACCGTGGAGTTGTCCCTCCTTGATGCACGGAGGCTGGGCTTTTTAAAAAATATTTTTTTAAATTGATTTCAGAGAGGAAGGGAGAGGGAGAGAGAGAGATAGGAACATCAACGATGAGAGAGAATCATGGATCGGCTGCCTCCTGCACGCCCCACACTGGGGATCGAGCCTGCAACCTGGGCATGTGCCCTGACCGGGAATCCAACTGCGACCTCCTGGTTCATAGGTCAACACTCAACCACTGAGCCACGCTGGCTGGGCAAGGCTGAGCTTCTGTATGCCCCTAACAGCCAGTCCCTGGCTGGGGCACCCGCTCACCCATCAGGGCTCTGCTCCTCCCAGTTTCTGGGTGAGGTGTCTTTCGTCCGCCTGGCCCTCTCTCACCCGCCGAGGGGCTGCTTCGGAAAAGGTGCAGCTGAGCCAGTCGCGGCCACAGCGCCTGGGCGAGGGGCGCTGGCCGGTGAAGGCCGAGCCCAGCGTCTGTGAGCGTTAGACAACAAGAGGATGAGGCCTGGGCGGAGGAGCTGAGGACGGAAGTGGGCTGGGAAGAGATGTGCAGGCGATCACCGTGTCTGTCCTGGTGCTGGAGCCGCGAGGCTGGTCGGCAGGTAATGTGGATAGCCGAGCAGGGCCTCAAACACAGGCCTGGGCCCCCATGGCCAGGTGTGGACGCGGAGGAAGAACCCACCACGGAGGTGAATGGAGAGGCCTGTGAGGCAGTCAGACGCCCAGACCCCAGGGGAGAATGGGTCCCAGGAAGGGGCGTGACCCAGTAAGGGGGGGTCTGAGAATGGACCCCTGGATGGGGCGACCTCTGTGAGAACATTCTGAGCAGAGTGGCGGGAACCAAAGCCGGTCCAAGCGGGCTCCCCGAGAAGGCATCCCGACAGCGGGACGGACAGACTGGAGAGCGTTTGCTTTGCGGGAGGCAGTGTGACAGGCAGGGGGACAGGAGGGGTGAGGGACGGAGACTGGGCGGCAGAGGCTGGCTCGGCGGGGGCTTTGCACCCGTGTCAGATGCTGGGGGGTGAGGCTCGGGAAGACACCACGGAGGGGTTTGCAGAGAGAATGGCTGGCGGGATTTCCCTCTCATTCTGGACATGTTTCATGCCCTGCATGGAGCATGTGTGCCTACCTTCCCGCCCTAGGTAAGCGTGTGGGCAGTCACAGGGTGGGTCTCCCTAACTGCCACTCTCCCTTCCTGCAGCTGAGACGGGACTTCACCTTTCTAAGTCTCCAGCCAGCTTGGATGCTCACTTTCAATTTCTTTCAACTTTTTTTTTTTTTTTTTTTTTTTTTAGCAAATGATGCCAGCAGATGATTCATAAACACCGAAAGTTGGGAAATTATAAAAAATGTATCCCGCGGTAAAGTAAGGCAGCCGCCCAGTAGTCCCATCGCCTGTCTTCCCGGGGCTCCCACACGGCAGCATCGGCCCATCTCCGCATCCCGGACCTGAGCAGAGGCCACGGCAGGTCCACGTTGAACGAGGGAAGGACGGACGGCTCCTGCGCACGTTTAGTGAGCGCGTCTTCCCGGGAGGCGCTCTGAGTGTCCCGACAGAAGCCGCGCCCTGAGCCAGCGCATCTGTTAAGTGACCTGTTTTGGTCTCTGGGTATTCTGTGTCTGCCTCCACTGACCTCTGGCTGGAATGGCCTCCCTTTTATTGGGATTTAAAAAAATGGAAAGTTTTTCAGAGGGGAAAGTTTTTTAAATGTGAAGTCTTATTTGTACTTAAGTTAAAAAATCAGGCCCTGGTCGGGTGGCTCCGTTAGTTGGAGCATCGGCTGGACACCAAAAGGTTGTGGTGCGTTTCCCACTCAGGACACTTACCCAGGTTGCAGGTTCCATCCCCGGTGCGGGGTGGAGGGCGGTGCGGGAAGCAGCGATCGACGTTTCTCTCCCACGTGGCTGTTTCTCTTTCTCTCCCGCCCCCCTACCCACCCCCTCTCTTTCTCAAAAAAAAAAAAAATAAAAAAAAATCAATAAAAACATGTCCTCGGGTGAGGATAAAAAGAAAAAATCAGTTTCCTGATAAAATCTCAGGTCTGCTTGCGCTCAAGAAGAGACCGCGTATTTCTACACCTATTACGTTTACATCTTCTGCAATTTTGGTTTCTTTGAATTTGTCTCTGGAGACCAATAAAAAAAAAAGAAAAAGCTCCAAAGAGATTTATCCTCTGAATTTCAAAATCCTCGTCAGCATGTTCTTCCCGAGGCCTCCACGGAAATCAATCCTTCTTTGCGAAACGGGCTCAGCGTCGCTGCCAGATCGCCCCGAGAGTCTGACATGGACAATTCTACCCCAATTTGGGCCAGCTGAGTTCAAGACAAGGACCCTCATTTTCTGGAAACATCTGGCTCTCTTCACCACCATCTGGCGTGGTCTGGGTAACTCTGCACTGTTATTTTGTGCCATTTTATCGACCTTTATTTATGCTCCGTTATTCATTCACCTTGGAGAGCAGTCCTTCATGCTCATCGAAACAAGCTTCTTTTGGGGCTCCTTCCTCCCAAGACCCACACAGCGTACCCTTAACTTTTCTTCTAAAAAAGCAACAGAAATACTCCAGCTGTCAGGCGGTGCTGACTGGGTAGAGAAGGCTGTCTTCAGTGTGTATTTATTGCCCGAGGGAACATTTTAGTTTTTTTTTGTGTGTGTGTGTGTTTTTTTTTTTTGTTAAGCAAATCTTACCGACTTTCTGACTGCTGGTGGGAATAGAAATTGGTGCAACTGCTTTGGAAAACTGCTTGGCAGAACCTGCCAGGTCTGACAACTCACCAACCCCGTGGCCTCGCGATCCCATTCCGAGGTGTGTGCCAGACAGGAATGCATACACGTGTTCACAAAGAGACAAGTACAAGAATACTCCCAGCAGGACTCATACTAGCCCCAAACAGGGGACCTCGCCACACGCTCTCCAGCAGTGCGGTGGGTACATCGGTTGTGGTATAGCCACAAAAGGGAATACTATACAGCAACAAGAACGAATAAAATACAACCACAGGCACCCATATGATTGAACCTCTTCAGCATGATACTGGGCAAAGTGTGTCTATATGATTCCACTTATATAAAGTTCAAAAATAGGCAGCATGCGTCTATGGCATTGGAAGCCACGCCAGCGGTTACTGGTGGGGACAGTTGGTGGCGGGAAGGGTCACGGGTTGCCTCTGAAAGGATGGGCATGTTCCATTTCTTGACGTGGGTGCTGGTTCCTCAGGCGCATTAACTCTATGGCAATCCTTCAGATGTAAATTTTTGATTTGTTCACCTTTTTGTACCTATGTTACGCTTCAATTAAAAGTTTAAAAAAACACACACCCAGAAAGCATAAAAGGCAATACACACTGAAACTAATTCTAAACAGACTAATAAAAGTAAATGAGATAAATTTATCCATAAAAGGAGAACACTCTTAAAAAAAAACAAAAACAAGCCTGGCAGGTGTGGCTCAGTGGTTGAGTGTCAACCTATGAACCTGGAGGTCACAGTTCGATTTCTGGTAGGGCACATGCCCGGGTTGCGGGCTCAATCCCCAGTGTGGGGCGTGCAGGAGGCATCTGATCAAGGATTCTCTCTCCTCATTAATGTCTCTCTCTCTCTCTCTCCCTTCTCCCTTCCTCTCTGAAATCCATAAAAATATATTAAAACAAAACAAAACAGGTGGTCCTGTGTATGTCAGACAAGGATGTGACTTCATCTCACCCCAAAGGATATTAAATTCCACAACCCCAGTTAAATTCTCATCTCTGATTAGGCCCAAAGCATAGAGCTCCCCAACCCCCTTTTCCTTTTGAAGATGCTTCGATAAGAGAGAAATCAGAGAAATGGCCCCGCCTCAGTCATCACCTTGAACATGAATGCACGCCTGTCTCCTGCCTGATGTTTTCCCAGGCTTCCCACCCTCATCACTGCCGTGCTTGCCTAGACTCCCAGTACATGGGGTCCATTCCTAACCCCATCCCTTCACCATGGCCATCTCCTCGCATCCTCGCTGAGCCTGGCCTTTCCTTTTGGCCTCAGCGACTCCTGTCAGCTCAGCTCCTGCACAAGAAGGCAAACTCCTGGAGGTCCAGGGTCCTTGTTCCTTCGCTGTGTGGCCCTTGACCCCCACAGCCAAGTTCTTGACAGATGCTTGGTGAGTGGCTATTGTGGTTTTCCTGGCTGGTTTTTGAAAGCTGTTCCATGGATGTCTGTGTTGTTGGTGACACTGTTGAACACCTACTACCTCTTAGAAGCATCTGTCTAAAACAGAGTCTGAACAATACCAGGGCACATTACTCTCACAAACATGGCAGTTCAGCTTTGGGGATGGTTTCCAAAAGTGTCTCATTTGATTGACATAAGGCCTGCCACCATGGAGAACTGTAATTGCTGCTCAGACACTTTCAGCCTCCCTGGGACTGGACCATAGTCTGAGGGTTGGACAGACGCCCTTGAGCGCCTTTCCTGCTGGGAGGAGGGACCTGCCAGGTCCTTTCCCTTTTTAACCATCAAACTCTCAATTGCTCATGACACGAGTGACACAGTCTCAGCTTCCGCCCAAATCACACCATCTCATGTTTTCTCATCTCTTATTTTCCTCCTAGAACCTAGCTTCTCTGCACATAGTTTTTATAAACCCACCAGATACTAGACATTGGGCCTAGGGACCCCATTGCTGTCAAGCTCTCTGAAGACTGAGCAAGATCGAATCCTTTTCTGACTTGGAGAATTTTTTCCAATAGAGCTGTGTGCTTTCACAGGCTTCCTTGTGAATGTTGGGGGCAGAGTTCATAGTTGGCATGATTCTACTTTGTCTAGAAGAGAGAATTTTCCAGGTGGTTTGGAAGTCTGAGGGGCAATTTTGGGAGACCAGGAAAAATTCCAGCATATAATTGATTGGAAATGCCTGTTCTCTCTCTCTCTCTCTCTCTCTCTCTCTCTCTCTCTCTCTCTCTCTCTCTCTCTCTCTCCCCCACTCCCTCTCTCCCCTTTATCTCCCCCCCAAAATCCCCTTTTTCCCCCTTTCCACCTGTATACCCTTTTCTAAGTTATCCAAAGCATCTCTTCATGAAGTCTAGACCCCTGTCTTTCAGAAGCAATTTTTAGCACTTTTTAATGCTGGGGACAGTGACCAGTGTTTCCCAAAGTTTGTTTATTAGATGGAATCATGAAATTGCCATTTTTTATAGTCCAAGGTGATCAAATGTCAGCAATTTCATAGGGTTTCATCTAGACGCTGGTTCTTGTGATTGTATCCATCCACTTATCAAATGCTTGTTCAGCGCTTCCCATGTGCCCAGCGCAGTGCTGGTCTGCGAGGAGACAATGGGATACGACACAGCCTTGCCTTCCAAGCCCAACAGGGAGCGGCGAAGACAGTGCTGGGATAGGGTGCCCCAGGCGCCAGGTGGGGGGTGGCGCTGAAGCCAGTGCTGGGTAACCATTAGGGAGAGCAGTGACCTCGGCAGAGTGAGTGGGAGTTGGTCAGCTGAACGGGGCACAGGAGTTATAAGAACAACACCTGGTTTTAGGGTGTTCCAGGGCCAGGGTGCAGAGGGCACAGGACCCACATGGCTGTGGTGGAAACAGAGAGCGTTATGGGGGCGTGGGAGCTCTGAGGCTGTGGAGGTGAGCGGGGGCTTATAAACCATGCTGTGGTTTTAGAAATTATTCCACGGGCAGCAGGGAGGGGGGCTGAGCACGGAAGCCTGGTTAACGCCACCCTACACACTGCTTGATGGACAGAGGAGAGGCGAGGACCTGTGAGATGAAGGCCTGTGTACTTCTCCTTTGTTCCGCGGATTGTTTGTTCTTGGGAGAGTAGCTTTCTTTCATTTTGGTGTGAAAGCAGGAACAAGACAAAGAAAATCTGATCATGATCAGAAGGCAGTTCAAGAAGAGAGCTGGCCCGGCCAGTGTGGCTCAGTGGTTGAGCATCAACCTATGAACCAGGAGGTCACAGTTCAATTCCCGGTCAGAGCACTTGCCCAGGTTGGGCTCTATCCCCAGTGTGGGGCGTGCAGGAGGCAGCCGATCAGTGATTCTCTCTCATCGTTGATGTTTCTATCTCTCTGTCCCTCTCCCATCCTCTCTGAAATCAATAAAAATATATAAAAAAAAAAAATAAAAAAGAAGAAGAGAGCTGGTTCAGGGAAGCTGCAGGTGAAGAAGCAGAAGAAATGGCTTCAGAGTTTCAAGTGACCCAGCCCATGGCCTGCGCAGAGGCCAAAGCAACAGACTAGTTGGGGCCGGCAGGAGGGAGGCCCCAGACAGGCAGTGCCGCCTCTCGGAGCAGCCGCACAGGGCAGCTGGGGCAGCTGGGGGAGCATGGCAGGTGGCCGATGTTCCGAGTGTGGCAAGGATGGCAAGCCATTATCTCGGGCTTGGCAGCCACACAAAAATACCAAGACACCAGCCAGCACTCCCCTGGCAGAATTCTTATTAACAATGTAAAGGAGACACAGAAATTCACCATTTTGTCCAAAAAAGTGCAAATGGGAAAGAATCACATCTGGACACACTGCACACCTTCTTTTGGGAAATTGTCCCAATCTTTGGGAGGGGAGGGAGCATCAGGCACAGGCAGAGAGACCTGCTGAAGCGCTTAGCCCGAGGTTTGCGTTCATTTATAATCTAATATTAAAACCCAAATCTCTAAAGCACATAAATTTATCGGCTCCTGTACAGCCCTTTGGCTACCTCCCCAAGCCCCCTGTGATTTTTCCAAGCTGGTCTGAATTTTCCAGATTGTTGGAAACGCTGGCTATCCTGTGGCCTTCAAGAACATCTTACATGAAAGCCAGTCACGCTGAGTTATGGTTTTTCCATCAACTCAACCTTTTCACCAAATTGCCCACGGCTGAAACTATTTTCTGATAGATAAATATTTTCAAAGTTCCACTGTCAGGCCCAGTTTAGAAATGTCAAGTTTGTAATGACTCTCCCTACCCGCCCGCGTCTCTTCCTCCTCATGGCCCTGTTTTCTCCCCAGAGCCACGGATCTGGGGGAGAAAAGTGGAGGTCACATATTAAAATGATATTAGCAAAGAAAGAAACAATGGCTTCTTTGTGGTGCTTCACACTTATTCCGAGAAGAAATTGTTTTCATACTCTTTTATTTTAAAATCACACCCACCCTCTTGTTCAATTCCAGTTCGTGTGGCAGTGGCTGTTACGACTTACGATGAACAACAAAGAGCAGCAAGAATAATGTTTAAATTCTGCAGAGGATGTGTAGTCTAAAACTTCTGAGGGCATCACTTCCCCAAAAATTGAAAGATACTCGTCCTGTTTGGCAAAGTTTAAAAAAGGGATAGGTTTAGGCTTTCTATCACAGACAATAATCTAGATTAAAAAAACACACACAATACAAATTTGGACACCAATGCAAAGTCGCTTATTCTCATTGTGGGACGTATCACATGATGTTTTTTTGTTTCTTTCAGGTTTATTGGTCTGAGCCCTCCCCCAGGATGGCCACTTCCTGGGAGGCAGCTTCTCGCTCCCCACTGAGATCCCAGCACCTGGTGCATGGAATATCAGTGAACAGGTATTAAATAAGTGACAGGAATGAATGAAGAGCAAAAGTGGCTTAAGAAAGTACCTTTTTTTTTTTACACTGGGCAATGGAGCCTTGAAGGACGTAATTAACACTAAATAAGTTCAAAAGCGTGGGCTGGAATGTGATAGGGTGAGCGACTTTATAAGAAGAGACACCAGAGAGCTGGCTCCCTGTCTCTCCCTGGGCACACACTGGGTAGAGGTCATGTGAGGACACAGCAAGAAGGCAGCCGTCTGCAAGCCAGGGAGAGAGCCCTCACCAGGATCCCCACCCTGCCTGATAGGACTTGCCAGTCTTTAGAACTGTGTGGAAGTATATTTCCATGGTCTAAGCCACCCCACCTATGGTATCTTGCTATGGCAGTCTGAACAGACTGGTACCTAGCCTGGTATTTAGTTGGAATGTGGAGCCCAGAGTCAGTTAACCTTGGCCTTGATCAGGTGGCTGGTGGCTGGTTAGCCCATGGTGAGAAGAGTCAAATAATTCAGTTCATTTTATCTGTAAACCTTGAGAAATTCCTCTCCTAACAGCAGAGATGATGCGCTGGGCACAGGGCTGTGGTATCAGGGCTGGGCCCACAGGGTCAATGCCCTTCCCTTAGATGAGGTCAAGCTTAGCACCTGGGCGCTCCAGAAGGTGTCTTGGCAAAACCTTGTCCAGTAACTCGTGAACGCTGCGTTTTCCTTTTAGTCCTTGGAATCAGATCAATACCTTTCCCACAGACCTCTTGGGGGGCTGCACCCTAAGTTCACACCCTGAGCAGTTCCATGCCCTGGAAGCAGCAGCAGTGAATATTATTAATCTTTTCAAAATCAACCTCAGGAAGTGGGAGGTGCGGGTAGAGACTGCATCACCAAGAGGATGGGAACAATGATTAGGTTCTCAGAATAAGGTGTCTTATCCTCTGGCAAAGGCATGCCTGTTTGGCCAGTCTGCATAGTTTATGGTGCAACAAGCCCCTCTTGGTCTGCTTCTCTGTCACCCACAATCACCTGCCAGGGCATTCTCATTTCGGGGTGTTGTTGGTGGAAGTGACACACACATGCCACCTGAGGCCTGGGAGTGCCGCAACCCTGCAGGTCCTGTCAGCTTCCTGACACCCCTAGGCCTTGCTCCTGCCTCCGTGGTCTAGATTCTCATGGTGGCCTCTCACTATGGAGCTCTGTAGACTTGCTGCTTCAAAGCTGCTCTGAGGTTAGCTGAGCTCCCAGCTCGGGAAAGGGGCCCAGGGCAGGCCAGGCAGCACCCCGCTGCGGGGAGAACAAAGCATCATTCACTAGGGCATCCAGAGGACCCGGCTGCTCCTGGACCAGTGACCTGGCGAGCTCGAGTTACAGTCACCCAGGGAGCTCGAGTGAGCAAACAGATGCAGTGCAAGGCCTCCATCTGCAAAACCAGGGTCTGCCGAGGCCTCGAGACCATGAGAGGTCCCAGTGGGGCGGGCAGGGCCCTGCCTGCGCACACCTGCCCAGGAGGGTCACCAGCTCTGACAGCGCCAGGAGAGCCGTCATTCCGCATGACCACTTTCTGCGCCAAGGGCACCTCCCAGTGAGCTCCAGCCAGCGCCTTGCCCTCAAAGCCTTGAGTCGGGATGGAGCCGAAGAATGAGCTGTGAGGCTGGGTCTGAGCATGGCCAGGCCGGTTCCCACCACAGCACGTGGCCTCGGGGGAAACATCCCATGGGAACGTCTGCATTTGTCAAACGCGGGCAGCCTGTGAGCACGATGAAAACATGGTTAGTATCAGCATTCAGGATGACAGTGCTCATTGGGGCCCAAGTCAAATGTTCTAACGCTGTTTGAAAATTCCGTGTCACGGACCCTAAGTTTCATGATTCCTTATATTTCTTCCAAAAGGCGAACACCCCTGGTGTGCACGTACTGGAAGTTCACTTGTTAATTAATTAGTGACTGGGATGGTAAATAACGCTACCAGCCTCCGGGTGTGTAGCCTGCAAACCTGAGCCCCCGTCCCACGCCCGAGAACTTATCCTAATTGTTCCTCTTCATGCAAAGGATCCGGTTGGCCTTCAGCACAGAGGGGAGGGGGAACCGTGGTTCAAGAATTGGCTTTTGCAACAAGGAGATGTTTTCACCCATGGGTGCTCCACCCACACCCAGCTGGGGTTCAGGGAGGGTCCACTGGGTACTGCCCAGGGCCCAACCCAACCGGCAAGTCAGACACGAGATAGAGCTTGAAATGGCTGGAGAGGAATGAGAGGGCTGCTGCCCTCGGGAGGGAGGGGGCGGCAGGAGGGCAGCGGGCTGTGTAGTAGGAATTTCATGGTGTTCATGCTTTGGCTCAACGGAGAGCTGTTCTCAGCTCCTCTCAGAGTCAGAACCTGCCCTGCTGACCATCAGAGGTTCCAGCTCTCGCCACCACCCCGACCAGAGCACGGAAAAGCCCTGCTGCTGACGGAGACAGAGATGGAGGGGAGCAAAGGCCTGGCGCTGGTGGAGGAGGCTCCCAGGGGGCACACAGCTGTCATCTCGCAGGATGTGACCAGTCAACACCAGTCGGAAAGCCCGTGGGAAAGACTCGCTGGATGGTGACAAGCTGGTCAATGTGGACCAAGAGGGACAGGTCAGGACCTTGAAGGAAGAAATGAGCAAAGGGTGGAGATGAGTGTGGTCCGTTCACCAGGAGCAAGAAGGGCCAGGGCCAGCCACTCAGACCCTTGGCCACATGGGACTCGCGTGTTTGAATGGTCTGTGAGCCGAGAATCATTTGATATCCTGAAATGGTTGGGAAAGAATCAGATGAAGAATATTTAGTGACAAGCGCAAAATACTAGTATATCAGAGTCAAAGTTCAGTGTTTACCAAAAAGTTGGACTGGAACACAGCTCACTCGTTCATGTACTTACGGCTACTTTCACACCAAAGCTGGGAAGAGGCCGAATGGCCCACAAAGCCCAACAAAGCTCCTCTCTGGCCCTTAAGGGAAGTTTGCCACCTCCTTTGCAGGCAGTCCTGGAGGAGAGCGGTGGACGCCCAGCCCACCACCTGGCGTTGGTAGTATGTTGTGGATACTAAGTGACAGCCGGTCCTTAGGTGTGGCACGATCTTCCCTAAGTGCAGTGCTAGGAGGTCTCAAGTGTCATTAGCAAGAGCACTGGTCACCGAGCAGTGGTGCCTGCAGTGGGCGGGGCCAGAGAGCACAGCCCTTCGGGGTTTGTGTTGGGCTCCCGCTGGCTGGCTGGGCTCCATGCACATAGGGTGGGGTGACCATGGAAGACGACAGCCTGGAGGGGTTAGATAGAGAGTTGTTGGCGAAGACCCTGGTATGATGGAATTACAATGTCATGGAGACGTTTAGCTCTTACGTTGACTTGCTACCTGTGATGGGCTGAATTGTGTCCCCTCAATTCAATGTGGAAGCCCTGACCTCCAGCACCTGAGAATGTGACCCTATTTGGAGGTGGGTCTTTCCAGAGGTGAGTAAGTTAAAATGAGGTCATTGGGTGGCTCTAATCCAATAGAATAGGTGTCCTTATTAAACTAGGTGATTAGGCCCGGCTGGTGTGGTTCAGTGGATGAGCATCTGCCTGTGAACCAGGCAGGAGGTCAGGGTTTGATTCTTGGTCAGGGCACATGCCCAGGTTGTGGGCTCAATCCCCAGTATGAGGCATGCAGGAGGCAGCCAATCAATGATTCTCTCTCATCATTGATGTTTCTCTCTCTCTCCCTCTCCCTTCCTCTCTGAGATCAATACAAATATATTAAAAAAATAAAAGAGGCAATTAGGACACACACAGACACACAGAGGACGATGTGAGGACACAGGGATGATGACCATGGACATGCTAAGGACAGAGGCCTGGGACAGAGTCTCCCTCTCAGCCTTGGAGGAACCAGCTCTGCCCACACCTCGACCTGGGCCTTCTGGCCTAGAACTATGAGAAAGTAAGTTTCTGTTGTTTGAAGCCGCCCAGTCCATGCTACTTTGTTATGGCAGCCCCGACAAACTGATACGCTACCTCCTCGGAGTGGCATTGCACCAATAGTCAAACCTTTCTTACTGCATCATTTTACAGTGCTGGTCTCATTATGCCCAGGTTTTGTGGCAATCGTGACACCATGTTTGGACGGGAAGGGCAGCACTGATGAAGGACGGAAGGGCTTCCGCACGTCACCCGCGCTCACTGAGTATTCCGAGTCGTGTACTGTAGGCACTCTGAGAGCTGGGCACTGTTTGGCTGTCAACATTTGTCTCCTCCATAGGCAGTGGAAAAATTACGCTAAGAAGTGATTCTGAAAAGATTAGTCTTGTTCTCTGTGGCAAGTTTTCCAAAAGAAGTCACAAAAAGATGGTCTTTGTCCAGAGTCCAGAAGAGTTTTTCAGCTGTCCCCTCCCACTGGCTCAATTCTGCCTCCTCCACCTCATTTTTTTGGGAGCTTGTTAAACAAATAATATACACGCCCAGGGTTGGATTTGTGATTTTTCTACAGATGGTTAAAAATAGCACGGCTGTGGGCAGAGGGATGACCATAGGAAGTGATTCATTTCCTCTGGTCAGATACTCGGACACCTACCCATCCCTGAGAAATAGAAATCATAGAAGACGCTCAGCTGAGTCATGGTAGGTCATTGCTAGACTGGACCTGGTCAATCAGGTGGACTGACAGCCATGCTGGACAGCCGAGGAGCCTTCAATCATCAAGTGCAAAGTGACATTGGGACATGGGGGGTGCGGCATCACCTCTTGATCCCCATTCCTGGGGGGAAATCACAGTTCAAAATTTGGGATGTATCTACCCATTCTTCCACATTAAAAAAATGCATAGTTAGACATATGAAACATTACACATAAACATAGGCAACGTATGTTGTATGTAACTCGCTAAATTTTTGTCGGTCATTTCATGGAAATGGTGGATACATTGCCTTGTCAGTACTTAACAACTACTTCATTTATTTTTAAGTTTTTAAAAAAGATATTTTTATTGATTTCAGAGGAAGGGAGAGGGAGAGAGAGAGAGAGAGAAACATCAATGATGAGAGAGAATCATTGATCGGCTGCCTGCTGCATGCCCCCCATCGGAGATCGAGCCTGCAACCCAGGCATGTGCCCTAACCAGGAATCGATCCACGGCCTCCTGGTTCACAGGTGGCTCTTCAACCACTGAACCATGCCAGCTGGGCAACTATTTCATTTATTAAACAAACTTTTTAATGGTGATATGTGCTGGAATGAAGCACAGCACAGGAGAAGTAACTGGTCCTAAGACTGCCGCACTGTCCAGATGTATGTAGAGGGACTGTGTAGGGCCTGGAGAGGAGATGGTTATTTCTGGCTAAACCCACCCGCTTCCCCCGGGCTGGCGGAGCTTGTGGGCAGATGCTGGGAAATGGCAACCCCAGCTGCTCTTCCTCGAGGCCTCACCGCTCTGCCCGGCAGAACATCCACTCGGCCAAGCCATCCTTCAGGGCCCTGCTTTCCACGATGCTCCCTCCTCCTTCCCCGGAGCCCAGTGATCCATCTCGGACTTGCTTGGCTAGGAGAACCTGCTTGTGGGGACGGCCTGGGAAGTCGGCTCACTCGTGCTGTCTGCTGAGAGTGACAGCCGTGGAGACCCACACTCTGGTCCTCAGACAGCACGTGGCAGGCGGGGTGGGAGCCTGGCTGTGAAATTGCCACCGTCATCACAAAGCCTGTGGCTCAAGAGCTCTTCCTACCCACCAGGCATTGTGCCTCCAGTCATCTCTGATTTTTAAAAGCCCGTTAAGGAAGGTATTAATGTCTCTACTGTAGCCCAGGCGGCGTGGCTCAGTGGTTGAGTGTAGACCTATGAGCCAGGGGGTCACGGTTTGATTCCATGGTCAGGGCACATGCCCAGGTTGCAAGCTCGATCCCCATTAGGGAGCGTGCAAGAAGCAGCCGATCGAGGGTTCTCTGTCATCATTGATGTTTCTCTCTCTCCCTCTCCTTTCCCCTCTGAAATCAATACGAATATATATATATATTTTAAATCTCCATTTTACCGACAAGGGGAATAAAGCCCAGAGAGCTTAAGGAACTTGTGCAAAGCTGCAGTTTCATGGTAGCAGCAGGATTCCCTTTGGGGTCCCCCTGTGTCCTTAACACTGTACCCTGACAACCTGGTACAGGAGGTATGGGCTCTGAAGTCACACTGTGTGGCCCTGAGGCAGCCGCCTGGCCAGAGCTGAGCCTGCCAGCTGTCAGGACCCCCTGGGCGGGGACGGAGGCGGAGGCAGGGAGGCCGCCAGCCTTTTCAAGCCTCCACAAACCGCCCTGGATGGCAGCCTCCCGGCCTGCTGGGCCTCTGCTTTGTCACAGAAACATTTCTTCATCGGTGACTTAAATGCTTAGATCTGGGTCTGACCCCCAAGCCAGGGTTTCGATATTTACAAGCTAACCCCTCCCCAATACGACTAGCGGTACTTGTGATTTTGTCACCAACACAGTTCCCACGTAGCTCCATGGCACGTCAGAGTTGTTGTAGATACTTGAATTTTGCTCATGGTGACTTCAGTATTGTAACTATCAGATGTTCCCACAAATCGTTTCGTCTAATGAATTAATAAGGAAGCATAGACATCACGCATTTATTGTTGTAATAATCCAATAGCAATGTGATTGGCTTGCTTGTATGGATTTAGAAACACTTCCGGAGAGGCAGGTCAGGGGAATCCCCCCATGGCCCAGGGGATCATGGCATATAGACAGGAGGTGCCGAGGGTTCCGTTGAGAAAGGACAATGGGGCCTCGGCTGTGGGGTGGGCGGCCCCAGTAAACCAGGAGCTCTGCCCCCCCCCCCCCATTCAGCTTTGCTCTAGGTAGCACCTGGGACTTGGGAACGAAACCCCCCCCTACCCAGGCTTTTCTCCTTTATTCTTCCCTCTAATTCTCCTTCGATTCCAGCCCCGACTCTCTCTACCACACCCGATGACATCACTCTTATCCTTACAGGATTTGCTGCTGTCTAAGGGGAGGCACTTTGCCTGTCCATCACCTGCTGTAAAGGTGACGACACCTGCATGAAAACCCTTACAAAGCCAGCTGCCACTCCTCGGCCCCCAGGCCCCTCACCTAGACAGGGTCTTCCTATTTCGGACAAACCCTACACTCATAGAGACAGATGGTCAAATTTTCCTATCGAACTCAAACAAAGCACAGAGGATGGAGTCGAATGAGTTTCTAAGACCAGAGCAAAGATTTGGAGAAAGAACGGTGGTCAGCAGGAAGGAACGTGGAAAGTGTGAAACAAGTTGTACACATTGGCAGGTCATGCGCACTATTGTTCTCGCGAAACACTTCTTCTGTTCTCACCCTGCTGGGGGCGGGCATGAAGGAGATGATAGGAATTACTTTATTTTGGTTTCAACCATAAAAGCCACTGTGAGAACTTGGGAAGGTCACTGAAGCTTATTGCATTTCTCACTTAAGAGAACAGTCATAGCCCAGCCAGCGTGGCCCAGTGGTTGAGCATCGATCTAAGAACCAGGAGGTCACGGTTTGATTCCCAGTCAAGGTCATATAACTGGGTTGTGGGCTCAATCCCCAGTGTGGGGTGTGCAGGAGGCAGCCGATCAATGATTCTCATCATTGATGTTTCTATCTCTCTCTCCCACTCCCTTTCTCTCTGAAAGAACAGTCATATTCTCTCTGCTTGCCGCTGTCTCTGTTTCTCTTGCCCCCTGTTTCCTTCTCCCTGTGTTTCTGGTTCTCTCTTCCTTTCTCTTTCTCTCTCTCTGTGTTTGTTGGCCTCTGTCTCTCTTTGTCTCTCTCCCTAACTGTTTGCCTCTCTCTATTGCTCTGTATTTCTCGTTTTCTGCTCTTGGTGTTTCTGTCTCATTTATTTGTCTCTCTAACTCTGTATTTCTCCCTGTCTGTCTGTCTCTGTCTATATCTCTCAGTCTCTGTCTTTCTCTCTGTATGTTGTGCGTGTCTGCCTCTGTTTCTCTGTCTCTGTTTCTCTCTCTCTTTCTGTGTCTCTCTACCTCTGTCTTGTTGTCTCTGTCTCTCCCTCTCTCTCTCTCTCTCTCTCTCTCACACACACACACACACACACACACACACACACACACACACACACCCCAGCTAGCTCTGCCATGTCATGTAAGAGTAGGTTTGGAATCTCCCCTCTCCTTTCATTTCTCTGTGCGAAGAGACACCGGGGCATCAGAGGCTGCACACGGCACCCTCTGCAGATCCAGTTCCTGGCCACAGCCCCATCCCCTCCGGGGCCCAGGAATGTATGTGACGGAATGTTAATATCTGAAAAATGCTTTGAACTCTTGGAAAAAGACACCATATTAAAGGACTCCTAAGAAAATCATCCTCCTGCACACAACATATGACCATGCCCAGCAAGAGGCTGTGGTGGCCTGCGCAGGCCCAGCGCACAATTTAAAGTTATCGTCTTCACAACAAACGGACGCACTCTAAGTCAGGTCCTGCACAGCCCAGCGGACCTCAGTCTTGATCTTGATATTGAGCAAGGTCTTTACAATAGAAATGTGGCCCTAGCCGGTTTGGCTCAGTGGATAGAGCGTTGGCCTGCGGACTGAAGTCTCCCAGGTTCTGTTCTAGTCAAGGGCACGTACCTTGGTTGTGGGTTCCCTGGCCCTGGTTGGGGGTGCATGTAGGAGGCAACCAATCGATGTGTCTCTCTCACACCGATGTTCCTCTCTGTCTCTCCCTCTCCCTTCCGCTCTCTCTAAAAATCAATGGAAAAATATGCTCGGGTAAAAATTAACAAAAACAAACAAACAAACAAAAGCAATAGAATTGCGTCTGCACCCCCATAGAACCTACTTTAGCATCTAAACCTTTTTTCTTCCTAGCCTGTGTCCATTGGCCTAACTCAGAACACACTGCAAATGTTTGGAGGGGTGAGAGGAATACAACTTCCCTGGAGAAAGAAATCCCAATGCCAAGAGCAGGGAGCGAGATAACCCACGTCCAGAACATACGTGGGGTCCGGCTGCCGCAGTCCCCCCGCGCCCTCGGAGCATCTATTTTTCCGGGCAGCAGAGCAGCGATGCGCACATTTTTCATGTGTAATTGGGCCGTGTAAGGCGATCCGCGGCCGGCGGCTGCGCTGCCCTCGCCGGGCGAATGGCTTCCAGATTTCACCCCCATCTCTTCTGTCTAGACTCTGCGTTGCTATTTTTTTCCTCCTCCCTTGAAACAGGCTCCAGTATAAAATGCCAAAAACAGAAGTTCTGTCCCTCTTTCTCATAAAGATGTGGGACGCCGCGCGCCCTGCCAGACGAGCGGGGCCCAGACTTTCATAAGACACGTGTCGTCTGAAGCTGACAGTAAAGACTGTCCAGGCGTTTCAGCGGGTCATGCGGACCCTCTTTTTTCTTTTCTTTCTTTCTCCCTTTCTTTCTTTCTTTTTTTTTTTTTTTTTAAATATGGTTTTGATTAAGAAAGCGAGTATTTCTAGAGAGGTGTGGTTGGGAGGAGGCGGGAGGGAGGCGGGGTGGCAGGGAGGTGGGAAGGAGGCAGAGGGAACGGAAAGCTGCCTCAGGAGTTTTAAACAACGCCGTTATTTATGCCGCCGCCGAAAGCTGCAGCGTCTTAGAAAACGGCGCTCGGGAGTGAAAAAACTGTCATCCTGTGAGCGGGGCACATCTTGTGGAGCGTGCTGATCATCCAAGCGAAAAACAGTCCCTTTAAAGAACCAGGACGGACACATTCTTATGGCACAAATGCCCTTTCTTAATTGCTTGTAAGAATTTTTACATACCCCGTGCTTGGGGGGACAGAAAGTCATTTTTTTTTTTTCTGACTTAGACGTAAAAAAATGGTTATAAGTGAATTTATTTAATCACATGAGATGCTAGAAAGACGCCTGGTACCCGTGGGCCATTAACCAGAGGTACCTCATTGTCGGATACATTATTATTATGAAGTTAAATTCTCACCTGAGGATATGTTTTTTATTGGTTTTTAGAGAGAGGAAAGGAGAGAGAGAGAGAGGAAGAGAGAGAGAGAGAGAGAGAGAGAGGTGAGAAAGAAACATTGATCCATCCATCAGTTGCCTCCCATATGTGCCCCAACTGGGGATCGAACCCACAACCTAGGTATGTGCCCTGACCGGGGATCGAACCTGCAACCTTTTGGTGTACGGGATGACACTCCAACCAGCTGAACCCCTGGCCAGGGCTGCTGAGCAACTGTAGATGAGAACAGAGAGGCAGTTGAAGGCCCATGTGCGTGTCCAACCAGGGCCGGGAGGGTCACCCTGTGGCTGGTAAAGCTGCCGGTCTCATCCCAGATACCTGTGGTTTCTATGGAGACGAAGCCGCTCTCTTCTGTTTAACAAGCTGCTTCCCTGGGTGATGAACAAATAACGTTAATAATGTAGAAAAGGGTGTTAAAGAGCAGGGAGAGTGGAATCGTGCTGCTGGTTGCACATCAAAAAGAAAGTGGTCGTTGCTCAGAAAGTGGAAGGTGCCTTCAGTTCCCACTGAAACAAAGCAGAACAGCCGGAGGGACCCTGCCGAGCGGAAGGAGGTGAGCTTCAAATGAGTGGATGGCAAGCAAACCAAACTCTCCCGTGCATTGTCTTTTCCCATATCCCTCTCTGTTCTAGTCTATCGTTGTCCAACAGCCCTGGCCGGGGGCTTATTTGGATGGAGTGCCGTCCTGTACACCTAAAGGTTGCGGGTTCGATCCCCGGACAGGGCACTTGCCTAGGTTGTGGGTTCCATCGCCAGTGGGAGCCCATATGGGAGGCAACCGATCGATGGGTCGATGTTTCTCTCACATTGATGTTTCTCTCTCTTTTCCTATCTCTAAAAATCAAATCCTCAGGTGAGGATTAAAATAATAATAATAATAATAATAATAATAATAATAATAATAATAAATGTATCCAACAATGAGGTGCCTCTGGTTAATGGCCCAGGGGTATCATGTTATTGGAGTTTGTGTGATGAGCTCTTTAGAAGCGATGCTGGCCTTTTCCTACAAATATGCAAAGTTGTCTTATGTTATAGAACTTGGGTGGAATTCTCAATTCTTCAGAATCTGTTCATTCACCTCCAAGTTTTCCTGAGAACCTACTTTATACATTGGAATTATCTGAACTGTACAAATTCCAACTGTATTGTAATCTCAAAGGCGATTTAGCAACAACTTCCCTGAAACACACGATCTGGCAATAACCTCTACGTGCCTGCATTTGCTGGTGTTCCAGGGAATCTGAGAGGCAGAATAGAGGAAAAAGGGGTAACTGATGCTGGATTTAGAAAAGTCCGCAACCTCAGGGGAGAGGCAGGAGTCCTGACAGCTGAGCAGTGACTCCTGCAGAGAGGTGGGCACGTGCTGGTCGCCTGAGGCAGAGACACAAGGAGGGATTTCTGATGCCTTGCAATAATCACAGGAAATAAAACATTTTCGTGGACCAAGGTGGTCTGGGAAGTCTCACCACATAATTTCACTTCTGAATTTATACCCAATTTTCTTAACAGGGTTAGTCAGACCCCAGTGCTTCATTTCTTGCTAAAAGCATTACAAACTCTTTTGGAAGTATTGGTGGGCTTTACTAAATGTATGCAAAAGCATGCTTACATTATAGAATTTGGGTTAAATTCTCAACTCTTGAGTCAACACAAGAAAAATCCACATGTGTGCTAAATGAATTGTTTCAACTACTTTTTTTTTTTTTTTTTTGACTTTCAATTTCTAATCGGACTTACCTGATTAGCACCATACTTCTATAAGGTGGGGTTCGGCTTTAATCTATGAAATTTGTGTTACACGATTGATCAGAATGTCATCCTGCGCATTCACGTGGAGACCTTGTTTATGATGTTTGTGTCAATGGGACTCATCTGCCTCCTTGGGATTTTTGCTAAATATAGCTCCCCAGACAGATGTGGTTTGAGTCTACTAGAAATTAAACGGCTCTGCCCACCAGATGCGGCCTTATCTCCATCTGTATTGCATCTGGCTGCCGGGGAGTGAATCTTGGGAACTGAGACAGTTTCTCCCATTTCAGTTATCACAGAGCAGGGACGGCTGCATTTGCATTGGCCCCCTCCTCCCCCGCCCCCCAGCATATCCTGAGTTCCTGGGGGGAAGAAGTCCTATCATCTTTTCACCCTCAGTGCCTGGCATGATGCATGCACTCGGTGCTCAACACGTGTGTGCCAAACGCATAAACGAGTGTGCTTCTCTAGTTGGGAGCTGACCCATGCCCAGGGGAATGATGAGAACACAAGGGCACATGAGTCTGAACCTCTTACAGGAAGCCCACCTTGGTTTCTGGTATAGGAAAAGACGTCGCATGCAGCTACACTCTATGCCAGTACTCTGTTCCTCAGCCCTTATCTTATCCGCCCTTTCTGTAGATTCTTGTGTAGGAAGTGAGTGCGTGGAAATTGGGGTCCTTTCATTCTGCATCTCTGCAGCCTTCCTCGCCCTGAGCCTCAGTGCATGTCTTGCATGCTGAGCAGTACGCCCTCGGACCTCTCCTTCACGTCACAAGGGGGTGGGAAGCAAATCACCTGCCCCCATGTTTCATTTTGCTGTGCTCCTGGCTTTATTTTTCTCTGGAAAGTTCCTTAGTGCCGTGTTCTGTCTTTACATGTCCAACAACCGTCAGAGGCTCTTCTGGAAGCCAGAGGACATTGTGGCCAAACAGAGACGGAGGAACCTGGTTCCTGGCTGTGGCTCCGTCTCTGATGTATCTACTTACAACGAGGGGAGACAAAACCCCAGGAAAATCTGATGATGGATGTAGCCGTCATGTAACCGAGAGAGCTCCCTGCCAGCCAAACCCCGGGGCCCGATCTGCCAGGCGTGCCGCCGTGGAAACCCTCTGCCCAGCCAGGCTCAAGGCGGCCTCTGCCAACACGGTAACAACCGTGGATGGTGCAAAACATGCTATCTGCATGGGCTCAAATTCTGCACATTGGTGCATAAATTTTTTTTTTTTTCTGTTCACATCAGAGAACACAGGGTTGGCGTTGTTTTCAGAAGGCTTAAGTAGCTCTCATTTAAATTATTCAAAAGTTGTATTTGGCTGAATGCTGAGTTTCGTTCCTTCTTAAGCTGGGATCATTTCCAAGGATTGTTAAAAAAATAAAAAGCCCAGTGACTTTGGTAGTGAAAGAATTTAAGTGCTTTGGTGATAGACACCATAGAAGCAGACAGCTAACTCCACAGAAGTGGTCTGGTCCGGGCAGCGTGGCCCGCAGAGGGACGGGGCTGGCGGGCTGTGCTGGGGCTCATGAAAGGGAGTTTGGTCCCCGAGCAGCCACGGGGTTGGTGGGGAGCCAGGGGGGATGGAGGGAGGGGACGGGCTGCCCTGGCTGCTCGGGGAGAGGAGATCATAAAAAGGGTGCAACTTTCATCGTAATTGCCCTGAGTAAGCGGACAGCTAAGTTGGCCTATTCATTAGCAATTTGGCACTCAATTGCCGGCCCAGAAACAATGCGCACCAGGAAAAGCACTCCTTAGAGCGAAACGCTGTGGAGAAAAAGCTCTTTTTCTTCTCTTTGGAGCTGGCTGCAAGGTGCTGGGGGTGTCTTTCATGATGATGATTTGAAATCCTCCGTTGAACGTTGTTACAATTGAACCAAACTCTGGGCCTGATGGATTAATGCAATGAACACACTCTGCCTCAGCTTAGACCTGTTTGGAAGAGAGCGTGAGTGTGTTAACACATAAATATCCATTATATTTATAGTCTATCTATCATCTATCTATCTGTCATCTATCTATCATCTATCTATCTACTCACACAAACCACATTATGTTTTGCTTTTGGCTCCCGTGTATTTTAATGCGAGACAAAGCGCACCCAATTTAATTCATTTCAACTCAATTTAAAAAGCATTTATTCAGTATCTGCATGTGCCAGGCTCTGAGAGAACTAAGAGAAACTGGATAAAACCAACCGCTGAGGATCGAAGGGCTGGCAGGAGACAGACACTCACACCATGTGCTGAGCTCCACGATGGAAGGGCGTGGGAACCGAGTGGGACGCCTGCGCCCCATGGGAGACGGCATCAGAAATGCCAGCCACTCTGCATGGCGCCCATCCCTCGCTCCGACTTGGGCAGACAGCGGTCCACCTGCCTTCTTAGTACCGCGGGCCCAGGCTGCCTTGGGACGTGGGCGCAGTGCTGGGTGGGGACTCACTTCCTCTGACCACCCGCCAGGCAGTCACGGTCACCCGTGGGAGGCAGGGTGACACCCTGTGCATTTCACCCTGACTTCCCCGCGCTGCTTCTACCACTTTGGTCTGCCCTCCTCGGTCAAAATGACCTTTAAGAGCTACAAGGAAAAACCAAACTAGGTGCTGTGGGAGGGGACGCTGTCCTGCCTGCCTGTGGTGATGGAAGGATGAGGTTGGATCCCAGTAGAGTTGGGCTCTTCCAGACAACAAGTGACACAGCTGCCACCTTCCTGACACCAGCTGCCTCATCAGTCGGGTTAGGAGGGCAAGACCCCCCAAATCTCTTGACGCCCGATTCCCCACAGAGGTGATCTCTGACTTCAATCTGGTTCTAAAGCCTAACAGTGGCCACGCCACCCGGGCCCCGGCCCACTCCTGGGCCACACCGCCCGGGCCTCGGTCCACTCCTGGGCCATGCCACCCGGGCCTCAGTCCGCCCCTGGGCCACGCCACCCGGGCCTCGGTGCCCTCCTGGGTCATGCCACCCGGGCCCCGGCCCGCTCCTGGGCCATGCCACCCGGGCCTCGGTCCACTCCTGGGCCACGCCACCTGCCAAGAGGTGCCCAGACCATCTCTGGACAGCAAGCTCCAGCAGCCACAAGCTCTGGCCACAAATGCCGGCAGAGTGCATGCCCCCTACTAGGGATCGAGCCTGCAACCCAGGCATGTGCCCTGACCAGGATTCGAACCATGACCTCCTGGTTCATAGGTCGACATTCAGCCACTGAGCCACACCCGCCAGGCCCCCAGCTAATATTGATGGCGCACAGGACTCTGACACCCTGGGAGGTCGCCCTGGCAGGGGGCTCAGGCCTGCTCTGTGCCCTATGAGTTCTGGGTTCTTAGAGAGGAGCTCTTGCCTGCTCCATGGTCCTATTCTGCATGTCACAGTCGTCCTCCTGGAGACTCTTCAACAAACCCTCACCCCTCCCCACTCCCGGCGGCGGGCAGACAGGGGAGAGTGCCGCGGTGAGGAGCTGGCCCTATGCAAGGCCTGTTGGTGACTGTTGAAGTCTCCCCTGGGGACAGGTGTACACGCATCTGGAATCTGTCCAACAGGCAGGAGGCGCTCCTGAAGGCCGCTGGTGTGTGATGAGGGGAGAGGGTGTTTGGTGTGGTGCCCACGTGGCGGGCGGACAGTTAGGAGATGCCCCAGTGGCCAGGTGTGAGGCTGTGAACTTGAGCGGGAGGCCTGGGCCCTGGGAATAGACAGAGGGGTCCGTGGGAGCTGTGTCATGTGGCCCCTGCTGCCTATTTAGCTACGGGGCAGGGTTCAAAGACCTGGTCTTGTTGAGTGACTTGTATACAGTCACCGCAGGGAAACTGAGGGGGCCTGGAGGAGCTCACGGTCTGAGGCAGAAGCTCGACATGGTTCTAGCTCCACCGTGGGAGCGAGGGGTTAGGAGACACGCATGCTGTGAGAGGAGGGGGGCTGGCTGGAGGGCAGGAGTTACACCAGGCAGAGCGCTGTCCAGGAGGGGTCCAGAGGCCCTTTGAATAGAGAGGGTGGCCATCTGCCATGGCCAGAACGCTCCTGAGGTCTGAGATTGAGACTCACTTTGGAGCCTTTGGACTTGAGCCTCTCGGACCTCTCTTTACTGAGCAGGTGACTGAGGGCACCTGATTGATAAACGTGCATGCAAGGGCTTCATAGATGGGGAGTCACAGAAGGTGGAAGGACGTCCCAGGAGAAGGAGGCAAAGATGAGAAAGAAGTTGCGAGATTCCGGGACTTTGAGACGGAGCAGAAAGTGACGCTAACCAGAGAGAGAGGGAACCCTGGCCAGGCAACTGTTCGGGGTGATGGAGTTTATCTATTCTAGAATTAGCTCATTCCAAGATTCTGGATTTCCTTCATTATTCATTGACTGACTGTCTTTTCAACAGTTCTGAGCCTCAGCTGGGGATGTCCATTTCCACCACCTGCAGAGTCGCAAACACCCGTATCGAACCCCGGGTCCGCAGTCCCCCCCGAGAGTCTGACTCACTCAGTCTGAGGTGGGGCCTGGTGACAGCGTTACCTTTGATGATGCCAAGGTGATTTGATGTGGGGCAGGGCTCTGACCACTAGGGTCCCCCACCCAACACCAGGTAGACATAGGACCCAAAGGTGAGGGAACCCGGCCCAGCGGGCTCTGCTCATTGATTCTCTCTGCCTGAGTCCGGAGAGCATCCAGAGGTGTGTGCCTTGGGCTTATCCAAGAGGAGAGGGATTTCTAACAGGCTACCAGGTAGTCACGCATGGTCCCCAGGCTGAGAGTAGGGCTATGAAGATGAATTCCCAGGTTCTTCTCTGGGAGGTCCTGTGTTTAGCATCAGGTCATCTACTCAGACAGCCCCAGTTAATAGATAAGAAAATTGAGGCTTCGTCCCGCTAGTGGTTGAGTGTCGACCTATGAACCAGGAGGTCACAGTTTGATTCCGGGTTGTGGGCTCAATCACCAGTAGGGGGCATGCAGGAGGCAGCCCATCAATGATTCTCATCATTGGTGTTTCTATCCTTTTTCCCCTTCCTCTCTCTGAAATCAATACAATTACACACACACACACACACACACACACACACACACACACACACACACACTAGAGACCTGGTGCATGACATTCATGCACTGGGGTGGGCATCCCTCAGCCCGGCCTGTGCCCTTTAGCAGTCCAGGAGCCCTCAGGGGATGTCTGACTGACAGTTAGCGCTGCCGCGGAGGTGGGAGAGGCTTCCACCACCGCTGTGCTCCTCAGCTGTCAGCCTGGCCTGTGGCTGAGCAACGCTCCCCCTGTGAGAGCGCACTGACCACCAAGGGGCAACTCCTGAGTTGAGCGTCTGCCCCCTGGTGGTCAGTGCACATCATAGCAACGGGTTGTTCCACCATTTGGTCGATTTGCATATTACTCTTTTATTATATATATATATATATATATAAAAATTGAGGCTTTAATCAAAAGGCTGTGACTTGGCCAAGGTCATATGGTTGATAAGTGCTGGATTCCTACTTGCATGCATTCCCTACCCATGGTCTGTGCATTCTCTCTGAAGTAGGCTTTTCACCCATTAGAATTATATCATCGCCCATAATCATAAGATAATAATTTGTTATTTAAAAGGAAGTCATTAAGATATTGATTTTATTTGCATCCATGCACTGTGAGGCCAATGCCTTCATCAGTTGGAAAATCACTGAGAAGGAATTGTCTCCATTGTCTAAAAAGGCAACTGTTTTTGCACTCGCGAGCCATCAGGTTGGTGAAAACGTACTTGACGAAGTTGCTCATTGATAGATTGTGTCATCGTCTGTGAAGCTCAAAAGCAAATCGCCTAAATACAACCACCAGAGGAGCCGGCATAAGTCTCCCGAAGGGCTGCATGTAATTCCACTTACAAAATATACACACAGCTTCTGGATTCATTTGTACAACCTTTGTCACCAACGCTCACTGACAGAAGAACAATGTGTTTCTTATCAACTTATTTTGTGAATTATGCAAGTTGATAGGAATTATGCATTATGCAATTTTACGGAGCAGTTTGTGGTCAGCACGTGTTATTAAGAACTGCTGTGTGTACTGGAGACCAACTACTTGTGCCGTGTATTGAAGAGGGCTGTGGAGAGTGAGAGTCAGTCTGGAGGGCAAAGAACACAGAAAACAAACTTCTTAGCAGCTGATAATCTATAATAATAAAAGCGTAATATGCTAATTAGACCGGACTTCCTTCCAGACGTCCTTCCAGACAACCTTCCGGACAAAGCCCTGGCTGCAAGGGAAGCCCTGGTCCTGGGTGCCAGAGGGAAGCTGGTGTCAGCAGCCGGGGGAAGGAAGGCCTACTCTTGCACGGGTTTTGTGCACCAGGCCTCTAGTAAAAGATAACAGCAATGCTTGTGTAGTAGGTCCCGGACTCTTCCACGGGAGAGTGACCTCTGCCCTTTCGTGTTCACTAACAATGAAGGACGGAAGTCCAGGAATGGGATGAGGATGGTGGTGTGGAGAGGGGGACCCAGGGATGCTGTGTTTAGAATCCCAAGGCCGGAGTCCTGACATATATTCCCTCCCTTCCCTTTTTTTAAAAAATATATTTTTTTTATTGATTTCAGAGAGAGGGAGAGGGAGAGAGAAACATCAACGATGAGAGAGAATCATTCATTGGCTGCCTCCTGCATGTCCCCCACTGGGGATTGAGCCCGCAACCCAGGCATGTGCCCTGACCAGGCATTGAACCGTGACCTCCTGGTTCATAGGTCGAAGCTCAACCCCTGAGCCACGCTGGCTGGGCTCTCCCTTCCCTGCCTTGGATTTCCCTGAAGCCAGGTGGATCTTGGAATGGAAGGTGCAGGTCCCCCCGCCTCCCTACACACACACACTCCACGATGGAAAGAAGGTCAGGCTGTGGGGTGAAGGGCTCAGGATGCCCGGGGGAATGCGGAAGGGCACACGTGGCGTGGACAATGACCAATGACTGAGGCCTGCCTACTGACCCCTTTCCCAAGCCACGGTGTCCTTCCCAAGGGCCTCCCGCCCCACGTGAACTCACGGAGGATGTGGATGTGTCAGTGCGCGGACCCTGCTCCAGTGCCTCATTTAAAACAGAGCCTGAGACTTCCTCCCCGGTGAGCATTCACTGCAAGGGATAGGCTGCCCTTTCCACATTTAACACACGCACACGCAGACCTGACGGCGGAGCCATAAACAGAGCTCGCAGACGCCGGGCAAGGACAACAAAGACCAGACTTTACAAAATGATAACCAGGAGTTTAAAACTCATAACTCCATGCCCGCGATATTAAAAGGGGAAGGCTTTTTGAACTGCAACCTTTACATCCCCATCCAATAGCTCTTTCAGCTTTGAAATATCCACAATCTGAATTTTATAGGGATTATTTTTATTATAGGTAAAGCAATTAAATCTCCATATTGAAGGATGTAAACCTTTTAAGGCCCTTCTCAGAATATCAAAAGGAAAGGAGGCTTATATTTAACAGGTGTGACAAACCAACGCAGGACATTTCATTGAACGAGAACTTGACATTATCCAGTAACAAATACTTAAATTAATCCAAAACATCTTTTGGATAAAAGGGATTTCAAAAAGAATTAAGTCAACCACAAAAGCCTTATATAGAAAGACGATTATCTCATGTATGAGATACTTAAAAATGCTAATTCGTAAAAGTGTGTCAAGTGCTATGTTTATAAAAGCCTTCCTTTTAAGTGAAATTTTTATTAACTTAGAATTACTGTGTCTCATATTTGTCCTGCAAAACAGACAGGGGATGCGTCTCCATTGCTTATGTTCTGCTGGCCTCTCCGATTAACTCAGTCCATTTAGCTCGTTGAAACTGATTTCCTATATTTGACCCTGACCATGCACCAGACTGAGGGAATGCTGTGGTAGTAGGTGGGGGTTAGACTAGACAACAGAAAGAACTTCCCAACTTCAACTACAAGATACAATCAGTTGAAGATGATGTCCTAACTCTGCAAAACTCTGGGGTTTTTCAAAGTCAATGACCCCAGCTTTGTGAGTGGGCTCAGTGTATGCCTTAAAAAAATTCCGTCTCTCTCATCTATCATCTATCTCTCCATGGTGTCTTTTGGGGAAGAGGTAGCACTGACGTTGTTTCAAATATTGTGTTTTTTTTTCTGAACATATTTTCCCCTCCCCCCGTGGTAACTTGGATTGTTAAAATCATGTTCTTTTTATTATTAAAGTGCAGCTCTTGATGCATAAAACATGCTCTTTGTCAGCTGGCACACAGTATCATTTTCAGTCCTGTTCTCTATTATTATAATACTAGAGGCCTGGTGCACGAAATTCATGCACGGAGAGGGGTTGTCCCTCAGCCCAGCCTGTACCCTCTCCAATCTGGGACTCCTGGAGGGATGTCCGACTCCCCCCAGGATCAGGCCTAAACGGGCAGTCGGACATCCCTCTCACAATCTAGGACTGCTGGCTCCCAACTGCTTGCCTGCCTGCCTTCCTGATTGCCCCTAACCGCTTCTGCCTGCCAGCCTGATCACCCCCTAACCACTCTGCTGCCAGCCTGTTTGCCCCCAACTTCCCTCCTCTGCCGGCCTGGTCACCCCTAACTGCCCTCTCCTGCAGGGTTGATCACCTCCAACTGCCCTCCCTTGCAGGCCTGGTCCTTCTCAACTGCCCTCCCTTGCAGGCCGGGTGCCTCCCAACTGCCCTCTCCTGCTGGCCATCTTGTGGTGGCCATCTTGTGTCCACATGGGGGCAGGATCTCTGACCACATGGGGGCAGCTATATTGTGTGTTGCGGTGATGATCCATCTGTATATTACTCTTTTATTAGATAGGATAGAGGCCTGGTACAGGGGTGGGGGCCAATTGGTTTGCCCTGAAGGGCGTCCCGGATCAGGTGGGGGTTCCCTTGGGGCGTGGGGCGGCCTGGGTGAGGGGCCTGTGGTGGTTTGCAGGCTGGCCACGCCCCCTGGCAACCCAAGCGGAGGCCCTGATATCTGGAATTTATTTTCCTTCTACAATTGAAACTTTGTAGCCTGGAGCAGAGCCAAGCCTGGGGCTCCCTCTGGGGCCGGTAGCCATTTCTGTTGAGGTTATAATTGAAACTTTGTTGCCTTAAGCAGGTGGGCCCAGCCAGGGTGTGGGGAAAGCTTTACTTCCCCTATTGCCGGCAGCAACCCTGGCCTGCTCTCTCAAGCTCCATTCTGCCGCCATTTCTGTTTGAATTTGTTTACCTTCTATAATTGAAACTTTGTAGCTTGAGTGGAGGCTTAGGCCTGGCAAGGGCAGGCAGAAAGCTTGGCTTCCTCTGTTACCTAGGAAACCTTGCTCTCTGTGGCTGTAGCCATCTTGGTTTGGGTTAATTTGCATGCTCGCTCTGATTGGATGGTGGGCGTGGCTTGTGGGTATGTCAGAGGTATGGTCAATTTGCATATTTGTGTCTATTATTAGGTAGGATTAGGTACCAGTGACAATAATGGAGAAACATCGAGAAATGCAGTATTATAAAGCAGTCGTTGCCCAGTGGACTGCCGAGATCCTGGACAGGTTGAGAATCTATCTGTTTACTTTAAAGCACTCCCCGAAATGTTAAGGGCTCCCTGCGGTGAGGTTTGGAAATTAGTGGCTAAGAAGAAAATTTCAAAACACAGTGAGGTTTCTTAGATCTGGAATATTTGGAGAATAATTAGAGAGAAAAGGAACCAAAATATGCAATGGTTAGTCCAGGGCAGAGGCAGGTTGAACATATTTTGAAGGCCAAGTGAACAGCAGCAATGTGACTTCTGTGGCACTGGGGAGCCGTTCTAGAGAATCAGTCAACTTTGCCGATGATGACTCTAGCACGGGCTATATCCATCCTATATCCATCGGCAGGACCCCGTGGCGATGCACCTTTCGACGTGCCTTCTGCCTTTTGTCTTACAACCGCGGCAAGAAAAGGATGCGGCTCTGGTTTCCGATATTTATTTTTATTGTATCAACTCTTGGCCTCCCTCGAAGAGGTGGGCTTCTCTCTGACCTGCCATGGTGTGCCAGTTTGCTCAAGAAGTTTCCTGGACACGCATCTGCAGTTTCATGAAGGTTGTCCATTTAAAAGAAGCACGTCCTTGGAGCGTTTGTAATGGTAGATTCTCAAGTGAATGAGCCCATTTTGGCATCCCTAGGGTTAAAGGCCCTCCCGGAATCTATAGGTCCTGGAAAAGGCAATTTCTAGGCTCAGCCTTTCAGACACATTTTATTTTTTCCCCCAGCAAACAGGAAATGGAGCCCTGAAGGCTTTTTTTTAAAATCTGGAAAGTGTGTGGGAAGGGGGCATACCTAAGATGCCCACTTACAACCCTGCGCCTGACCCAGACTTGGGGGTCTCTTGTGTGTTTTTTCTTCCCTCTCTTTTTTTTTTTTTCTATTATTTTGGCAGACTTTTTGGAATGTCTGGGAGCTAAGGGCTTTGCTTCATGGAGCAGAATTCTGAAGCAAGAAAAAGAGAAAGTTATAGACTAAACCACAGAAATGTAAACACGTCTGCAGCTAAAATAACTCCACTCTCATTGAAAACACTCCTCCTTCACAATCAGACTTCTGTGTGCTACGGTCAATAAAACTGCATGTTAATAGCGACCAATTAATAGATTGTGTTGCCCGGCCTTAAAGGTTGAGGGAGTTTTAATTATTATTTTTCAAATTAAAGGGGTGCTTATTCCCTCCCTTCCCTTGGGGTGGGTGGGTGGGGGGGACGACTTAGCTTTCCTTCTGGCTGTTTGCTGAAATTCTTGGCTGTTAAAGTTTGGAGAGGGAGGGACATGAGCAGTTCTCACTTGGTCGGAAGGGCAGCGTGTGCTAGAGGACGCTCTGGGATGGGTTCCCGGCGATCCGCGCAGGGACGGTCGCTGGGTCGCGATGGTCCCTGAGGGACAGACGTGAAGAGAAGCGGCAGGCACGCAGGTAAGCGCGATTTTGATGTCAGCCTTCATTTTTTTTTTTTAAATTAAAACATCTGGAGGGGCTTAGCACGGTGCGCCCAGGGTCGAAGAGCGGAACCCGGAGGCTCCGCCTTTTGGAGGCTGTTTCTTGGGGACATTATGGTCAGGGGGCTGCTGTCACCGCGCCCGGCAGGCTGGGGTGTCTCCTCCGCATCCTCGCGACCGCATCCCGCTCCTCCAGTGCCGCCGCCCCCCGCGATCCCGTCCGACCTGGGCTGGGCACGCGCAGGCAGGGACTGCGGGACCCCTAAAGCGGGGGCACCTGGGCTGCGCGTCCCTTCCCGAGCCTGCGGGCTACGTCGTCTGAATTCTGAGCAGCTCCCAAGGCGGTCGGCGGTCATTTTAAACTTCCGCGGCAACCAGTTTTAACTTCGGTTATTCCTGACGTCGGTAACGGCTGCGCCTGGGCAACATTACTTCTCCCTAAAAGCCACGCGGAGCCAGGAGGGCCCAGCCCCCCGCGCCTCTCCATCTCCCCGCCCTTCCCTCCCTTCGCCCGCCCGCTCGGGGTCCCCGCTCCTCTCCCCTCCCGGAGGTGCGTCCCGGCTCCCCTCCTGCCCGGACCTGGCCTCGGTCGGTGCCCAGTCGTTCCAGGCTCCGTTTCTCCTCTTTCTTCCCCTTGGAGCGGCCAACTCCGCGCTCCACCAAGGCAGCGTCCAGACCCCCCACCCCCGGCCCAGGCTCCCCGCCGCGCCGCCCGCGCTCCCCGCGCTCCCCGGCCGGAGGGCGCGCCCACGCCCCACGCGCACCTGGACACGCGCGCGCGCGCGCACCCCACGCGCCCTTGGACACGCGCCCCCCCCCGCGCCCCCGCTCCGCCCCCGGCGCTCACTCCGGGATCGCGAGTCTCGCGTCGGGGCGGCCGCCCTGCGCGGCGATTGGCGGGAGCGGGAGCCTCCCCGAGCCGGCGCCCACACCGTGGGCTGAGCCCGCGGGCGGCCCGAGTCAGTGCGGCCGGCTCGGCGCGCACGGCCAGGCACGCGCGCGGGCACACGCGGGCGCGGACACGCGCGGACGCACACGTGCGGGACACGCCCTCCCCCGACGGCGGCGCTCGCCTCCCGGTAAGTCCCGCGCTCCCGGCGCCCGGCGCCCGGCCTGGTCCCGGTCCCGGTCCCGGTCCCGCGCTGGCGGCGACTAGGACGGTGGCGGCGGGTGGCCGGCTCTTCCGACGGCTCCGGGACAGGTGGGGCGTGCGACGCGGGGAAGGTCCTTGGCAAACGCGCGTGGTGGGGGACGCCTGGAGAGGAGCAGGCGCGCCGAAATCGGCTGGGTCAGGAGAGCAAACCGCGGGGGCCTCATCTGGGGCGCTGAGCAAGAGGTTATTTGTTCCTGTCCGGTGTGGAAATCAGGGCCGAGTTAGAGCCCACGCTTGGCTGAAAGTGGAGACCAGATGTGGGCTTGCTTGTCGCTGCCCGGTTGGTCCTTCGGCGCGTGCGTCGGCCTCCGACGGCGCCGGCCGGCCGTGCGCTCCTAAGCCCGCGGTCTCCGTCCGCGCCCCCCTCTCCCTCGCCCCCCTGCCGGCCTGTCTGCTCACCTCTGACACCTCAGCAGTCGTGCTCACGCGCTCCCAGTGTTCCTCCTCAGTTAGAAAACTTGGCATGTTTAACATGGAGACAGTCTTTTTGTTTTTTATTTTTTTATCAAATGCATGGAGTTATCTTTAATATTTTTAAGCTTAAGATTTGTATACTATTATTAGTAGCAGACTACACTGCCCAGTGCAATGGGTAAACCGTTTTAATGCAAATGTGAATTTAAAACAACTTGTCGTTAGTATAAACATTTCGTTTATCCTTCCAAAAAAAAAAAAAAAAACCCCACACAAAAACATACTCATATGTGCCACAGATTTCACACTCACGTTTCTGTAGCTTCCGTAGTTCAAAAAACTTTCAGTGTGAGTACCGAAAACACCCACTTTTTGTTCTTCCCAGGGCAAGCTAACATAGGGCACAGAGTTTACGTACCACTGGGACTATTTCTGAGTATTTTCAATTCTCTCCCAGTAGTTTAGAGCCCTGGGCTGGCCTCCGCTCCCGCCACCTTATCGCCAGGAGAACTGTCACATTCCAGGGTTTAACCTCTGCGGTGCTGGCCTCAGCTTGTGCCAGCTCCTTCCTCAGGGCGAGGGGCAGTAAGGAGCAGCTATATAAAACTCCACCAGATAAATCAATTCACGGTGTCAAGTAATGGGTGAATTAATTGTGCCATCGAAATGACAGTTCTGTCCGAAACAGGACAGGCTGTGCACCCTTGTGGTCGGTAAATAAGAAACGCTCTGTAGTTTTTGAAGGAAGGTTTATGAGTGCTGCAAACGTCACAGCTGCTTCCGTTGGGTAATCCTAGCTTCAGTTTGAGGCAGTGACTTTTGGAAATGACACTAAACTAAGTAAATGGGTATTATATTTTTTGAATTATGTAAGAAAAGACAATTCCAACTACACTTAACATTTCAATTTTTTTTTCTTTTTTTGACACTTTACAATCACTTTATTTTACTTTAAAAAATCCAGGGTAGAATTGTGGTACATCATTTTACATGGACCTGTTATTTCATGCTGATGAGTTCTTGGCGATTTGATCTGATGCACCGTCTTTAGCTAAACTTTTGAAAATGAGTGTTTAATATTGAGTGGGTTAGGCCGGGGGCCTGCTTGTCTATGTGAACATAAATAACCTCCCCCCACCCACTCCTAATGTTGTGTTTTAAAGAAAAATCTTGTTAAAATTCTAATCTAAAAAAATCAGGTATTTTATTTGTGGTGAGGGCTAAGATCCCAGTGGAATGCCAGCTCTGTAGGGAAGAAATTAATCATCTGTGGAAGATGTCAGTTTTGACTTGTAACTTAGGCAGTATTCTAAAATGTGACCTGTTATGCCTGCATGGAATATATCCTATCTCATAAGTGGGTACTAGAAAACTGAACATTTTTATCTAAAGTTAATATTAGCTTGTGTGTTTTTTTTCTTGTTAGCTATCCGTAAACAAAGGGATAATAAAGGGGGGATTTATTTCTTCACAAGACAGAGGAGGTAATGGTTCTAGCACCTTTTCCTGTTTCCCAGTGGGAGAGGGTAGCAGGTCGGCGTCATTCCTGTGAGCTGGGTGGTGGAGGCATTGCCACACTGTCGGCTGTTGCCTAGACCTCCGCGTACCAACCCCATGTAGACCGTGCTGACATAGAGACATGGACCCGTTCCTAACGAGACTCAGGGAGCCTGCGACGCCAGATGTGGGCAAGTGCTTCCATGAGCAGAACCCAGGGTTTTTGATGCTGCGAGTCAGTTCTCCGTTTAAGTTGGGAGTTGGCCTGTCTAAATCAGTGGTTCCCAGCGTGGGGCACACGCCCCACCGGGGGGCAATTTGATTTTTAAGGGGGGCAATTCGAGAAGGAGTTATTAGTGCATTTTTTTGCATTTCTTATGTGTCTAGGGGCCTCATATACAGTATATAAATATATATTGTGACATACATATGCATTTCAATTCTCTATTATATATTTTGAAACTTTATTTGCTATTTTTCCATATCACTTCATATTACTTTTTTTTTTTAAAACCATTTCTTAGTGATTTCTTCCTCAGTACTTCAACTGTCCTTTCGTTCTTTGATTTTTCTCTTTCATGGATGCCATGTTCTTTGGAAGCTTGTTTAGACCAAGTTCATGGCCTTCTAGGCTTCCTCCACGTGAATAGGAGTTCACTGTTGGAATAATAAGAATTATATCCATGGCGGGGCGGGGGGCATCAGGATTTTAGAGATGCTTAGGTGGGGCATGGCCAAAAAAAGGTTGGGAACCACTGCTCTAAAGGCAGGTCTCTGTCACCTTCCTGGCTTCTTCACCTCTGCTTCCCAGGCCAGCCTTTCCGTGAGGAGGAGAATGCCGGAGGGGTCGGATGTTCTTCCCCCCGTGTGTGAGGAGACGTGGGCATTCCGGGGAGTGGTCCTTCAACACACAGCTTTTGTCTGTGATCTACAACTTGAACTTGAAACGCCTAAGCCCTGTGCAGTAGCGTTTGTCAGAGAAACAAGCTGGTACAGCGGAGGTATTGAAATATTTTGGACGCAATTTCAGATCATTTTGTGCCCTGTCAGTGGCGGGGTTAGTTTGAGTTGCGGGGAGACTTTGGAAGTCACGGCAGCAGTTGGTGCTGATGTAGGAGGTCTGTGTGGCTGATGGTCATGCCGACATCCTCCTGGGCCCTTCTTTGCACCCTCCCTGGGCTTAGTAGCCGTTAGTTAGGCAGTTGTACACGATGCGTTGCCCAGACACAGCTCCTCCTCGTGGTTAGGGATACAGAGCATTCACTCTGCAGATAAACAGGGTTTTCCAGGGGCTAGACCAGCATCTGAACCAGCTTTTCAAAATAGCCACCCCCACCCCTTTTTAAGTTACCTTTGGTCTTAAACATTTCAGTGTTTAAAAGAGGGAGGATTGGATGCCTCGTGTGTGTCACATTGTGCATCTGAAAGAAGGTGGAGGGGGCGGGCGTTCTAAAATTACTTTGCTAAATTTAAGTTTAAGTGAAGCGGAGACAACAGCGAGAAATTAAAGGGTGCGCTCCCGCACGGAGCCTCAGTCTTCGATTTAAACCGACTTTTAAGTCCTTCTATTTTTATAGCGGCCTGTCATCATCTGGAGGACCCTGACTGTCTGAGCAACAGCCGCTCAACAGCTAAAGTGGGGGGTGTGGTCGCCTCGGCTCCTGCGTGGTTGGGATGGGGTGCAAAGGAACGTTGGTTGTGCGACGGTTTCCTGTTTGGAAATGGCTGTGTGTGAGGACCCAAATACCCTTACAGTGTATAAAATGGGCCTTTTGAAGGAATTTTTCACGTTTAGGTTGTAATTCTAGAGAACTAGGCGGGGAACCCGATCTACGACAAACCGTTAGCTCGTCTTCAGGTTTTGGGAATCCAGATCTGTAGCTGCCTCCTTCTAAAGCATCGCCTTCATTTTTTAATTGTTTCTGTGGGAGTGGGATTTTTACACATGCTGGCGTCTCACATGGGATTCCTTTTAGGAGTAATATTATTCCAATAATTACCCCCCTCCGCACCACCCCCGAAAATACAATCAAGGGGAGAGAAACATCCCTCTGATGAATAGGAAAGAAAACAGGCACATCTGTGGTGATTTTTTAAAAAAGCAGGAAACCCTTATTTTCACTTGATTAAGGGTGGGTTCCCAAATCTCCATTTAAAAGGAGAGACGTGTGGGTGCCCTCAGTTTGGGTGAAGGGGGCAAAGGGGCTGAGCCCTGTGGGTGAGGTGACACTGTTGTCTTACTCCATTAAGTCAGCAATTTCCAACGTTTTTCATCTCACGGCACATAAACTAATCACTAAAATTCTGCGGCACCCCCAAAGTTTTATATATATATATATATATATATATATATATATATATATATATATATATATATGGCCAAAAAATAGGTATAATTTTGATTCACTCACACTGGACAGCTATTGTGTTGGTTGTTGCCATTTTATTGGACAACCTGAGTGAAAAGCGGTTGGTGCCCCTGACTAAATAGCCAGGTGTTGCATGTTTTAAACATCCTTGTGACGCAGCGGGTGAAAATCGCTGCCTTAAGTGATTCTCGGTTCTCGGTGGGAAGATTCTTTTTTCTCTGCAGTGGAGTGGACCTGTGGGTTACGGATTCCCGGGACCTAGGAACACAGTGTAAGTTGCAGAGGAAAAGACTGACGTGGCGTGGGCCCGTCTTTCTGGGCCCTGGGCAGGGAGGTGTGAGGCTACCTGCGGACGTATTTGTGGGGCCCCAGTCAGCACTGAGTCATGGGACTGGATTAGTGGGTGGTGGTCACCTTCTGGCTGAGCTACCATGGCCTCAGGCTCTGGACTGGGCTCCGTAGGAGAAACCCAAGATCTTACAGTGCCTGCTAATTACCATTCCCATTAGTTATCCCATCAGTTATTGGGATGGCGCTGGGGAACGCTGCCTCTTCCTCCCAGTGCCCCAGGCTTGGCTGCTGCTGGGAGCTGGAGTGAATGGGGACCCCAGGCCTCCGAGAAGGGCTGAAAGGGAGGGAGGCCCCGCCACGCCACATGGGCAGGAAGGCAGAGCTTCCGACCCCAGGAGTGAAGAAGGCACATTTCAGGATTCTTCCATGACACACACAGACCTACGTGGAGTATCCTATCTAATAAAGAGGGAATATGCTAATTGACCATCACACCCTCAGAAAGATGGCGGCGCCCACAGCCACAAGATGGCAGCGCCCAGTCCCCTCAGCCCCGCTGGGGGCAGCAGGCGCTGTGCAGTCCTCCAGTCCCCTCAGCCCCTCCTCATCCAGTCTCAGTCCCCCAGTCTCCTCAGCCCCACCTCATCCAGCCAGAGTCCCCAGTCTCCTCAGCCCTGCAGGGGAAGGCAGTTGGGGGTGATTTGGCTGGCAGGGGAGGGTGGTTGGGGATGATCATGCCGGCAGGTGAGCAGTTATGCATCAGTCAGGCCAGCAGAGGAGCAGTTAGGGGGCTATCAGGCTGGCAGGCAGAGTGGTTTGGGGCAATCAATCAGGCAGGCGAGTGGTTAGGAGCCAGCAGTCCTGGATTGTGAGAAGGATCCGGCCTAAACTGGCAGTCGGACATCCCCTGAGGGTCCCAGATTGGCGAGGGTGCAGCCTGGGCTAAGGGACCCACCCGTGCACGATTTTCATGCACCGGGCCTCTAGTAAATAATAACCAGAGAAGAAAAACAAGATGCTTGGAAATGCAGACCACTCACACTCACAATCTCAACACAAACCTTTTACGTTAGAAATGTACTAGAAAGTGGAGGCTTCTTCAGTTAGGAAACGAGGTAAAGTCGTGTGGAAAAGAAGCCAGCGGCTGGCCTAGGAGCATTCTGCCAGAATCTTCTATGCCAAATGGATCCTCGTTAAAGTCATAGCCAACCTCCCAAAGCTGATGTGCGTCTTTACAGACCTGGGGCTCTTTGCACAGGCTGTGAACGGGTCTCGTGTGGGGCTGGCTCTGTGGGCCGTGCAAGGCCCAGGAACAAGAAGACAGAATGTGCGCGTGGAGAGGGAACATTTGCTTCTTCGCTGTCAAAGTGCTTCGGGCACTGGACCCTGGCAGGAAAGGTACTTGGCGACGGAGTTCTAAAATGGAAATAATGACAACAGGGTCAGACCCAGGGACCGTGCAGGCCTTTTCCGGAGCGGGGTTCTCCAGAGAAGCAGGTCACGGCATTCCCAGTGCTCATTCCAGTGTCGGATGCTCCACCGAGCGCCCGGCTGTGGCAGCGGAGAGAGAGTGCTGGTGGCTGCTGGGCGGCTGCCTGGGGGATTTTACGGCAGAAGTTGTATCAGTCCTGAAGCGGCGTGTAATCATGTCGTGATGGAATTGGGTTTATTTTTGCAGTTTTCTAAGACTCGTCATACAGGCGATTAACCAGAACGTCCCAAAGAACAATTTCCCCTCAGTACTCCATGCCCAGATTGCAAAACCAGAGGTAGGTCCTTAAAATGATCCCATAAGGACGTTGAACCCACAGTAAACTACCAGGAGACAGAGAAGGGGTTTCATTTGTGCACATAAGATCGCATTTACAACTACATTTAGCGCCGATATAATTTTTCTTTGCATAAATTATTCAACCCTGTTAGTTTTTCTTTATGAACTTAAAGCGCATGGAAACACATTTCCCAGTCACAATGTATTGATCACCCATTAAAGAGGGGCACTGTCCTAGAAGAGAGACGGGGAACACGGATTAGGAGGGACTGTTATGACACTGGACATACCTGGACTTTAGAACAACAACTGCAGATTTAGAGGGAAAAGCCAGAACATTCCAGGATGGTTCTTGCCTGTGTGGCTGCCCGAATTGTTAGTTGTATTGACAGCAGGTGAACAAAACTACAGCCCTTTCCACGCCAGAGGGCTAACAGCATGCACTCTGCGTGCACCGTCCCTGGGAGGGGCAAGGCCGTGCCCAGGAATGCAGGGCGTCCCCACAGGCAGAGGCTGCTCTGTGGTCCGAGTCAGCCTGGTGGTGAGGTTCAGGGATCCAGCGGAGGAGGGCGTCTGCGTCGCAGAGAGGCAGTGTGAGGAGGAGAGACTGGAAGTGCAAGCTGTGCCGTGTGGGGAACGGCAAGCTGCCTGCCCCGTCCGTGTCATTATCTTGTCGTCTGTGCAAGATGCCTGCAGGGCCCCATGGGAAGACTCGGGTCATGCCTTTGAGGAGTTGAAATATAGACAGGGAGTGAGAGGACGTGCCATGGAATTTAGAAAGGGGACGAATACACAGGTCCTGGAATCCAAGAAAGGGGGTGAATGCACGTGCCATGGCCTTTGTAAAGGGGGTGAATGCATGTGCCCCGGTCTCTAGAAAGAGGGTGAATACATATTCCATGAAATCTAGAAAGGGGGTGAGTGAATATGCTATTAAATCTAGAAAGGGGGTGAGTGCATGTTCCATGAAATCTAGAAAGGGGGTGAGTAAATATGCTATTAAATCTAGAAAGGGGGTGAGTGCGTGTTCCATGAAATCCAGAAAGGAGGTGAGTGCGTATTCTAACCAAAGTGGCACATTCAGGGGTGCCACCTGCTTGGACCAGGCCAGTGTGAGCCAGGACCCTGCACTGGGCAGTGGTGGAGGCAGTGGCCCGTAGGGGCTTCTACTCAAATGCTCTGTGGGCCACGTTGGGGCCCTGACAGGGACCCGCCCACCCACGCAGCACTCGGGGCCTGCGGTAGGGCCGCCTTTGGGCAAGCTTGTTCTGTCACATGGGCCCTCTCTCTTAGGGACGCACGGGAGCACTTCGCTGTGAGTCTCAGCGTCAGGAGCAGTGGGCTGCGCACGGGGCGGAGGCCATCACGTGGGAGGCTGTGTGTACCTCAGCTCCTCCATGGCCTCCATGCTCTCCGCCCCAGTTTATGTTCCTACCCTTGCGTCTCTTTACCCTCCTCTTTTTTATTTTGCATCTACTTCTGAATTTTAACAAACCTTGTTATAGTGCATATATCCGTGTAAATCGCTTTCCATACTTTTGTGGGAACCAGGTAGAGTATAAGTAGAATAGTCCATCTCCTAAGAACCATAGAATCCAAGAGTGACCTAAACCAAAGTGCAGGGAGACCGAAAACGCCCCCCGCAGGGGGATGTTGGATCTGGACAGGCAAGAGTGGGCCAGGCAGCCGCGGGCAGGAGGGTTGGAAGCGTGCCCTGGGGGCTGGGTCATGCGATGCAGGACCTGCCCAACCCCTCTTGGGTTTTGGAGGGGCCAATCTAGACACTGATTTCAGTAACCCAGGTGTGAAGTTAAAAGGAGGGGATAAAGCAATCTTTCAAAGGGGACGGGAGCGGGCGGTGTCTGGGGGACAGTCACTCGCTGACTTCACCAGGCGGGGCGGGCATGGGTAGGGTAGGTGTTGCCCCAGCTCATCCTCACCACGGCTCTTCGAAGGAGGGGCCCGGATTGCCCCCATTTGCCAGAACAGCAGACTGAGAGCCAGGAGCGCTAAGCCCCGAGTTACACAGGTGGTAGGGGCGGGAGCAGGACCGCACCTCGGGCAGACGGACCCTGACGGCCGTGCTGGGCCCTGCTGTCTGAGGTCTTGGTCAGAGCGGAGGGTCCGCTTACCGACGTGACAGATGCCAAGAGGGGACTGAGCGGAGGCAGTGGAAGGAGTCTCATGTCTCCTTTGAAATTTCCGAGTCGCCACGTTAGAAAAGAAAAACCGGGGAAGTGAGTTTTCAATAATCTATCTCATGAGGCACCTGTCTGAGACATGGTCACTTTAAATGGGTATAAATGCGGGTGAGACATTTGGCATTACTTTCGTCGATAGTGAATCTTTGAAATCCAGTGTGTGCTTCACACTGAGCACACATTTCCAGGGCTCGGGGGCCACCTGTGTCTGGTGGCTACAGGATCGGACAGGCAGGCTCAGACTGTTGAGCATAAGAGTTCAGACTGAATAGAAGTAGGAACGTGGCGTCTGTACACAGCCCGGTCCCAGGAGTGGGAACTTGGGGTCTCTGCCCAGCCATGTCACCCACATATCACTGTGGAAGCAGATACCGTAGCCCTAAAACATTGATGTTCAGAATCTGCAGTTTCCAAATCTTTCCAAATGGGGAGGGGGTGAGGGAGAGTATGTATCTATAATTTCCTGTTGACTCACTCCATGCTTTTAAAGGGCAGCACGAACTGTCTGCTTTTAGACTGAAACTTTGTATGCCCGGGAACCAATGGCGCTGGTTTGCCCTCGGAGTCTCGCTCTGCTCTGACAACTTCATGCATAAACATCATCTTGGCGTGTCCCCTCTTTAAAGGCAATCCTGGCATCAGAACACACTTCCTGTTTTCCTTGGACAGATTCTGGAGAGGGATACAGTTTATCATTTTGCAGAGCAGCCTGCTTGAGGGGCTAGCAGCCCAGAGAAAGAAGGACCGGAAGGAGGCATCGCTACAGAATTAGCTTCTGAGAGCTCGCGCTCCCAGGGCTGGGTGATGGCTGAGTGCGTTAGCCCAGGCCTCTCCTCGGTAAGGAACTCTGTAGGTAACATGGAGGCTCCTGCAAAGTCTTACAAAGTCAGTCTCATCGCTCATCCGCCACTGGGGATTATGCATGTGCTGCGTGTAACGTGTCATTGAATAACTTAGCCCTTTTACTGCGTGCCTGCTGCAAGTTGATTTAATTTAATTTCCTGTACAGTTCGAACCCCCCACTGTAGATTCTTACTCATCCCCAGCTCCCTGAATAAGAAATTTGTTTCCAGTTTAGTGCCTGGTCTGCAGCAAACTCCTCATCCACTTCCCCGGATAGCTTGTTTTCCCCATCACCAGCACACAGCGAGGGGAATCCACGCACTTCGTTCTGGTTTATTTTTCCCTGTGGGCAGTGCTTCCTGTGAAAAACCAAACAGAACAAAACTGGGCTAAAGAAAACACGTGTGGCTTTTCTCAGCGAATTGCCCTAGCGAACTTAACCGCGTATCCAGCACCGTTATTGGTACCCAAACACCGAGGGACAAAGAATACCATGATTAAAAACAAACAAACAAACAAACAAACTCAACCCCAGAACTCAGAACTAACAAGCGTGGTTGTGTGGGCCAGTCTAGACCAGTGGTCGGCAAACTGCGGCTTGTGAGCCACATGCGGCTCTTTGGCCCCTTGAGTGTGGCTCTTCCACAAAATACCACGGCCTGGGCGAGTCTATTTTGAAGTGGCGTTAGAAGTTTAAGTTTAAAAAATTTGGCTCTCAAAAGAAATTTCAATCTTTGTACTGTTGATATTTGGCTCTGTTGACTAATGAGTTTGCCGACCACTGGGCTAGACCATCATCCATCTCTGGTGTAGGCCATCCAGGGACGAACAGAAAAGCAACGGCGTTTGCCCCATGCACGCAGGTTTTCCGCGCTCAGGTGAATGTTGCGGCCGGGTCCCGGTGTGTCCCCCATGGAGTGGCGGCCACCAGGCGAGGTCCTTCAGAGGCACCTGCGCTTCTATTCCGAGGCCGCTGCACGTCCGCGCGAGGCTGTGGGCTGCGGTCCACCTCTCGGGCCCCCACGGGAGAACAGATTTAATTTAAAGTCTAAATTCTATTTGAGAAGTCTGAAGCACATTAAGACTTCCTAAATAATTCACTGAGGGTTACATTCAGCGAACACGTGTAAATATGAGAATGTGAGAGGCAAGTGGTCCGAACACAGAACAAATCTGAGGCCACGCTGATGGGAGCCACATGTCCCGGGTCCTCGCTGGCAGCCCGGCACGGGGTGGCGTGCGGCTCCCAAGGGCAGGTTCCCATCCCGCTGCCTCTGCCCTGGTCCTCGCGATTGGCCACCTGGTCCAGGAGGGCTTCGGAGACGCACTGGTCAATGCGGGACCGTCAGCGCGTGGGTGTGCTCCAGGCCGCGGCACAGTGAAGGTGACAGGAACCCCCGGGGCGCTGCCTGCCCCAGCCCCGAATGGAGTCCCTACCAGCTTCTCAAGTGGGGTGTTTGCGGGTGGGAAATGGCCAAAATACGCTGTTGGGAGCTGCTGTCTTGCGTCAAGCTTGGATTAATAGTGACAGCTGCAGAGGCCTTTTCCCCGTGAGGCTAAACAACATCCGTGCTATAGGGATGTGTGGGTGCGTTACGCCACATGACAACTTAACACCCAGGAGAGTCACCTCGTTCATTCGGCATTGCTGAGTGATTCCCTCTCCTGCTCTACATCCCCCCCCTCTCTGCATCCTGTCCCTTCTCCCTCCTGCCCTGGTCTGTCTGCCCTACCTGTAGGCTTTTGCAGTGTCAGCGTCAGGGAGTTTCACCTGTGGTGGACACCCAGGGGCTGAAAGAAACCAGCCCGCGGGTCTAATGAAACCAGGCTGCAGATGTGCAGCGATCCTGGAATGGCCTGCCCTCGCCTGTGTCTGGTTTTCATGGAAATTTGTGTCTGGGAATGAGGGGGAAGCAGAGTGGATTTGCTGGAGGCAGGTGCCTGCGTTCCTTGGCCCTGGCCGTGAGGAGCCAGGCCCGGGGACCTCCTCGGAGGGGAGAGAGACGGAGGCCTTACGAGATTTGACGAGCGCCATGCAATCTTTATAAAACAGCGGGGATTTCCGCCGACTTCCTGATCTTTGAGAATTATTCATACGTCTGCCCTCGCCTGGGGTTTTGTGGACAGAAAACACACTCCATTCACTGTCCCTGCTCTACGAATTCACCCTTTGAAGTCGTCACAAAGTTAATTCTGTATTCTCTGCTGCTGGTGTCCGTAACCTCTGAGATTACGCGTAAAAGGATTTCATTTGTTTTTCTCTTAATCCTCACCCGAAGATATTTTCCCATTGATTTTTCAGAGAGAGGGACAGAGACAGAGAGTAACATCAATGTGAGAGAAATACATGGATTGGTTGCCTCCTGCACGCGCCCCGACCAGGGCCCAGGCCGGGGAGGAGCCTGCAACTGAGGTATGTGCCCTTGATGGGATCGAACCCCGGAACCTTCGGTCGGCAGACTGACACTCTACCCACTGAGCCAAACCAGCTAGGGCATTCCATCCCTTTATCCTGAAGGGCATGGGCAGCGCAGGCCAGGAGAAGGCCCAGCAGCGTCGTGGTAGCCCTGGTGGGAACGCGGGCTACCTCTCCAAAAGGTTGGGGATAAATTCAGGCTCAAGCCAGGTTCACAGCGTGGAAGTGAGGGTCAGAATGAGTTACGTTTGCACTGACATCGGAAGCAAGGTTAAACACTGTTTTCGTCTTTGCTCCGAGCAAGTGAAAATAAGAATTGCAAATCACATATTGGAGAAAGTTGAATGCATGCCCCCTTTCGGAATAAGCAAGATTCGAAACTAATGGAGGCAGGATGGTCTGCTGCTTTGGACACTTACTGTGCAATGAGAAGAAGTCCTGAGACCCTTCCCTTCACGGACATTCATAAACGAGCTGTCCGTCTGCGAGCAAGTGCAGTCATTTGCTCCACTGTGTCCGAGCATTAGCTCTTTATCTCTTCTTTCTTGTTCGGTTTTTCGTTTTGTTTCTTGTGCTCAATACAAATTGGCGTTTAAAACAGAGGTGATGTGTATGTGGGTTGTTGGTTAAAGCGCTATCAGGATAGTGTATCTCTTTCATTTCTCGGCTTACTAGTATATAGGTAATTGTGGGGCCCTCTTACAGCGACGGGGAGAAATGCAGTCTTGGTGTCTGTAGGTCTGTCCCTGGGCATTGGTGCCAAATACAAGAAGTAACAGCACTTTGGGATGCAGTTGCCCTGGGCTCAGCTGAGTGTTTTTAAGTGCTTTTTCGTGACCAACCCTCTAAGGAGTCTTTTCAGACGTTTTTTCCCTGGTTACGCCCTCCCCGCCCCCCCAACATGAAAAGGTAATAGCACAGGTGTAGTGTATACCTGCTTAGGCACTTTTACGTGATAAACACGTGCCTACATTTACGTCAATCTGGGCTTTGCCCGTAAAGGGAGACTTTTCCTCATCCTGCCTGGAGCAGTGTTGGCCTCCTTGGCGGCGCACGGCTTCTGAACGCAGCACCAGCACCCACCTTTGCACAGGTTGTGTCCGTGACAAGACCTCAGCAAGGATGCAGGAGGGGAGGACCTCCGGGTGACCTCAGGACGGCATTGGCTCCTGACCTTGTGTAGCGTGTGGCCTGGAGCCTGAGAGTGACAAAGCAACAGGCCATCAGGCTCCCCATCCCAGAGGGCTCCTTCCACCCGGAGTGGCCGAGACACGCGCTCCGCTGGAGAGAAGGTGACGGGGAGCTTCCGGACTCAGCGTGGACAGGGTCAGGGGGTCTATGGAAGCACCCCAGTGGCAAGCACACGTTGCCATGTGCTACACTGGGGTCTGCAGGGGGCAGCTGTGGGCTCCTGCGGGCAGCACTTTCCCTAGTCTTGGATGTCTACGTGTACACTGAATGGCCAGATTATGATGATCTCTGAACGCATAATAATCTGTCCACTCAGTGTATATCATATATAATAAAAGGCTAATATGAAAATTGTCCCCTTGACCAGGAGTTCAACCAGCAGGCAGGCTGGCCAAATGCCCATGTCCCCTCCCCCTGGCCGGGCTGGCTGGACCCCACCCATGCACAAATTCATGCACCGGGCGATCATAATAATCTGGCCACTCAGTGTAGGTCCTGGGGCTGATTTAATGCAGCTGGGTCATACTGATGCCAATGTTTCCCCTCCAGTAAAAATGGAAATATATTAAAAAGTGAACAACCAAAAAAGACACCCTGAGTTTCAACCAAAAGTCAATCAGAAGAGAAAAACACTTGGGCCAGCGTCAAGAGAAACAAAGCCGCACCAGAACAGAGTTTTATGAACAGGATCGTTGAATATATTTCCATGAGGAGGCCCCTGACTCAGAGACGAGGGGGTGAGTATTCTGGGAGGCAGAGGCTGAGCAGCCCACCCACACCCTGCCCCGGCAGCACCCGCTCAGGCACAGTGACTGCAAGTGACCCAGTGGGACTGGGAGGAGGGAAAAGTACGCCCGAGTCTTGGGGAGGCAGAGCAGACGTGAGCTGTACAACCAGGGGCGTTTGGTGAGAATCTCACGCTGTGTGTGCGCCTCTCCACATCACCAGAGGTCCTGACAGATCCCTTAGTTGTTCTCAAAGCGAGGGATGGGACTGCAGACTTCCTTATCTCCTAGCCCAGTGGTCGGCAAACTCATTAGTCAACAGAGCCACATATCAACACTACAACCCTAGGACCGTGGTTGGCAAACTGCGGCTCGCGAGCCACATGCGGCTCTTTGGCCCCTTGCGTGTGGCTCTTCCACAAAATACCACGGCCTGGGCGAGTCTATTTTGAAGAAGTGGCGTTAGAAGAAGTTTAAGTTTAAAAAATTTGGCTCTCAAAAGAAATTTCAATCTTTGTACTGTTGATATTTGGCTCTGTTGACTAATGAGTTTGCCGACCACTGTCCTAGGGAAAATCAGGTGGTCAGTCATGTGACTGGGAGTGCGCAAGATGAAGATTCCGTTTTATTTTAAAGTGCTGTGAGTGTGTTAAATAAACACACTTCCTCCCACCTTTCTAAGTTCTGGCTGGGCTGACAGGTTAACATGAGGGGGAATTAGCTGGAGAGAATGTCCAACGTTTATTGGGGATGAGCATGTGGGGGTGCCATGAGAATATGAGACCCGAAGACGCATTGGACAGTGGACGTTCAGTTATGTGCCATTTTGGACCAAGAGGGAGCAAGGGTCTGGGATTTGAAAGGGAAAGCGGATGATCTGCAAGTAGACAAGAAAGAACACACATGAAGTGAACAGGTTCTTGCCCGGATGCCCGGAAGCGATGGGCCCCACCGGGAAGGCCAGCACGCAGCTCTGCTGGGTCCCGCCCTGTCTGCCGTGTTCAGTCCATATGATGCTGAGGTGACGCCCCCTTCCTTTAAGCAGACTTCTTAATCTGAATTCTTTTAATTTTTCCCCTGAAATGTCAGCTTTATTTTTAAAAATCTTTATTGTTGAAAGTATTACATCTGTCCCCTTTTACCACCCCCCGCATTGACCCCTTCTAGCCCGCCCCTGCCCCAGGCCTTCACCACACTATTGTCTGTGTCCATGGGTCATGCATATATGCATACAAGGTCTTTGGTTGACCTCTTCCCACCCCCCCCTACCCACCCTCCCCCGACTCCCCCCTGCCCACCCCATTCCGAAATCTCTTCCATGCTTCTGGGTCTCTGAACTTATTTTATCAGTTTACTTTGTTCATTGAGATTCCACATATGAGTGAGATGATGTGATACTTGTCTTTCTCTGACTGGCTTATCTCTCTTCGCATAACACTCTCCAGGTCCCTCCATGCTGAATCAAAGGGTAAGAGAGCTTTCTTCTTTACTGCTGCACAGTATTCCATGGTGTGGATGTCCCACAGCTTTTCATTCCTCTCATCTACTGATGGGCACTGGGGCTGTTTCCAGAGCTCAGCGATTGTAAACTTCGCTGCTATGAGCATAGGGGGTGCGTACATTCTCTCTGATTGGTGCTTCAGGTTTTTTAGGAGATACCCTAGAAGTGAGATCACGGGGTCAGATGGCAGTTTCATATTTACTTTTTTGAGGAAACTCCATACTGTTTTCCATAATGGCTGCGCCAGTCTGCATTCCCACCAGCAGTGCACGGGGGTTCCCTTTTCCCCACAGCCTCACCAGCACTTGTCATTTGTCGATTTGTTGATGGCACCCATTCTGACAGGTGTGAGGTGATAGATACCTCATTGTCGTTTTGATTTGAGTCTCTCTGATAATCAGTTAATTGACTTTGGAAACCAAGCAGGAGAACTGACCAGGTGCTATGTCATGGTCCCCAGGAGCACAGATTTGGGAGTTAGTGAGTGCTTGCCCTTAGACGTCACTACAAATAACTCTTTGAGCTATGGCTGCTCTCACAGTAGATGCCATAGCAGTAAAGTCAGGCTCTTATTCTGTTTTTGGTAATAGGGTCAGATTGGATGACGCACCACGAATGTCTGCCTAAACCCTTATTTACATTAAGTTTATTTATATGGAAAGCTGTACACTTGATCTTCTACAGCTAGAGTTAACACTTGTGTTGCTCTTTTCTGGGACGTTCCCTTTGAACCTCATAATTGGAGCTGTTGACTACAAAACAGTCGAGTTTAGGAAACATGGATGATCTTGACTAACCAGGGTCAGGGATAGATGGCACGCAGTCCATGTCTGGACCCAGAAAGAGTATGCATCAAATGTGGATTTGTTTCCTGGGCCACTTCAGGGCTGTCTCACTGCCTGGCTCAGTTTTATTTAACATGATTTTTATGTGGTACTCCTTCTCCCCAGTTTTTTAATACATGGAAGCTATTTCATATATTATACAGGGTGGGGCGAAGTAGGTTTACAGTTTGTGTGGAAAGTAATACAGTAATTAATCTATCTATCTATCTATCTATCTATCTATCTATCTATCTAAAAGCCCAGCAACCAAAGGGCGGAGCAACCGAACCGGTCCACCAGTCGCTATGATGTGCACTGACCACCAGGGGGCAGGAGCTCAACACAGGAGCTGACCCCTGGTGGTCAGTGTGCTCACACAGTGGGAGCAGGCACTCAGAGGGCGGGTCCACAGCCGCTCGGTTGACCTGGATGAGTGGCACTCCAATCCTTGCAGCCATGCCCCCTACCAGTGCACGAATCCGTGCACCAGGCCTCTAATAAATAATAATACAAGAATAAACTTTTTCGTATTCACAGCTATAGATGTACATTTATATGTAAAGGGTTACACAGATTTATATATATAATTTATTACACAGATTACAGTACTTACAATAATCCAGTCAATATTGTGATGACCTCATCAGCAGAACCTAGAATTTAGGATAAGAATAAGTTGTCTCTTCCTTAGACGACTTAGACATTCAGAGAAATCCAGGTGGAACCCGCGTCCTACCGAACTTCTCTCTACGACCAATGGCTCAGGTAGAAAAGGACCGTGTTACGGGACCCTGGGCCTCCACAGCCCTGGCAGAGGGCAGTTTCTGTGGTCACTGGGCTGTGAGTCACCCTGCAGAGGATGGAGAGTGTGTTACCCTGCCTCATGTCACCAGCGAACACACCCCTCGAGCCCTTGGTTCTCGTCTCATAGTTACTTGATTCCTTCTGAACACATGGAGGCCACATAAACCCACAATTTAGTTAATCTCTGCATTGACCAAAAATGGTACTGGGAAAAGTTTCAAATGAACTTGCCAGCCCTGAACATGGCAACACACAGGTGCATCCCGATGCATTTGTCTGGGAGAGTGCCCCAGAGACAGAGAAGTGTCTAGTCTGGTCCCTGAGTGCCTCATTTTGATGCAAATGAGGAATCCAAGTATACAGTTTGGTTGGTCCAAACAGCGCTGTCCTGATTGGTCAGAATCGGGTGTTCTGATTGGACTTTATGGAGCTGCTCTGACTCGTCAGTAAAGATGCAAATGAGGATATGTACAGCTCCAATTCGATGGGGCGGGTCTCAGCCCATGGGTCTAAATACCATTGCAGAAACTTACTTAAAAATAAGAGCCAGCTCTGATGGCAGGAGCTCCGTGTAGGAGGCTTGGCAGCGCAGTCTGTGGGTTTTCCCTGAAATGGAGTCCTTTTTGACAGGTGTATTCCTTCCGAGGGTCCACAGGTTCATGGTTGAGTTGGATCTTCTTTCGACCTTTTGAGTGTTGTGGTGGCGATTTGGGGCATTTCAGAGGATGGCTGAATGGAATGGGTGCTTTTGTCTTCAGAACACCCGAGTCTGACAACCTCTTCTACCGTAAGGAACCATTTTTCCTCTTCAGTAAGAAGGCGAGGCTGTGCACGGCTCCGGCAGGTGTCAAGGTTAGAAGAAGGGAGAAGTGCGTCCTTCCTCTGTTCCCCGGCAGACTTGTGTCTCCGCTCGAGGCGGGGGCGGTTCATGGAGTGCATGTGCGCTCCCCCGGGATGTCCAGAAAGATGTTTTTGTTCCCCACTTCAGGTTCTAGTCCTGAGACTACCAATTACAGCATCCCATAAACCCTCCACTGTAGGTAGTAAAACCTAATTTTAGATTTCCTGCTTGCCCCAGTGTCCTGGTTGCTACTGGTTGGCGAGGGGCTGGCCTGGGAGGCAGACGGCTCATGCTATGCTATGTATGAATGCCTGTTCTCACATATTTGGGGTTTGGTCTTCATTCCCGGACGGCTTTTATCTGAAGTTTCAACAACTTCGGAAGAATTGGGCAGCTTACTTGGTTCCTTTTAGTGGGTAACTCTGATGCAGGGAATAGGGAAGGGGGCACTGGGCGAGGAGTGGGCATCAGGAGTGAGGTGAGGGGCTGACGCGGGGGGTACCTCTGCCGTCTTTGCTGAGAACACAGGGGGCTGCCCCCTTCCTGGTGTTTCTGTAACTCAGCCTTTCTCTCCTGTTGGGAGCTTCTTCAGAAAACACATCCATGTTCAGAATGTCTGTTAGGACCTGTTCTTCCTTCATCTGCCCTCTTCAACATCCAGCACCTTCCACCAGCGATGCCAGATGGTTTAGGGATTGCACAGTGTCCTGGTGACTTGCTCACAGTCACAAACCCACTGACTGTTTTTCTGATATAATGACAATAACAACGGCCCCCTTCTCATCCTTCAGATATCTGTGGAGGTGAATTCAGAAGGTCAGTGGGTGTAGCAAAGTTAGGCGGATGTTCTGGATTTGAGGCAGCCCAACGTGGTTACCTACAGAGGAAAGCTGAAACCCATGGGAAAGTGGCCCTCGCCCCAGAGACTTGGCAGGCAGAGTGTGCCCTGAGAGCCGGCTGCGGAGTGTTTGGGTGTGTCCGTGTGTACGGGTTTATAGGCTGGTGCGTGGGTGGGGTGTGAGCTGAAATCTATACGAACAGTGGTAAAATGTTTAAAACTTACAAGTGACGTGTCAGGGTATTTTTGGACTTTAGAAGGTAGTATTCATAGTATTTTGTTCATTGTGGAAATATTAGAACATAAAGAAAAATATTTAAATTAAATCTTCCCACACTCAGACTGTTGACAGTGATGCATTTAATTCCAAAATAGTGGCAATTCTTTTATATACACTCCCCCCCCCCCGCAAACTGATTATATTACATATACATTTTAATAATTTTTAACTTAGCAGCTCATTGTAAGTATCTGTGTCAGTAAATATGCTTCATGAATTATCTGTTTCTGCCACATTATTTTAAGACTGTCTAGGATTCCATTGGCCCCATCATGATCGATTGAATCAGTCCTCTCTGTTTCCACTTTTCTTTGTTATAAACCAACAGTTCTCCATCTTGGCTGCATAATACAGATTCCTAGGCTCCATCACTGACCAATTAAATCAAGGTCTCTTGGGGATGAGGCCCAGGAATCAGTATGCTCATATGTTTTTAGGGTTGAAGGTCACTGCTGCCGATGACACTGTAGAGTTTACCAAAGACTAGGGTACATTTTCAGAAGTGGAATTACAGTATCAAGGGCACATGTCTTCAACCTTTTTTTTTTTTTTTTAAATATATTTTTATTGATTTCAGAGAGGAAGGGAGAGGGAGAGATAGAAACATCAGTGATGAGAGAGAATCATTCATTGATCAGCTGCCTCCTGCATGCCTCCCGCCAGGGATCCGAGCCCACAACCTGGGCATGTGCCCTTGAACCCAGGACCCTTCAGTCTGCAGGCCGACGCTCTATCCACTGAGCCAAACCATCTATAGCTAATCTTTTGATATCTACCGCCAAATTCCCAGAGTAGTTTTTTTTAAAACTAATGGTGAAAACACCTGCATGTGTGTACAACAGCTAATAACTCCACTGAGCTGTTTGGCCTTTGCTTAGTTGTTTCATACGGTCCCATGACAAACACCTGAGCGTGTTGCTAAATAACAAAGGGAGTTTATTGGATGCCTCTTTCTCTCCGAAGGCGGAGCTTTGGTCAGAGCCTGGGGCGGACCCCCAGCCCCGCCGAGCACGGGGCAGTCCTGTGGGACCAGGCTCTAGGCCTTGTCTGGTCCCTGGCCCGTCCTCAGAAATCGCTGCACGTCCGTCCATTCTTTATTCACTCTTGAGCTGCCCAACACTGTTCATTGCTTCTCTAATATCATTGTCATTTTTCTCAAAATAATTCACAGACATAGTTTTAAAAGTCCCATAGGACTTCTGGGCTCCTCATGGAAAATACCTCCCCTGAGGGTCGCCCTGTCCTCGCAGCTGTCCGTCCGTCCTTTACCTCCACATCTGTCCGTCCTGGCTCATGCTGCTCCTTCGAGAGCCTCCCGTTGTCTGTTAGGAAGATGAGAACTTAGGTCAGGCCTTGCCTCCACCTCCTGCCTCTCCATCCTTCCGCAGGATAAACAATGAGGGTGAAATCAGTGCTCACCTCTAACATGCCTGTAGCTGTGTGAGCTGCTGAATGAAGCGGGGAAGCCATAAGGTGTGCTTATGAGCCGGTTTCATCCTTTCCAAGGCTCTGTATCTGGTGGAAGTTGAAAAAACCTGCATTTGTGTGCAACAGCTAATAACGCCACCGAGCTGTTTGTATCTGGGGCTTGTGTGTTGCCTTAGTTTTCCTCTGTCTTTTCAATCAGATGCCCTGAGCTGGTAGGTGTCCTCAGCAGTCTTCAGGTTTTTGGAGAGAGAGAGGGAGGGAGGGAGGGAGGGAGAGAGGGAGGGAGAGAAGGAGGGAGGCGGCAGGAAGACCCTTGGGAGTCCTGTGCTCTCGGCTCCAGCGGAACTGGCTGCTTTCAGGCTCGCTGCTGTCCTGCTGTCCTCGCCCCCTGGCACCTGGGGGCCTCTGGTGCAGGCTCCCTGCCTGGGCGCCATCCCATCAGCCTCCTCCTTGGTCTCGGGTTGGCGGTCTGCTTGGGCACTCAGCGCTCACGGACAATCATTGCCCTTGCGGTTTGGAGAGCGATGCTTCATTGACTTCTCACGCTGGTTCCTGTTGTGGAGAAGCTCAGTGCACCCTGCTCCCTTTTTGGGTTTTTCTCTTGATTCCTGGTGCCCTGCCACCTCACAGGGAGAGGCTGCTGCCTTTTACTGTGCTGGGCACTGGGCCCTTCTGTCTTCTAAAATTGGCTTATTTCACTTAGTCATATGCATTTAAGGTTCCTCCATGTTTTTCATAGCTCACTCCATTCTTTAACAGATACCTACTGGGGTCAGGTGTGGTATGAGGGTCCTTGGAGACCCTCCCGGTATCAAGGAAGTTGCAGACACATTTGAGAGATTAGTTGGATGTCACATAATCTTCCTTCTACAATTGGAATGAAAGGAAGGCACAGTTAATACTTACTTTGACAACAGGCTAAGCTAGAACTGTTGGACACACTAGCTTTTCATGAGACATGAAAAGCTGTGATAGGAGATGGAAAATAAAAGCTAGAAAGAAGGGAGGGTTAACATGTTCAAGGATTTGCCTGGCTGGTGTGGCTCAGTGGCTGAGCATTGACCTATGAACCAGGAGGTCATGGTTCAATTCCCAGTCAGGGCACATGCCCGGGTTGCAGGCTCGAGTAGGGGGCGTGCAGGAGGCAGCCGGTCAGTGACTCTCTCTCATCATTGATATTTCTATCCCACTCTCCCTCTCCCCCTCCCTTCCTCTATGAAATAAATAAAAACATTAAAAAATATTTAAAGTATCTAAGGACTTGAGAGATGACTCTGCGGCGGTGGTGCTGATGGAGAGATGCTTCAAGTGGAAATCGTTTAACCGGGGTCTCCTGAGCCTAGCACACCTTCTAGAACTGTCTCCGGGATTTCGTTCACAGGCCTTGGGTCTGAAGGGCTTCCTGACTTGTGGTGGAGGGCCTGGCAGGAGACAGGCCATGCCAGGACGGCTGGGTTGGAGTGAGGGCCCAGCTACCAGGAGGTCAGAAGAGGAGTGTGGGGCCTTTTTGCCTCAATGTGCAGATCTCTGCCAAAGTGGGGGGAGGAAAAGGCAGGAGATCAAGTTGCTCTAGAGTTCCTAGGAGTGGATTTTGTCCAAAAGAAAGGAAAGCAGTAAAAGGGAGGTCAGAATTGGGACCACGCCTTCCCTTAAAAAGGATGGGAAGGCTATAAAAGTCTTCCCAGGCTGCTAGTTACTCTGTCTCTGCTGAAAATGACATATATAGCAGCAACAGAATGTTAGATTACCACTAAAAGCAAAACTCCCTCCCGTGTGCTCTAAAGAGACCAGACATGTGGGCGTTTACTGTTACTGATTCTTCCTGATGCCATTTTTTTTTAAACCTAATTTTCTGTGACTCATAAGAACTCCATTCTCTCTCTTGACTGAGTGAATAGTGAAACCTTGGACTTGGCCTGTGGAATTTTCAACCCAAGACAACCTAGTAGGGAACGAAGGGTGGGGAATGGGGCGGTATGACGGCGCTGAATCTTGGTCCTGGAGGGCAGGGCACGCTGGGAGGAGGCGAGGGAGGCGGATGCCCTGGGCCAGGCAGATGTTTGTTATCCACCCGAAATGCGAGGAATGTGCCAGGGGTGCTTCCTGGTCTCCCCAAAGCTGAATGTAGCTCAGATTAGGAGAGCCTTTTTGCATTCAGTTATTCCAGGTGTTTCAAATTCTGCAAAATGGATAGGGTGAGGCATTAAGAAAGTGATCCTCAGTCGTCATCTTTTTGGCTTTTCTTGTTATTTTATTTTATTTTTTTGCTTCTTTTTGCTTTGCAGCGCTTCTCAATTTAGCTGTACTTCTTCGGAGCATATGGTGAATGACTGTCTTTGTGCTGCACATCCCTCTAAAGGTCTGGATTCCCTGTTTGCTGTGAAGTGAGCTTATGGAAGAAATAAGCTTGGTCACAGTTGTTTCTTAAGTAAGCTTGGTCACAGTTGTTTCTTCTGTCCCTTTCTGCATGTGATCCTAGAAACCTTAAAGATTTGCAGCTTTGTGCCAAAGAACATTCGCAAGGTGATTTTCACCTGCCGCAAAGGTGGGTGCGTCTGTCAGTACTCATTCTTCTCTTCCTCCTCAGTAGCAGAACTCCTCCTGAAAGTTAGCTGTGAAGGTGGGTGCCCAGAACGAAGACTACATTTCCCAGCTTCCTTTGCTGCTGAATGCAGCCATGTGACTACGTTCTGGCCAATAGAATGTGAGCAGAGGAGCCGGGTGCAACTCCCAGGAAGGTGAACTTCCATGGAGGGTCTTTAAAGGGAAGGCTGTGCCCTCCTCCTCTCCTTTCCTTGTTGTACCTGCTGGGTTGCTGTGGGATGACTGGACTTGGAGCAGCCGTCTTGAGTCTCAAAGATGCGGCGGCTGCCTGTTCCGGTGGCAGACCCTGAAGACGAAGGATCCCAGGCCCCTGATAACCATACCAGCCTCCATCTGTCTGTCTTGAGTTGGTCTAAGCCACCATTATTGCAGAGGAATTATATTCTGGTAAAATATACATAACATAAAATTCAAAATTTTAACCATTGTAAGTGTGCAATTCGGCGGCATGAAGGACATCTAAAATGTTGTGCAACCATCACCACTAGTCATTTCTAGAACCTTCTCATCATCACAGATAGAAACTCTGTACCCGTTAGACGGTGACTCCCTGTGTTAGCCAGGCTGCTGTCGGGAACCATCCTAGACTGGGTGACTTAAACAACAGACATGTATTTCTCACAGCTCTGCAGGCTGGGAAGTCAGATCAGGGGCCAGGTGGCCGGGTTCTGGTGGGAGCCGTCTTCCTGCCTATGTACAGCTGCCCTCCTGCTGTGACAACCCCCCTCTCCCATTGGGAGAGAGAGAGAGAGAGAGAGAGAGAGAGAGAGAGAGGGAGAGGAGAGGGAGAGGGAGGGAGAGGGAGAGAGAGAGAGGTGAGCTTTCTCTTATTTCTTCTTATAAGGGCACTAATCCCATCAGGAGGGCTCTACCCGAATGAAGTCTCTTCTCAAAGACTTCATTTTCAAACGCCATCACATGAGGAGTTAGGGCTTCGATATACGAATTTAGGGGGACACAAACATTCAGTCCACAGTACTCCCATTCTTCCATCCCCCCCAGTGCCTGGTAACCTTTGTTCCACTTTCGATCTCTATGAACTTGACTACTTCAGATACCTCATGTGAGTGGGATCATGTATTTGTCTTTTTGTGTCTGGCTTGTTTCACCTCGTGTAGTGTCGTCAAGGTTCATCGTGGCTGTAGCACGTTTCAGAAGTTCATCCCTTTTTAAGGCTAAACAATAAGCCATTTATGTCTAAGCCAGTGCTGTTCGTCCTTTCACCTCCTGATGGACGGTTGGGGTGTCTCCACCTTTTGGCTATCGCGAGTAACGCTGCTGGGAGGTGGGTGTGCGTGCATGTGGTTGAGTCCCTGCCCTCAGTGTGCTCAGAGGTGGGATTGCCGGATCGCATGGCCGTCCTGTGTCTAACCCTCTGAGGAGCTGCCCTGTCCTCCCGCAGAGGCCGCACCCGATCACGGTCCCACCCGTGACGCCCAGTTTCTCCGCATTCTCACCAACATGGTTCTTTTCTGCTTTTGTTTTTTTTAAAGTAGCCATTCCAATGGTTTTGATTTTCGTCTCCCTAATGGTTGGTGATGTTGAACATCTTTTCGTGTACCTATTGGCCATTTGTATATCTTCCTTGGAGAAATACCTGTTGCAGTCCTTTGCCCATTGTTAAATTAGCTTGTTTTGAAAAGCCACCATTAAAAAACACCAGTGCCTTCTGTCCCTTTACAACGGAAGTGAGCCCTAGCTAATGTGCTGCCCTGGTGCTGCGGGTGGGAGGAGCACCCGCTGGGTGGGGCTGGCCGTGGAGACCTGGCGGTCAGTTCTGGAAGCAGTTCAGTGGCCTCTGGTCCGGGGACGGAGCTTTGCATGGTTTGCCTCAGTTTACCTGCTTGAAGGCCGAGCAATGACAGGGACTTTCTGTCCTTCAGGGACTCCCACCTTCCGGTCCAGGGGTTACATCTCTGCCCCCTGCTGGAGAGCCTGGGGAGGAGGCATCTGTGAGCTCTGTCCACGCTTGTCCCGGGCTGCCGGGTGCTGTGAGCTGTGCACTCAGCATGGGAAACTGGGCTCCTGAACCGTGAATGTTATAAGAAGCCGCTTTACTAGTAATAATAATAGCAACCAACAATAACAACAGCAACAGCAGTAATGATGATAATTAGTGTAAGATGGCCCTAGTCACATATAAACAAAGCTGTGTATTGCTGCTCTCTTTCTCTCTTGATAAGAGAGAAAAAAGTGACTATGCAGATAGCACTGAACAGTGATGGTGTAGGAGAAATTGTGTAAATATACTCAGCTTAGCCTGGTGGACCCTGGAACGTGGTAGGTATTATTCCAAGAGCTCTGAGCATGTGGGGGGAAGGGGCGGGGCGGGAAGTGGGGGCAGGAGGGAGGAGGCGCTGTGCGGGCCCACTCCACGGGTGGAAGGGACAGGGTCCTGGGAGCTGCCCGGCTGGCAGATGCTGCTGCGTGCACAGTCGATCTGTCACAGGCAGGGCCTGAAGTGATGCTGTCGCTCTCTGCTGGCCCAGGCGCTGAGGGTGCAGGTGTCGGCTGCGCAGGGACAGTGTGTGTTTCAATTCACCCTTCCCCGGCCCTGAGGTCATCACATTCAGAGGGGATGTGTTTGTGGTTCTGGGTCGTGTATGGGGCCATCAGTAATTGACAGCTCATGCCCTAACCGGTTTGGCTCAGTGGATAGAGCGTCGGCCTGCGGACTCAAGGGTCCCAGGTTCAATTCCGGCCAAGGGCATATACCTTGGTTGCGGGCACATCCCCAGTAGGGAGTGTGCAGGAGGCAGCTGATAGATGTTTCTAACTCTCTCTCCCTCTCCCTTCCTCTCTGTAAAAAATCAATAAAATACATTAAAAAAAAAATAATTGACGGCTTACGTGGTCCCTTAGATGGCAAAGGTCTTGAGAATTTTTTTAAATGGCTGAGCTCATGTGACCCTTTTAAGACTCTCTGCTTTTTGTTTCTTTGTGACACGAGTGGAATTCAGTGTAGAAAAGAATTTTAAGTACAGAGAAGCAGGAGGGAGGAAAAAACCACTCCCTGTAATTTCCCTATAGGGTTAGCCGCTACTACTATTTCGTTTTATTTATTTCCAGACTTCTCTGTGCATAGTTATAGAAAGTCTATAAAGGTATGTGTTGAAAAGGCACTGACCACGTCTCTTTCTAGCTTAGGAGTATTAGGACGTTTAAAAGTGCTGAGGAGACCAGGCAAAGAGACAGGTCTAAGTCACAGCTCTAAAACGCTGGGAGCACGCTGGCTTCTCAGAGGGACAGTGAGAATTCCTTTGTGCCCATCCCCCTGACCTCCCACAAGAAGGGTAGAGATGCCGAACGTCATGCACTGGCTTCCCCGCACCGTGTCCCGGGGCATGTTGTCCAGCCGCCGTTTCTCTTTCCTAAGCTTGTTGCATTCCGTTCAGGGGTGCGCACCTTAAGCCGGGGAACCTGCACGGTGCGTCCCTCTCCTCGCAGCCACGCCGCCAGCTCCTCTGGGACACGGAGTGTTGGGATCCCTCGGGAGTGGTGCTCCATCTACATTTTGGGGGTACAGATTCACCTACCATTTCCAATGAAAAATGTTTTTATTTATTTTAGAGAGGAAGGGAAAGAGAGGTAGAAACATCCATGAGAGACATCGACCGGCTGCCTCCTGCACGCCCCCTACTGGGGATCGAGCCCACAACCCGGCCACGTGCTCTGTCTGGGAATCGACACGGGAACCTCTTGGTTCATGGGTTGATGTTCAACCATGGAGCATGCTGACCTGGCCCAAGTAGACTTCTCTGATGCAGGTTCACTTAAATGTCCTCCCAGTTTTACGGTTTTGCTTGTTTTCAGTGGTCGCATCCCAAGTACTGCTTCCCAGGAAGCTTCCAAAAGCAGTTATTTGTATACTAGAGGCCCAGTGCATGGATTCGTGCACCGGTGGGGTCTCTCAGCCTGGCCTATGGGGATCGGGCCGAAACTGGCTCTCTGACATCCCCCGAGGGGTCCCAGATTGTGAGAGGGCGGTTCTCGGGTGACAGATCCCAGAATCGGGCTCCCTCCTCTCTAGTTCCGGGTGCGTCACCCGAGAACCACTGCTGCCAAGTCACTGCAGCTCTGCAGCTCCTGCGTTGAGCGTCTGCCCCCAGGTGGTCATTGCATGTCATAGCTACCGGTCAGACAGTCACTTAGGCTTTTATATGTATAGATATGAAATGTTAGACGTCTGCTCCTGTCACTTTTTCGATGAAGGCTCTTTGTTGCATATTTTGTTTGGAAATTCTTTTAAAACTAATGTTTTGTGTATGAAACGCTGCTTACATTTGGATCGTTTCGTTTGCATCTTTTAAATGGCATACAGTGTTTTTATCACTTCACCGTCAATGATGGCTACAGAACCGAGTTCAGTGTGTGAGGGACCCTACAGGGCTAGTGAGGGGTGAGCTGGGATTCACACCCAGGGCGTGGCACTGCAGGGCCCCGTCCCTGCCTCCGTATCAGGATGGAGGTGGAGAGGTGGCTTAGGAGGACCTATAGGAAGGGCTTCACCCAAACTGCCTGGGGGCCAGGGGCGAGCCGGTGCCCGTATGGAGCTGAAGGGCAGACACAGGGGAGCTGGGATGGGCAGGGAGGAGCTTCCTGGGAAGCAGAGCCCGAGCATGCGGCCGGAGGGCTCGGGGCGTTGGGAGGCAGCCAGCGGTTCAGGGGGGCTGGGCCGCAGGATTTGCGGTGGGAAGTGGCCATAGTGACCCAGAAGGCGGGCATTAGGGCCTCTGGGCCGCGTGGTGGCTGCACTCAGCTTGTCTCCAGGCTGCCCTGACCCGGAATCAAACACTTATTAAAGCGTCCTGAAGGGTGAGAGAGCCAGGACGCTTTAATAAGTGGTCCCACAATTCACAATGAAAGCCGTCTCAGGAATGTGTTTATTTGATATGTGATCACTACGACTCCGGGGATTTAAAAAGGACGGTGAAGTATTTGCTCAGGAGGAAATGACTCACTTGAACTAGGTTTTACCAAAGACACAGTGGAGATGCCCTTTAAGATACTAAATGGCCGAACGCTCTATTGAGTCATTTATTTACGGAAGGATGCTTCTTGTGTTCCTCCCGGGCAGGTGACAACCCACGCCTGGGTCCTGTGTTCGCCGTCAGTGCACAGCAACATGTGTGTTTCATTTCTGAAGGGAGGGGCTCCGCGGAGCCTGGGACTTAGATCTCTGCTGCGGTGATGTGCAAAGCAACCTAACGCCTGTGACGGCTCCGTAGAGTACAGCCAGGTGTGCTCTGGTTGTGTAGGTAACAGCTGCCCAGCGCGACCACACACGGGAAGAGAGAAGTGACATCCTGTTCTGAGCAGGATGGACATTCAGGGGGTCATGTACAAAGATCTTAGGTGTGGCTAGTCTTCTCTAATTTCTCATCAGTCTGCACTGCAAGAGAAATGACTCTTTGTTTTTATTTCCTTTCTGTTACTTCAAGCAAACTCTGTGAGTGTGTGTGTATGAGTGTGTGAGTGTATGTGTGTATGAGTGTGTGAGAGAGTGAGTGTGTGTATGTGAGTGTGTGTGTGGGGGTGTGAATGTGTATATGTGAGTGTGAGTGTGTGTGAATGTGTGTGAGTGTGTGGGAGAGAGTTTCTAGGTGAGAGTGTGTGTGTGTGTGAATGTGAGTGTGTGTATGAGTGTCGCTGACCACAAGTCCTACCAGCTGTTATATCAGGCTGCCTTATAGAACTGTCTCTTACTTCTTTATCCAGAAATTGAAGGCAGTCTCTTCTCTCTGTCACTTCCCGGCCTTACACACTCAGTGAATAGACGGGGTGTCAGCCCACCCAAGGCCTAGGTTGTCTGTGTTCATCTTTGTATGTAAGCAACTCTACTGGATCAGCAGTCTTGTGCATGTTTGTTGAACTGAGCTACTGCAGTGGGTCCTATCAGACCCTCCTTCAGGGCAGGGTTCACGGTGGCAAAGACACTCGTGGGAGTGGGGTGGAGAGCACCTAAGCAAAGTCCGGAAGTCCCAGTGGTGAACTGGGCCCATTTTGTAGCTTTGCCTTGGACCAGCCTTGCACAGCTCCCTGCATCTCTCTTAGGCTTGGGGTCTGGCACCTTTGAGTCGGGCCTACCCTGCTTTGTAGGAACCATCTCCTGGGAGTGGTAGGTTTCATGTATACATCAGTCAGCTTTGATGTAGTAACAAACAGCCCCAAACAGCTCAGTGGCTTAGAAGGACAGAAGTTCAAGGGCCAGCAGGAACCTGTGATTCCTCTGTAGGTTGCCTCCTGGAACATGTACACTTTTACTTTTGCCTGTTTATTGCTCAAAACAAGGCACCTGGCCAAGCCTGAAGTTAATGGGGAGGCAAGTACTCTCTACGCACTGCACGGCAAGGGCAGGTCACGAGACGCTGAGTGGAGCTGCATTCTCCTGTTACAGGAGGGAGGGGCTGAGGGCTGGGACAGTAACCCACAGGAATCAGCCGTCATTCACGTGTTGCAGCAGGGGGTCCTCCCCCAAGGGCCTCGGCCAGTCCCCACAGCGTCCGATACCACCATGTGCCGATGACTCCCAGGTCCGCCATCCCTCACCATCCCATCACACTCAGGTTCCTGTGTGCAGCTGTTGGCCTGACATCTTACTTGGATACCCAATGGGCATCTTTAAAGTCGTTCCTCCATCAGTGCTTGCTCTCTTAGTGGGTGGGGAAAACCCTCAGCATCATCCTCAGCTCTTCGCTGGGAGACAGGGTACAGGTGTTAGAGTGTCTGAGGCCCGTCTGACTGATAAGTCTGTGCTTAGGCGCATGTATGTGGGTGGTTTCCAAACAGATCCAACTTTCCAAGCTTTTCACACCTGTCATTTCAGCACCAAACTGACCAGCCTGCTGTCCACGCCCACCCCACACCCTGCCATAGGGAACTTGCCTCAGCCCCGGACTAGTGGGCAGAAAGGCCGCCCCTTGGCCAGAAGTGAGCCGTGGAGTCCACATCTTTCCGTGTCCAAAATCCATGCTTTTCTGACAACACGTATGCCATGGCTAATGCCAGCTGCCTGGGGCATCCTTCACATCTTGATGATGGAATATTTTAATATTTTTTCTCTATTTTTTAATTTCTTAGAAAAAATCAATTTCTGACCTGTATGTTAAGATAAATACACCAGTGTTCTTTCTCATTGGTCGTTTGCACACTACGGTAGTGTTCCTTCCTGGGCGGGCCAGCCGGCTGCGGGGCTGAGGGACGCGCTGGGCCTTTGTAGCCAGAAGCCAGAGGTCTGTTTGGCTCCCGTGCATGGGTAGAATTGACATTGTTTTGAGTCCTTGGAGTCATGAGCAAGAACAAAAGACCAAACCACAGCTTTTACGCTGCACAGCTTCTCTTATCCCTCCCTCCCCAAATCAGACCAAAGCCACAACTGACCACATCAAACCAGACCAAGCAGCCGCACGGAGGAAGGTCCTTGCCGGAGACACCGGATCGTGCTGAGGGAATACAATGCTGATTCATGGGTTCTCTCCCTCTAGCACTCACAGTGCTGCTCTCCAGAGGGGCCTCCGCCCAGACACCCTGACAGAGGCAGGACTTCCGCTTGGCTGGCGATCTGCAGATTTTCAACGGGTTTTTTCCACCACATATTTGCATAGTTTCCCCTCCAAGTGTGTCAAGCGTTTGGAGTTGGAATAACACTAAGTACATTCTAAACTCACCCGCTTTATCCAGCGTCTCCCTTCCTCTCGGGATTGATGCCGGCAATTAGACCCTCACCTGCGTGTGCTCCCTCCTCCTTTGTTGATGTTGGTATTCTCATAATAACTGTGATGGATTATGTCCTGGGATAAAATTAATGCTCACGGTACTGCAAAGTGATGGCAGCGATGCTCCTGTAAGCCAGGATGCCATAAATTCACGGGTACCACGGCCCACTGGGATGGGGCGATAGCTTGACTAGCTAATTTATGAAGCCATAAGACTGGTCATAAATTCTGGCCTCGTCAACGGTGTGTCAGGCCCTGTAAATGGAAATATAATGGATTCACCCAGCACACCGTGCAGGGCCTCCTGGGCCATCCCCATTGGCTGGGATCTCAGGAGAGCTGTCTCTTAGGTTTGCCAGAAGGTCTCCTGCACCAGTTTCTTTCTTTTTTTTTTTGTGAAATATATTTTATTGATTTTTTACAGAGAGGAAGGGAGAGGGATAGAGTCAGAAACATCGATGAGAGAGAAACATCGATCAACTGCCTTCTGAACACTCCCTACTGGGGATGTGCCCACAACCAAGGTACATGCCCTTGACCGGAATCGAACCTGGGACCCTTCAGTCCGCAGGCCGACGCTCTATCCACTGAGCCAAACCAGTCAGGGCCCAGTTTGTTTCTTTATGTGAAGGACTGAGGGCCACAGTTCTAATGAACCACGAGGCTGGGGAGTGACATAGGCTAGGATTGCAGCGAGAGTACACGGGAGAGGGAAGGGAGGAAAAGGGAAGAAGGAAGAGGATGGGGAGGGAAGAGCGGAAAGGCTGGGTGTTAGAGAAGACATTAGTGCCCGAGCCTCTTTTCTCGAACTCCAGGTGTGGGGCCCTAATTCCAGACTGTAGTAGGCCGTAGTAGGTCGTAGGCTGCTGAGTCCTTCAAGTGCCCTAGCCTGGCATCTGGGCTGCCCGAGGAACAAGGGGAACTGGGCCTGCAGGTAACGGCTGGCACTGGTCCGCCTTGGAGAAGTCAGGGGAGCGGACGGCAGCAGGTGGCCATGCATTTGATGGGATGTGGGATGCCTGGCAGACCCAGGGGTATTCCCACGTCCCCAAGCTCTGCAGCACCCATGTCAAAGTCCATCTACTTCCTGTCTCAGGGTCCTCTCCTGTTCCTTCCCCAGATACTGACTCTGATTCATTAGGTGCTTGCTAAATGTTCAGACTGGGCGCCACCCTTTAGCATAGACGGACTCAGCTGTTTCAGCCATCCTGGGGGTGAGTATGATTTTATTCTCGCTAGAGAGTTGGTGACCCTGAGGCAAAAGCTGAGTGAGTCTGTCTGAGGACACCTTGCACCGCCTCCTGGGACAGGAACTGCTCCATCACTCGGGTCGGGTCTGAGTTTGGGATAGGAGCGTGTTCTTGGAATTGCAGTCTCCGATGCGATGCATATCATGAGGTGAGGGAGGAGGTTAAGGAAAGCAGGGTGACCCCGCTACGTTTATTTCTTCTTTAAAAAGTCCATCGAGACCACCGAAGTGAAGGCATGGGAGTATTTTCAAAGAAAACTCTAAATTTATCAAACCGTGTTTTCCTAAATGTCCCAGGTGGACGATGGCGCTTGGAGAATTCCCCTTCGGTTCCAGAGAGGCTGCCCGGCCTGTGTGCAGGGTCCTCTGCGTCCGTCCCAGACCCCCGTGGCGGGGCCAGGGCTGCAAAGGAACCGGGCTCTGTGCTGGGGTATGTTGCCCCCCCCCCCCCCCCCGCCCCAGGAACAGCTCTTCCCAGAGGAATTTTTCATGCAATCTCTTTATTTAAGACATATTTATTGTACTGTCCGGTATGAGAATTGGAAGACCCTCGAGGTCATCTGCCAACATTCATGAGGGAAAAGAGTGACGTTTACCAGCAGGCAGTGGCATTCACCGGGGGGAGCGCACTCGGAAGCGGGGTTTGGAGAGGCAGAATGTGCCGTGACTCCTTCGGTCTCTGCTAGAAATTCAGGCAGGGATTTTACGAGATGCTGTCTGTCTCAATATATATGTGTGTGTGTGTATATATATATATATAAATGTGTTTTTTTAAAATTGATTTTAGAGCGAGTGGAGGGAGAGGGAGACAGAGAGAGAGAGAGAAGCATGGAGGAGAGCCACCTCCTACAAGCTCCCTATGGGGGTTGGAGCCCACAACCTGGGCATGCGCCCTGACCGGGAAGTGACCCAGTGGCCTCTTGGTGCATGGGGAGATGCTCAGCCCACTGAGCCACACTGGCCAGGCTCTCAATGTATTTTGATGCAAAGGCTGACCTTAGGTGAAAGGGCCACCTCATCGTTTCCATTGGGATCTCCAGGGAGTTTCTTGGTGTGCTGAGGAGTGGCGTTTTTAGAATCCTTTGTTTTGGCTCCTGAGAAATGTTGGAAATCAGAACTGATTTAAATAAGGAGCCACCTCCGTTACCTGAACGGCATCTTGGCTGTGTTCAACCCTCAGAGCAGAGCTTACAGTACGAGTAGAAGTGAAGGAGGACAGACTCCCTCCCCGCTTGTGACGGCTGATGGGATGTGTCAACTTCATGAGGATGCCCAGATGTTTGGTCAGACCTCATTCTGGGTGTGTCTGTGTGGGTGTTTGTGGATGAGCTGCTGGACTGAGGAAGGCAGATTGCCCTCCTACTGTGGGTGGGTCTCATCATATCGGTCAAAGGCCTACGTAGAACAGGAAGCCCGATTCTCTCCTAAGTCAGAGGGAATTTTGCCTGACTGCACTGAGCTCAGACATCAGTCTTTCCCCACCTTTGAACTTGAACTGAGACACTAGTTCTTAGGTGTCAATCAAGCCAGCTGGAACTTACACCATCGGCACCCCTGGGTCTCCCGCCTGCTGGCTGCAGATCTTGGGTCTTCTGAGCTTCCGTAGCATGTGAGCCAACTCCTTATAACAAGTCTCTTCCCTCTCTCTCTCTCTCACACACACACACACACACACACACACACGCACACACACATGCGCGCACACACACACACACACACACACACACACACACCGCGGTCTGTGTCTCTGGAGAAGCCTGACTCATAGGGCTCTGACAGTTTGGGTGTTTCCTGAGCAGACTTAAGCTCACTTTCTGGAAACTCCTTCAGTTCAGTCCAACTCAGCAGACATCTACTGACCGTGTCCTGTGTGCCCGAGGACCGCACTATAGGTGGGAACGTGCTGTGCTTGCTCACAGCTGAGTAGGGGCTCCAACCCATGCTCCTACCATCTCCCTCCCCTGTTCTCATATTCATCAGAACATTTTATCTGAGTCCCAGTTCAAATTTATGCCAAATTGTTGAGATGAAAATAGTTTAGTGTGTTAATAATAATTTATTCATTTACTAACCATTTACTTTAAAAAATATTTTTATTGATTTCAAAGAAGAAGGGAGAGGGAGAGAGAGATAGAAATATCAGTAATGAGAGAGAATTATTGACTGCCTTCTGCATGCCCCATACTGGGGATTGAGCCTGTAACACGGGCATGTGCCCTGACCCGGAATCAAACCTTGGCTTCCTGGTTGATAGGTTGATGCTTAGCCACTGAGCCACACCTGCTGGGCCACTAAATATTTCTTCGTGCCCACTATGCGCCAGGGCTTATGCCACACACAAGAGAAGCCACAGTGACTCGCATAGGCATGACTGCAGTGGCCACCCCGCTGGGGAGGGTTGCTGGCTCTTACCAGCTCCCCAGAGCTGAGAGTCTGCATCTCTTCCCAGCGCTGCTCTCAGGGACATCTCATCGGGGCCGGAGGGTGCCACAGTGGGAGTATTTACACCATGGAAACTGGCTGTTGCTACAAATTGGGGCTTTGGGTCCAAGAAACAAACAGCACTTTACCCGTATACTATTGCTTCCATCTTGCATCCTAATAATCAGCTATCATTGATTATGCACAGTATTATCCAATAGTCTTCTGTTAATTATGTAACTTACTTATCTGGCTTTACAGACCTTGCCTCAGTATCGTTAGGATTCCCTCAGACGGTTTCCACTGATGAGACTCAGGGCAGACAGGAACCTAACGAAACTCACATCGACAGTACACGTCAGGGACAGGACTGGAATTACCCCGACTTCAGAGCCTGTGACCCCACCCTCTGTGCTCTGCTGCCTCCTGCCATTTTGTGCCTTTTTGTTGTTGTTGTGAATCCTCACCCCAGGACATTTCATTTTTCCCATTGATTTTTTTAGAGAGAGTGGAAGGGAGGCGGCGGGGGGATTCAGAGAGAAACATCCGTGTGAGAGAGACACTTCGATTGGTTGCCTCCTGCACTCTTCCTGCCCATCAACCGGTGACGAGCCACAACTGGCCCCGACGGACAGGCATGGGGCCTGCAACCGAGATACATGCCCTTGACCGGAACTGAATCCGGGACTCTTCACTGCCACAGTCGGATGCTCTATCTACTGAGCCAAACTGGCGAGGGTTCATTTTGTGCCTTTTGAACAGGTGCCTTCCACACGTTCAGGGGTGTCGCCTAGGAGAATAGGAACTTGGGGACTTGGCGGCCCCATGACAGTCAGTGTGGATAATGTTGTATTCAGATAATCATTTTCCTCCGCTGGAGCCCCGCTCCGTTTAACTCGCACCCCCTGGCCTTTGACCCGGTGGGGAGGCAGCGGTGGGTTGTGTGGGCAGCACGGGCAGGGACAGATTCTACACGCAGTTCATTTACGTTGGTGAAGTGTGTAATGAATGGCGCGGGCGCGATTTCCTGGTGCCTCTCTGCTCCTTCTTGTACTGGGCAACCTCGCTCTGAAAAGCCATTGGCTGGCCCGTGGGGGGACCCCTGAATTAATAATGATGAAACACATAAGCATGCTGACATGTCACCTCTGAGACACACGTACCTGTTAGTCACAGGCAGAACTGGACACCCCCAGCCACCCCCGGGGAGAGGCTGTCCCAGGCATCTCACCAGAATAATGCCCACGGGCAGGCTGGCTCCCCAAACCGGACACACTGCTGGGTCAAGCTGAGCGCGCTCGGTTTTCTCCGGAACTTTCCGATCCCATACCTCAGCCTTCCCCTCCCGTGTGTCATCTTGTGTAAGGAGGGCCTGGGCAGCGACTGGTCCAGCCCTCAAGGATGTCATTCTTCACGGACACGGGCCCTTTCGGCTGCTGCTCTGCCACCTTCAGGTGGTTTCATCCCACGTCCCAAGGTGGCTGCCCCGCCTGCGACCTTGACTCTGTTTTTGATAAAAGAAGAGGAAGAGGTCGTCACAGGACGAAGGGCAGGGCTTAGGCCAGGAAGGTCAGGCTTCCCCAGAACCCGAGGAGATGGCTCTTACACCTCGCCCGCCCCAGCCCCTCACGTGGCCACACCTACTTGCAGGGGAGCCGGGGAAGGCATTTCCTGAGGCTGTTGCTGCCCCAAACAGCCGTGGCTCTCCCGGAAGGACGAGGGGGAGAGTGGATGTTGATGAGGCGTTTGTGATGCCAGCTTTTCACATTCCTCCCATGGGCCCGAGGAATGGTAAAAACTGGTCTTCCCCTATATAACGTGTGTTTTATTATTATTCTGGGGAGGGAGGAAGGAGGTGAAGGAAGGTAGGGCTCTGGGCTCCGCGTGCAGACACGTGGCTCCTCGCTGGCGTTCTTCCATTGCTCATGGGACCGAAGGGAAAATCTCTGTCCCCCGAGCCTTGTCTCCTCAGTTGTCCGCTGAGCAGAACGGGATGGTCTCTGAGGTCCTGAAGCCTATGGCTCTTGGTTTCCAAAGCACCTTCACTCAGACGGCGGAGGCGGGAGATGAAGATGCTGACGTCCCGAGTTGACCTTGTGTCTTTTATTTTTAATTTAAGTTCTTTAATGTTTAATATATTACATAAGTCTCCTTTTCCCTCCATTGACCTCTACCCGGCTGCCCCCAGCCCCCAGTACATGCCCTGCCCCTCCCCCCCCGTCTGTGTCCATTGGTCATGCTCATATGCATGCATACAAGTCCTTTGGTTGATCTCTTACCCTCTCACCCCCCGCCTTCCCTCATAGGTTGGACAGTCTATTCGATGCTTCTATGACTCTGGTTCTGCTTTTGTTCATCAATTTATGTTGTTCACTGTATTCCACAAATGAGTGAGATCATGTGGTATTTATCTGTCTCTGACTGGCTTATTTCGCTTAGCATAATGCTCTCCAGGCCCATCCATGCTGTTGCAAATGGTAAGAACTCCTTCTTTTTTACTGCAGCGTAGTATTCCATTGTGTAGCCGTACCACAGTTTTCTAATCCACTCATCTGCTGATGGGCATTTAGGCTGTTTCCAAATCTTAGCTATGGTAAATTGCGCTGCTATGAACATAGGGGTGCATATATCCTTTCTGATTGGTATTTCTGGTTTCTTGGGATATATTCCTAGAAGTGGGATTACTGGGTCAAATGGGAGTCCCATTTTTATAATTTTTTGGAGGAAACTCCATACTGTTCTCCACAGTGGCTGCACCAGTCTGCCTTCCCACCAGCAGTGCACGAGGGTTCCTTTTTCCCCACATCCTCGCCAGCACTTGTCATTTGTTGATGATAGCCATTCTGACAGGTGTGAGGTGGTACCTCATTGTTATTTTGATTTGCATTTCGGATGATTAGTGACTCTGAGCATGTTTTCGTATGTCTCTTGGCCTTCTATATGCCCTCTTTCAAAAGGTGTCTATTTGGGTCCTTGGCCCGTTTTTTGATTGGATCGTTTATCTTCCTTTGTTCAGTTGTAGGAGTCCCACTGCATGGGAGCACAGATTTGCCAGTGACCGTGTGTCTTGAGGAAGCTGGGTCAGTGGACTGCCCAGGGGCAGCTGTGGAGGTGAACTTGAGCCCGTGGCTGGGTGTGGATGGGTCGCCTTCTAGGTAGAACCTTCCTTGTCTCTCCAGAGCCCCCGGCACGTCTTGCCTTTCCCGACGACACTTCAGGGCCTGTGCCCTGCGCTGTTCCTCCAGTTGATCCAGCGGCATGGGTGTTGGTGGGAATGGATCCAAGGAGAAAGCGGGGAGCAGAAGGGGCCTGTCACTTATTCATCTTCCTGATGAGCCGTGGAGAGCAGCCGCCCACAGGGGCATGGCCCGCTGCCTGTGCTGGGGACAGTGCGTCTGGGAGAGGGTTCCTCTGTCCTCGGGGAAACGGACACCCACCGCACCGGGAGGGAGAGAATTCTTGCTCATCACGAGGACCGCTCCTCATTTCCATTGGAACGTGGTCCCCTCCGGCTGCTTCAGGGTCTGGCTCTGAGTTAATGAGTTCGTCCAACAACCGATGATGGCGAGGCCACCGGATTTCATGCACTAGTTGAAGATTTAAGTAATTGTCTAGAGAAAACGGAGAAAGGCAAGGGGACATTTCAGAAGGGACATAGAGGACGTAATGTGAGCAGACGCTCTTGAGGTAAATGAAACTGACCCATTACACATGATCTTAGCCTCCTAAAAATATCAAGATGGTCTGAAGGAGCCACTGTGATAGAAATTGGGAAATATTTTAAAGTCCAATCAAATATAAAAGTTTAATATGCTTTCATCCAAAAGCTTCTCCATTGTCCTGGCTGGTGTGATGCAGTGGTTGGCGCATCAGCCCATGCACCGAAGGGTCGCAGGTTCGATTCCCAGTCAAGAGCAGGTTTGATTCCTGGCCCCAATCAGGGCACGTGTGCATCTCTCACATCTGTGTTTCTCTCTCTCTCTCCTTCTCCCCCCGCCCTGCCTCCCTCCTTTCCACTCTCTCTAAAAATCAGTGGAAAAATATCCTTGGGTGAGAATGAACCAAAATAAACAAAAACCCCCATAAAACTCCACAAAGCTACTCCCATCATTTTATTTCTAAAAAAAAAGGCAAAAAATTAGTCCAAATGAATTACATTTTCAGGAAGCCATTTTTGCGAAGGCTTTTAAATTTGAAATATTTAAACTTTCGTGAACACGTCACGACTGCTGTTGTGAGCCGGGATTCTGCGCTGCGCTGCTGGGCCTGCGGGATGGTGTGTGTCTCCTCCTTGGCTGGCGTCGGCTGCCGTCTTGAAATGTCCCCCCACATTCCTCCTCCTGTTTGTGAGCCGGAGTCCATGTAACTTAACTGGAGAAAAATGGCTTAAAACGTCTCCAACTCAGTTTTGTTTATTTAAAAATCAAAGCCATTAGCATTTTGACTCAGGAAAGCAGGATCACACAAAATCCTTTCTTTTCTGCCTGGCACTGATTTCACAAACCAGAAGACAGAAGGGTGTCCCGTCCCCGCCCCCCTCCCCCTGCTTCCATTTTGTCCCAGACTTCCATAATTCAGTGAGCAGATATTTATTGCTTATTAACGACGTGCCACGCCCTGTTCCCGGGGCTGGGGATATAGCAGCGAGTAGAGCAGACTCAGGTCCCTGCCCCAGGAGCTTCCATTCCCAGGGGAGGCAGTCACAGACAAGACAAACAGACAGGTCCTGGCGGGGTCTCCGGTGGAGCATCATCCGTACACCAAAAGGTTGCAGGTTCAATCCCCGGTCAGGGCACATACGTAGGTTGTGCGTTTGATTCCGGAGGGGGTGCCGACAGCGATGTCTCTCTCTCTCTCTTTCCCTTTCCTCTTTCTCTAAAAATCAATAAAAACATGTCCTCGGGTGAGGATAAAAATGTAAGTAAGATGAACAGGAAGAGGCCTGATTGGGTGGCAGAGAGTAGTAAGGAGAAAACGCGAGCAGGGCCGGGAATCAAGGAAGTTGGGGCGAGGATTTGTGGAGTGGCCAGCAGTGGGCGGAGTGACACTTGAGTGACGGCCTGTAGCGGGAGCATCAGCTATTTGGGGAAAGAACATTCCAGACAGAGGGAACAGCCAGTGCCTTCTGAGCTTGAGGAGCAGAGCGGAGGCCAGTGCAGCTGGACAGGGCCGGGGAGGAGTGGAGATGAGGTCAGAGAAACCAGGGGGCCGATCACCACGGGGCTGAGGGCCCTGTAAGGACGCGGTCTGCGTTTTGTTTTTGTTTCCTAAGTTATTTATTGTTTAAAGTATTACATACGTCTCCCCCCCCCCCCCCCCCATTGACCTCTCCTCAGCCATCCCCACCCGCCCCAGCGCATGCCCTCACCCCCCTCCTGTCCGTGCCCATGGGTTCTGCTTAGATCATGCATACAAGTCCTTTGGGTGATCTCCCCCCGCCCCACCCTGCCTTCCCCCTGAGGTTGGGTGGTCTGTTGGATGCTTCGGTGTCTCTGGATCTATTTTAGTTCATCAGTTTATGTGGTTCATTGTATTCCACAAATGAGTGAGATCCTGTGGTACTTCACGGCCTGTGGTTTGAATCTCAGTGAGGCGGGGAGCCCAGCACAGGGTTTGGGGATCGGGAGGGACGTGACATGGACGATTTCAGGAGGGCAGGCGGGTTGCTGTGTGGACGGCCGTTCCAAGGTTGGCAGCAGGGAAGCGGGGAATGTCCGGATGGGAAGTGACCATGGCGTGGCCCTGGAGGCGGGCGGTGTAGCCGGTCCTGGATGCGGTTCGGATGTGTGGCTTGTGGCGTGCGAGGAGGCGAGGAGCCAGGAGGAAGCCAGTTGGGGTCTGAGCGCCCTCGGGGTTTTTGTCGGTTTCCCACTGCCCGGCAATCTTGGTGGCTCCTGGGGGAGAGGCTCGGGCGGGGTGGGCCAGGGCGAGGCGTTCTCATCGGAGCGGTTTTCTCTGCAGCATCTCTCCTCCCTTCGGGAAGCACTTTCTCCTTCTCTTTCCGCCTCTCCTGGCCTCCTCCCTCCTCCTCCTCCTCCTCCTCCTCCTCCTCCTCCTCCTCCTCCTCCTCCTCCTCGTGGCGGGGGGCCAGCTCGGGAAGCGGGTCCTGCTCTGGGCAGAGGCCCCGGCTCCGGACGGAGGCGGGCTGCCAGGATGCACGTTCCTGTGTGGTCGGAGCAGGCGGGGGCCATTCCTGAGGTTTCCTTTCTCACACCGCAGCGGAGCGACGGCTCGGATCAAAAGTTCATTGTCCTTAAGCGCCGGTACAATTGCAATTCAATATGGCCCGCCCCGTCGGCACGCAGGGTTCTCATCGAAACTTCGAGGAATCCACCCCACGGCTGTCAGATCGGGTTTGCTGGTGGAGACGCTGGAGGGCAGAGAACCAGCCGTGCGGAGGGGAGACTGAGGGCCAGGGGCGGGCACGGGCAGCTGGCAGGCTGGCCCTTCACTCCCGGGCCTGGGCCGGGCTGGCTTGCAGGACCCCAGCCTCACTGTGGGGAGCATCGGGGGTCTCCTCTCTTCCCGGCAGCTCTCCTTGGGGGGCCGGGAGGCCCAGATATGAGCGGCCGGCAGTCACTGTGTGTGGAGCGCTGGTGACAGTGCTTTCGTGCCAAATCCCCAAACCCCGGGGGGCTGGCAGGTCCCTCCGTCCCTTCCCTGTGGCCCCCAGTCTGTCCTCTGGCGGAAGGGCTGCTGAGCCCAGCTCTGAGGAGCAGGAGCCGGGCTGGAACCGTCCTGAGCGTCTGCCTGGCTTTTCTTGGGTCTGATTCCATGTATTTGAAATACACGCAAGCCCCGTCATAACAGCAAACAACAAAGGTCTGTGTCTGCCCCGACCACGTCCCACACAGGCTGCACCGAGCTGCACTCCCCTCGGCTCCTGTGAGAGCAGCGGCTCACAGATAGAGCCAGTGACGCCTGTTCATGCCTCTATCCCCTCGCTCCTCCACTCATATTGGGACGTGGGTGTGAGGGCTTCCTGCTCACGCCTCTCTCTTTGCATGTATGTGCCACACATCACACACACACACACACACACGTGCACATGCACACGCATGTAATCCAGAAATACCTCACTGTTTTACACAAACAGCATTATTTCATACAGGTCCTTTCTGTGATTGGCTTCTTCACGCAACATGATGTTTTAAGACTTACAGCGATGCAAGTAGGTCTAGTCCATGTGCTGAAATGTGTGGCGGCTCAGCTGTAGTTATTTCATGATTTCACGTGACTCATAATTATTTGAAAGTTCTTTTTTGGGTTCACAAGCCCCTTTTCTGAGACGTCGTTTGTGGTGTCCAGTCGTGTTTCGTTGTGGTGAGAGTGCGTTGTGTGGGCATCTGTTCTCCAGCGTTTGTGGATTATTGCTCAGGTACTCACTCCCTGCCAGTCAGCGTTTGCAGATCTCCTGCACGGGCCTGAGGAGAAGGCTGTGTTTTTATCAGTGGCCGGACTCTTCTGACGCCTGTTGGAGCTAGAGGACCACTGAGCTTGCAAACCGCTGTGTCACTGGTGAGCGTGGCGGCCTTTTCACTCTGCCTGCATCCGCGTCTCCCACATCCCTTCCTGCTCTCGTGGTCTTTAGAGCCAGGATCTTTCCAGTCTCCATCCGTCATTTAAAAGTCCGGTATAGTCTAATAGAAATCTCTCCCATGATTTCACCCCTCCTTTCTCCCTAAGTTGCCCCCGCAAGGCCTGAGGGACGGGCCCTGGGGATACGGACGGGAGGTCTGCTCCACCATTCTTTCTTCTCACGGGTTCCCACTCCCTGGTTCTCCCCAGTATGTGGGTGGGTCTCATAGGATGACACGAAGTGTCTGGCGGCTTCTGTGGCAACGTGGCTGTCCCTCTCTGCCTGGATGGCAGCCCTGAGGGAGGACCTGAGGTTCCTAGGAGTGGGGATCCCTTGGCCTGGTTGCTTCTAGGCTCCCTCAGCTTGTCCTGGTGGCACCCCATTGAAAGCCCTTATGGATTCCAAAGTCCACTCTGTATCAGAAAGACCTTTCGAGACTCCACGACATGCACAGGACACTGTGACCTGGCCCCCAGCCCCTATTGAAACTGGCTGGGGCCACTTCAGTCCACTCTTAGTAAACCCCGGTCCCAAGGATTCATGTCTCTCTCCAGAACCTGGAGTGTCAGACTTCTCTCTGATCTTGGCTTGGTCACTGAATCTCAGGGAACAGGTGAAGTCTCTTAAAGCACCCTCTGAGAACCATTCACACGGATTTTCTCCCAAACTGGATCTGGCAGTTTGGGAGAAAGTGGCCTTTTCTTTCTGTTACATGTAGTAGATTTTTCTGTTTCTCTTCATAATGCTGCTACCTTTTAGCATCTTATTTTGAGGCTCTGCTGTTGGGTGCATACAGCTTCTGGATCTATGTGAAGCATACCATTTCCTTTCTATCATGAAGCATGGACCACCTTAATCCCTAATAATGAGTTTTGTCTTACAACCTATTTTTTCCTGATAGTAAAATTGCTACTCCAACGTTCTTTTTGTTAGTGGATGAGCTGCTTTCTTGGTATATCAGGTATACCTCTTTCAACAAATTTATGTGCAACCTTTCTATTCATTTATGTTTTGGATATGTCTGTCATGAAGAGAATATAACTTGGGTTTTCAAAGTCACCCAAAATGAGAATGATTGTAGTTCTACAAATTGATCTTAATCTATATAACATCTATATATATAAAAGCCTAAGCAGCCACCCGACCATTTGACCATCCAACTGGTAGCTATGATGCGCACTGACCACCAGGGGGCAGACGTTCAACACAGAGCTGCCGAGCTGCGGTAACTTGGCAGCTGCAGTTCTCAGGTGACGGACCTGGAACCAGAGAGGAGGGAGCCCGATTCCAGGGTGCATCACCTGAGAACTGCCCTCTCGCAATCCGGGACCCCTCGGGGGATGTCTGTCAGAGAGTTGGTTTCGGCCTGATCCACACAAGCCAGGCCAAGGGACCCCATCAGTGCAGGAATCCGTGCACCGGGCCTCTAGTACATTTATAATGTAGTTACTTACATGTTTTTGTATTTTTAGTTAACACTAAAAATACAAAAATATGTATATATTTTGTATTTTTAGTGTTAACTTACTTGGTACTTTCCATTTTTACTCCTTTTCTGACTTCATCAAATTACTTATTCCTCCTTTCACACCTACTGTTTTTGGAATGTATACATTGTAATTTTAGTCAGTTTGGGCTCCTCCTACACTTGTACAGTTATTTGCCTCACGGCGTTGGAAGTCAAGCAATATCTCAGCCCTCTTTCCACAGAGTCCAAGGCTCACCTCCCTCCCTCCTCCCATCTCCCACATTGTTGTTGCTTAGTTTTCCAGTCCTACTTGGCTTTAAAATCCTTCTAAAAGGGACTATCCTTACCATATTTAATTATTTTAGTGTTTCTCTGGGGTTATCAACTACTTACTAAATTGTATGCCTTTGCTTCTTGAATTAACTTTTTTTCTCTCTGGGCTTAATTTCCTTGTCATTCTTTAGCTAAAAGTCTATGAGTAATAAACTCTTTCCGTGTTCCCCTCCGCTTTTCTTCAGCTTGCCCTCATTTGAATGCTCATTTCGCCTGACAGTTAGGCAGGTCACCAGCATTCCCCCTCAGCACTTTGAAAATGTGATTTTATTGCCTTCTGGCGTCGGCGGCCGCTGCTAAGAAATCTTGTCTCCCTCACATTGGCTCCTTTGTACATAATCTCCTTTTTGTCCTCTGGTCACCTTTCATACTTTCTCTTTTGTCTTTGATGTTTCATTGTGATACCACTAGATGTGGATTTAATTATATTTCTTTTGCACAGGATTTCTTTTTATTTATTTTTTATTCTGAAGTCTCATTTATTTCCTCGAATCTGCTTATTATTTCCCCCCAAGTGTCTGGAATATTTATCTTCCATTTTTATTATCCACTCATTATGGAAATCCTGATAAGCACTGGAAACTGCATTCCAGCCTCACCTCCCCCCATATTTTTCTTTCTAGTTAGTTCACTACTTTTTCCCATCATTGATGAATAATTGACTTTTAAGTTTGTTATATTTTTTATTTGAAAAATGAAAGTTGTCTTCAGTTATTTCAACTCTGCCTTTAATTGGTTTATACTGTCCTGCTTCTCATGATGGTTTTAATTACTTTTTGAAAAGTAATTTTAAGTTCATTTTGTAGACTTTTTGCGTTTGGTGTTTTAAAAATCCAGAATGTTTGGGGTGTCAATCTTCCTCCTTTTGGCATCTACTACAGCTGCTAAAATCTATTCATTTTAGTTTCTTCTTCATGTTCTTGTAATATTTGCTGGTGAGCTCATCTTTAGTGGGGCTTACTTATCTATCCATCCTGATACAAACTATAGATAATAGGTAACAAGGATGTGGTTTGGATTTCTTACAGACAACTTTTTTTTTTTTTGGCACATGGCCTCAGGCATGTAGCAAGCTTTCCTGCTATAGAGGGTGCCAGTCCTCTCTCTCCTGCTTCCCCTGGGCCACAGCCATGTCGTTTGTTCCTGCGTGGCCTTAGAAGCCCACCACTGTCCTTAGGATCTGTGTTTGGAACCCAGATCCCCAGGGTTACTATGATTTCAGGTACCACTCTTGCTTTAATTTCTCACTTTGGTTCTGGAACTTAGTGATTTCTTTTTCTTTCTTTTGCTCTTGGCTATTCTGTAAATCATTTTTTCTGGGTGATGGGTGTTGGCGGTTATAACTCCTAGAGCACTTCATCATGTTTGCAATGGGAATAGGGCCTGACTGACTGTCTCAGCTGAATATGCCATGTGGTGACCTAGGGTGGATTTTTAGGAAAAAAATTTTTGTACTTCTAATTAAGTCCATGGACAGAAGGGATAGTCAGTAAACGAAGTCGTTTTCAAAAAACCTCATTGGATGACAGTGGGTCCTGTCCCACTTGAAGATTATTTTCTTTTGATAGGATTTTACATTATTGGTGTTGAAAACATTAGGATAGTACAGACAGCTTTTCAATAGTTTAAAAAGTGGACAGAAGTGGGGAGGAAGAATATAAGAATTATGCCATTCCTCTGGTAGGAAAAACTGAGAATTCAGGAAGAGAGTAAACCTTCAGCTATGGGAAAGAGGAAGTTGGAAGGGAGGGGAGACGGAGAAAACGATTTCATCTGTTAAGCACTGGAAATGGTATTATTATTGTTGTTGTTGTTGTTGTTATTCTTGCTGCTGCTGCTGTTGTAAGAACACTTAACACCAGCCTGCCCTCTTAACAACTTTTTCAGTGTCCAGCACAGTATTGTTAACTACCGTAAAAATTGTAAATACAACGTAAATACTGTTTTAAGGGGAACCAAAGCAGGATCTTCCATTAGGATTGGGTAAGGAAAGAGGTAGGGCAATTTCTACAATAAGAACACCCTCTAGCTAACCTTTCAGACTCCCAGTAGGAGAGCAAATGGGCTGTGACTCCGGCAGGGCCTGCGGCTAATGGGAACAGCACGAAGGCTTTAAAGTCGCCCCTGCCCTGGCTCCCCGATCAGGAGGGGCTTTGAAGATGGGGAGGACTGTTCCTCAGGTCGCAGTGTGGACACGTGGGCTGGATTAGTGCTCAGATAGGATGCGATAAATAACCCTCGTGTATAAATTATACAAGTGATGAAAGAGCTAACATTTATTTGAATATTTTTGGAAAGACACACTCCAATGGGTTCTAGAGAGAACTGTGCATGCTTTGATAGGGAATTTTTATTTCTTTTTTGGCTTTTGATCTCCTACGTACTCATTATTTTAATTTAAAAGAGAATTCTATAGGAATATTAAAGTACTTTAAAACAATTCCACCTTGTTCGAATTATACCATCCCTTGCAACTATCTCCGTTTTACATTTTATATCACATTTTGTGTGTTGTTTTTCCAGGCCCTAATACGGTATATAATAGTTTGCATTTCTCCCTATTTATTTTATAATAAATGTTTTCTGGTAACGAATCAAATTCTCATAATTTTTCAGAGTGGAGAATGCTCTTAAGACATGAGATGAATAGAACAAAAAAGGGAGGGAGTCAGGGTTGCCCATTTTTGTGTCAAGTAAGGATATTAAAAACAAAAAACAATCTTATTCTGTAATTTCACAGCATTTCAGCAAATGAAGGACATTTTAGCACTTACCCCTCCACAAAAATACGGAGGTTGGAGGGTGTAATCTCAAAAGAAAGGAAAATGCCTTCAGTTATTTTATAAAATTATCATTCTTCCACTTTCCCCCTTATTTCTCCAAGGATGATTGAAAACCTCACCAGGGACCTTTTTTTCTTCTTCTCCTCCTCCTCCTCCTCCTCGTCCTCCTTCCTCCTTTCTTCCTCCCTTCTTCCTCCCTCCCTTCCTTCCTCCCTTCCTCCTCCTCCTCCTCCTCCTCCTCCTCCTCCTCCTCCTCCTCCCCTTTCTCCTTCTTCTTCTTCTTCCTCCCCCTCCTCCTTCTTCCTCCCTTCTTCCTCCCTTCCTTCCTCCTCCTCCTCCTCCTCCTCTTCCTCCTCCTCCTCCCCCTTCTTCTTTTTCCTCCTCTTCCTCCCCCTCCTCCTTCTTCCTCCCTTCTTCCTCCCTTCTTCCTCCCTTCCTTCCTCCTTCTTCTTCTTCTTCTTCTTCTTCTTCTTCTTCTTCTTCTTCTTCTTCTTCTTCCTCCTCCTCCTCCTCCTCCTCCTCCTCCTCCTCCTCCTCCTCCTCCTCCTCCTCCTCCTCCTTTTTGATCCAAGAACAGGGTCAGGGATTCCTGGACCAGTGATGCCCGGAGGAACTTGCTGCTATCTGGGTTTGAGACGTGGCTTGCAAAGTAAATCCAGTAGAACCCGTGAGGAAGTTGGGGATTTCCGATGATGGCCCCTAAAACAGCACATATCCACACAGGTGGAGCCTCCCCACGCAGTCCCAGCACCAGGGACCTCAGAGGGTGGCTCCGGTTTTGATCTGTTTATCTTAATAAAATCGTGATTGAAAATCCTGAGAAATGTTCCGATAAGGCCTGCGGCTGGGGACCTTGATATCATTGGCCGCACGCATTTTTGTTGAAAAGGATTTGACCTGGACGTGTTTCAGGTCTCTTCATGTGACAGAAATACCCTCTCCAAGAAGAGTTCTTTAGGGGGCAATTACATGAATGAGAAGTTCAACATTTTTTTAAAAGTTTTTTTTAATGATTTCAGAGAGCAAGGGAGAGGGAGAGAGAGAGAGAAACGTCAGTTGTGAGGATCATTGATTGGCTGCTTTCTGCACACCCCACAGTGGGGATCGAGCCTGCAACCCGGGCACGTGCCCTGACCGGGGATTGAACCGTGACCCCCTGGTTCATAGGTCGACGCTCAACCACTGAGCCACGCTGTTCGCCATCAGTGAATATTCACATGCCGTGGGCTGGGCAGGACTTTGCATGTCACCTCTCCCGGGTCACCCCCCTGAAGCAGGTCTGCGCTCCCCCTACCTCAGTGGCGCCGCTGTGCTCCAGCCCTCGTGGTGAACGCGTCTCAGCAGAGGCAGAGAGCTCCTTGGTGACCGTTTTGATGTGGTCTGTCTCTCACTTCTCCGGAGGAAGTTCATTCCAACTGGAATCATACTTTTTTGGGAGCTTTCAGCAGATTTTAGAGTTCCAGGAATGAAAGGCTCATGTGCTTTGTTCAGGAAACATCCAGCTGCTTAAAGGAGTTCAACGCTCAGCATCAGAAGACTGAGGTGTTCAAAGTTCTTCAAAAGGGCCTGAGAGAAGGAAGGAGACGATGCCAGAGCCCCCGATCAGTGTGTTGGTGCATCCACGGGGCTGTGGCTCCGCGGGGCTGTTTACAAGGGGGGGGGGGCTTGTGTCCTGATAAGGGTGGCCTTGGGGACTTGTCACCGTGACTCCATCAGTTCCGCGTTTCCAGTCCTCACCCCCCCACCCCTAAAGTCAATATTTATTAAAATCATTTGATTTTTGAATGTCTGGTATTTGCACAGCTGTTTTGGTTTATTTTTTAAAAGCTACTATATTTGTAATGAAAGTGTCAAAAGTTAAAAACCGAAATGAAATCAAGAAGGAGGCGGTTGGTGCCAAGTGTAAACACCAGGATGAAACGCCAGGCATGGCGCGAGGCCTTCAGTCGGGCGAGTTCAACGCACGCCGCCAGACCCCGTCCTTTCTGGAAAGGGCTCGTTCAGCTCCGGCTGCTCCTGAAGATTGTTTTCTGTCCGCGAAGTGATTTGGAAGCTGCTCCTGTTATTACTCTTAGGGGAAAAGTGTTATCCTCTCTGCTTAAGGTGGCAGCTGAAAGGCTGCACGGGCGACAGGAGGATGAGTGGGAAGGAGGACATGTGGGTCGGTACGAGGCAGGAGGGAGATGCCCACGGAGCACGTCAGGGGAGTGAGAAACACAGGAGTCCAGTCATCTGAGACTTGAAATGGGGAGTTTCCTCCTGGATGGGAACAAGTCTTAGCTCTGATTGCCTGGGGGGCGTGAACTCTGGAACAGAGGGCTCGGTCCCTTAGGCCCTGGGAGTGTGGCTGGAAGATGCCCTTTAGGGATGCTGACATGACCTTCCTGCCCAAGATCATGCCTCCTTCCTGGGGCTGCCAGTGACTGATCAAGACAGGGCACCAGTCAGGTTCCCCAGAGAACCAGGTCCTGTAGGACGGGCATAGATACATGTGCGTAGATGTCTACTTCTAGCTCCATCTCTATCTCTATATCTCTAATAATTTATATCTATAGCTATTTTAATGAATTTTATTTTAAAAGGTTGGCCCACACAGTTGTGGTGGGGGTGGCGGGGGGGGAAAGCAAGTCCAAAATCGGTAGCTTGGGCCAGCAGGCTGGAGACCCAGGCAGGAGCTGGTACTTCAGTCTTGGTTTTGAAGTTTGTAAGGGCGGGTGGGCAGGCTGGACACGCAAGGTTTCTGGGTTACGGTCTGGAGGCAGAATCTGTCCTCTGCCCCAGAGACCTCCATGTTTTTCTGTTAGCTCTTCAGGTGATTGGGCGAGACCCACCGGTTTTGGGAAGGGCGGTCTGCTTTGCGTGAAGTTACCTGTTTGTAGATGTACGTAGGCACCTCTGCAAAAATACCATCACACCTAGACTTGTGTTGAGCAATCAGCTGGGCGCCAGAGCCCAGCCAAGTGGACGGACACATGGGGCTCACCACACAGCAGGGCCTTAGAGGCGGGATGACCGCTAACAGGTAAGTATTGATCTGACCCCAGCGGGCAAAGTATTTAAAGTTCACAAATAATCTTGTAACTTCTTCTCCAGAAACCACTTTACGTAGCTTTTCATGGGTTTTAACTGAAAGAGGACCATGGGTCTCGGGGGAGGCCCCGGTGGGAATGAGGCCCAGGGAGGCCCAGGGAGGCTGGCCTCCAGGCTCTGCTCAGAGGTCGAGTCACAGTGCCCATTCACCTTGACCAAGGTCACAGGTCAGGGGCCTGAGGACGAAAGACCTCATTCTTTGGGCTGGAGCAGAACTCACCGTCTTCATCAAGACCCCCGTTCGCCCTGCTTAACATCCTCCTCTCCTCCTCTCTCCCCTTCACCTTCTGTGTCCATCTGGTCCCTAGGTTCTGGCGCTTCCTCCCGCTTCTGTCCTGTCTCCTGCTTCCTTTGCTGCTCTCCCTTCTCCCGCTGGACCAGGCAGTAGCGTTTGTACTCGCCTTTTCCTCCCCTCGTCAGCTGCCTCCTGGGTCTTCCCAGCAGCCTCTTCGGGAAACTTCATCCCACAGATGCTCAGATACTCCAGCCGCTGTTTCAGAGGAGGGTCCAGCTGCACAGCCTGGACTTCTAGGCTGTCCAGAGGGTTTGGGTCTGGCCCCCTGTGAGCCACACCAGCCTTCATGACCCAGTCGGTGTGCCCACTACCTCCCCGACCTGGGACTCCCCGACTTGTCTGCTTTTCTAGAACATCTGCCTGAAGACGGGCCCAGCTTCTCTCTGCACCCTGTGTTCGAGGCCACTGTCCGGCTCCTCAAAGCCCTGCTCACCCCTCCAGGAGCTGTCGGAGCTGATGGAGACAGGGGGCTCCCTCTCTAGTGTCTCGTTTAAGCCTCACGCACAGAGGCGGCGGCACCATGACCTTTCGTGGGGCATCTTTTGCAGCCGCGTCTCACCTGCCTGTTGTGATGCGCACTCTCCTGCCTCCCCAGTGTCTGTATAAATGCTTCCTGCTTAGACCCCACCACCTAATGCTGGGGCTCCCGCCCCCTGTCCCCTGAACGAACCCGGTGCTTCTTGTTGGAGCTGCTCTGTGCCCCTCATTGTAGATCATAAAACCTGGGCCACGCGCTGACTCCTGCAAGACCCGTAGGCTCTTTGGGAGCGAGAGGCTCACGTTCGAACCCTTTCATTCCGTGTTGCCCCTGGTCGCAGCTCTTTGCAGGGAGTGGTCAGTTCATACGTATTGATGGTGGGGCTCATGGAAAATTCTGGATCGACAGAATGCAGTGATTTTCTAAACCTTATTTCCTAAGGATGAGAGGCGGGCATTTGTGGTGAGGCTCATGATTGCTCTGCACAATAGAGAGGAGGATGGAAGCGTCTTTATGGCCACACCGTGCCCAGTATGAACCAGGCCCTCTTGATGCAGGTCTCTGACACTAGTCAAAGTCAGTGGACGTAGGACAGCTGGTGTGGGTGCCCTGGTGTGGGGTGTCCGTCTCCGGAGTGCCAGGTGACTTAGCAAAGCCAGTGGGCAGAGACTGACTTTCACGATGAGTTCAGGGTTCTCAGAATCACCCTGAAAGAGCCCCCGGGAAACCTTACCCTGTTGGTGCAACTGTAAGTATTTTTTTTGCAGATATTGTTGAAACAACAGCATTCGATGCGGACAAAAATAACACCTGCATTAGGAGAGAGTCTCAAGTGTTTTTTTCTTCTTTTTCTTCCTGCCTTTGCTAGCTGATTTCTCCCCATCATCTGCCTCTGCAAACTTCAAAATAAAGACATCTGCCCCTCCAAGCATCGGGGTGATGTTGAAAGAGGGAACTTCCCCTAAAATTGATGATCTGTGGTCCCTGGGCCCCTTACAAGTGGTCTCGCTATCAGTGCGAGTTGTCCGTTCTGTTGCATTGCAGATAGTCTTGCCCCTGAGGAATTTCGCATTTCTTATTTATAGCAGTAAGATGCTCATACAGTAGTGATCAACCTAACTGGAAGCCAGTTACTTTTATCGACAACCTCAAAAGCCATCGTGTATTATTAACAATGTTTTGTGTTTTTTTTTATGCCCAGTCTTGTAAATTTTAAAATATGAAACAGACCCCATTGTTGGCCAAGATGGTTATCGATGCATTTGCTATCTTTGAGATTTGACTTTGTGATTATATCAAGACAGAGTTCATGATGAAGGTCAGAGTTGCTTCCAAAACAGGCTTGGGGATTCTGTTATGAAAGATATATTTTGTTTGATAAACTTTCTTAGAAATACACAATGTTCCTTTAATCTGTGGCCTGCTTGTCAGTTGTCTGCTGTTATGAAATGACTAAATATTTATGTTTTTCCAGTTGAACTTAGGAAAAAAAACCCAACCCTCTGGTACATGTGTTTCCTTTAACAGAAGGCTCAGTGTAAAAGGGTATTTATAGTTGTTTTCCCTTTCTTGATGTCACCCGCCTTTCCAATGCAGCCTGTTTTCCTTCAAATGTCTCCTTTTTTGCTGGGCCCTCCAGGCCAGTCACGGTCCCCACCGAGGTCCTGGAGCTCTGGGCTGCTGCGTGTTCTGTTCTGGTGGAAGCTGGCGGCCTCACCTTCCATGCCCAGGCCAGCCCGAGTGCTTTCATCTGCGAATCCCACGCTGGGAGGGAGAGAGGGACCTGACTGGCTATTCCTCTGGCAGCATCCTGGGCTTGACAAGTCGGTGCATGGAGGGGGTTTGTGTCTGTGTTCATTCTAGACGGAAAAGGACCGGAAGAAGCATTGTGGGCGGAGGTGGCTTTAGAGTGAAGGCAAAAAGGTTGACCCTCAAAAAACAAAATGAAAAGTATCTCATTTTAGTGTTGATTTGCATCTGCCTAGTAGGTAGTGAAGTTGAGCATCTTCTCATATACCCGTTGGCCATTTGTAATTCTTCTTGGGAGAAATGTCTGTTCAGGTCCTCTGCCCATTTTTTAATTGGATTGCTTGTTTGGTGTTGAGTTGTATGAGTTCTTTAGTTTTTCTTTATTTTTTAAAATATATTTTTATTGATTTAAGAGAAGAAGGGAGAGAGATAGAAACATCAGTGATGAGAGAGAATTATTGATCTGCTGCCTCCTTCACGCCCCCAACCAAGGATTGAACCTGCAACCTGGCATGTGCCCTTGACCAGAATCCAACTCAGGACCCTTCAGTCTGTAGGTCAACACTCTAGCCACTGAGCCAAACCAGCCAGGGCTATGAGTTCTTTATTTATTTTGGATGCTAACCCCTTGTTCGAGCTGTTGTTTGCAAATATCTTGTCCCATTCGGTTGGTTGCCCTTTTGTTTTGGTGGTGGTTTTTTTTTTGGCTGTGCAGTGGATTTTAAGCAAAATAAGTCAGACAGAAAAAACTAAGAATCATACGATTTCACTCATATGTGGGATAGGAAACTGAAAGCAACAAATGAACAAATAAGAAAAACAAACAAACAAAAACTCATAGACACAGACACAGCAGTATGGTGGTTACCAGAGGGCCGGGCCGGGATGGGGGTCAGGAAAGGGGAAAGGGGGTCGAGTATGTGGTGATGGAAGATCTGACGGTGGGTGGTGGGCACAATGCAGGGTACAGATGATGAAGCATAGAATTATGCACTTGAAACATATATGATCTTATTAACCAGTGTCACCTCCATGAATTTAATTAAAAACCCCCAAAATGAAATGAAAGCACACAGCCACAACAGAACCGCCCGACAGGAAGCGCACAGGCCCGGCCACTCCACGGCGCAGACATGATTCACGGAGACACTTTGCTGCTCTCTTCCAGCAAACGGCTCTTGTTTATTTTCGCAGCTTTTCTCTGTGACTGAGAGCAAAGCCAGGCCCTCTGGGAAATTCTATAAGATTCCAAGCATTGCCTCACTGCCTCCTGTAAGTTGCAGCGGCTAATGCAGCTCGGTGATTTACAAGTGGAAACACGCACGCGTGCGCACTGCCGTTGTCAGACGGGAGGAGGATCACAATAAACAACACGCGCTTTGGGCTGCTGACCAAGTTCAGGAAGCAGAGCGCTTCCATGGAAGTGATTTAAGAACTCCCGGGCCTCCCGTATTTTCTCGTTTTCTCCTTTCCCAGAAGTGACCCGTCACAGGGACGTGGCTACCAGGAGAGCAGGCGCGATGGCTGGTCGTCGCCGGTCCTGGGCCATCACGCCGCTCCTCCACAGGAGTTGCAGGCCCCAGTGGAGCACAGGGTCCCGCAGGCTCAAGGAGCATCCTGGGCATCTCTGTCCAGCCGTGCATCGGGGACTTCCATTGGTTCCTTGAAATGGGCCGTGATGGGTATAGCTCCTCCACAGACATTGCCAAAGACTGCCAATCACTCTTCCATCAGCACACACTTCTTCTGGGCCAGTGGGGTCGCACCCACGTACCAGAGCGGACCCGCCGACACGCGCTGTGCCTCGCCTCGCCTTGCCTCTGTCTCTTACAGAAGGGACCGTTCTGCTTCCCATCTCTTGGATCTCTGTGTCTGCTCCTCCGCCGGTTCCCTCTCGCCGACCTAGAAACACACCTGCTTTCCTTGTCCTTACCCAACAAGCGAACCAGTAAGAGAAACCTTCTTCTACTTGGGCTGTATACTTTTTGAGGCTGGGAAATTCCCTGTTGCATCCATAGCTGCTAGCAGTTTCTGAAACACCAGAGACACACAACACATGTTGGGTAGGTGAACACATCAGTGCCTTTTCCTTGAACTCCTCTCCCTGCCTCTCTTGTGCTGCTTAACTCCTTTCAGGAATAGCCTGCATTGACCTTCACATGTCCTTCAGGCCATCCAGTGCTGAACCATTGGGAAACTGGCTTAGTCCAACCATGGCGCTGCAGCGTTGGTAGAGGCCACTGGGAGGCTGTGACTTGCCAGGTCCGGGACCTGTTCTCAATCGTGTGGTTGCTGAGTGCAGTCCTCATGTTCGCTCATCGCTCTGCCGCTCAGATGCTGTGAACACTTCTGTCCTCTGAATGTCCTTGCGTGGCTTCCAGGACTTGGATCTTGTCTAGCTTCCTCCCAATTCTCTTATTGCTCCTCCTTGTGTTCTTCACTGTTTTGTTTTTCTCTTTCAGTTTCCCAAACAGTTCAGGTGCTGTCCTCAGTCATACTCAGCCTGCGTGACTCCCTTATGTGAATTATTCTGCAGCTGGGGGTCAAACAAGGCAGTGTAGGGTTGGTATTTGTGATTATTTCTTTAAACTCTGTCTCTCCCAAAAGACTTGGAAATCATGGGCAAAGCCCACCCCTTACCTTAGTAATTGGCACATGGAGGATAGACAGTCAGTTGGACAGATGGATGGATGGATGGATGGATTGTGGATAGATGGATGGATGGATTGTGCATAGATGGATGGATGGATGATGAATGGATGGATGATGAATGGATGGATGAATGATGGATAGATGGATGGGTGGATGGATGGATTGTGGATAGATGGATGGATGATGGATGGGTGGATGGATGGTTGATGGGTAGATGGATGGGTGGATGGATGGATGGATGATAGATAGATGGATGGGTGGATGGATGGACTGTGGATAAATGGATGGCTGGATGATGGCTGGCTGGCTGGATGGATGGATTGTGGCTAGATGGATGGCTAGATGATGGATGTGTGGATGGATGGATGGATGATGGATAGATGGATGGGTGAATGGATGGATGGGTTGATGGATGGATGGTTGATGGATAGATGGCTGGGTGGGTGGATGGCTGGGTGGATGGATGGATGGATGATGGATGGGTGGTGAAGAGATGGATGGTGGAAGAATGATGGATGGATGGTTGATGGATAGATGGCTGGGTGGATGGATGGCTGGGTGGATGGATGGATGGATGATGGATGGGTGGTGAAGAGATGGATGGTGGAAG